>JAJTUV010000100.1:1377500-1837500 GCA_021653895.1 Mastomys natalensis
CATCAGTATTCTGCATAAAAAGCCTTCTTTTGGTCACATACCCAAAGTGAGCGATTGGCACAGACCACCAGTCATTATCCAATGAATTCTCTTTTAAAGGTTAAATAATTACCAATAGATAATTGTCAATAGATAATTGTCGTCATCGCTTCATTTTGCAATTGCATGGCTTTTGGTGGCTTTTGTTACAAGCAAGGGAACCAATCTGTCTCCCAGATGCAGAAAGATGGGACGCAGAGATGTGGCCTCTTGCTCCAGGTTACATGATGAGACATGACAACAGAGAGTCTGCTGAACTAAATGCAGGTGCTCTCTCCTCACTCTGTGGTGCCCAAGTCCCTTGATCCACAACCACAAATGAGCTGTTTCTGGCACTGATTGAGGCCTTTGGTTCCCATGGAAACAACTCCAAAATGAAAGCATCACATTTCACACAGGGGAGCTCTCTGATGGAGAAGAGTGGGTCTGTATAGCAGCAAAGGCAGCAGAGAAGGCGCTGTTTTTGACTTACTATCAGATTAAGTCAGCCTCATCCCTGTCTCTCAAGCAAGCCATTCTTCAGTTAAATGCAAACAATGGTTTGCTTTAGTTGAGTCTGACAATTGAAAAGTACAAATTACAATAGCAGTTGTTGGGTGGGAACTTTGTGACAAGTTAACAGTAGCATTTTATGCTAATGAATCCATCAGGAAAGACATTGGGGTGTGTCTAAGGCTTCAGAGAAGTGGAAAGTAATTAGATATGTTCATTTGATTTGCTTTTAAGGAATCACATAACTGATGATATGACTAGGTATGGCAAGTTTCTGTAACTCGCCAAAGGACCTAAGAGCCTGTTCTGTTGACACCAGACATATATAGGGGAAACAGGAAACAGAGATCTCTTAAAATAGTATTTACTAGACACTTGAAATTTGCAGAAATTTAAATCGTGAGCCTTTAGGACCCTACCTAGAGTTGCCTGCATTTTGATTCGTCTACATAGAGACTTAAAAGCAAATTGGCAAGTGGAGCCAATACATTTCAGACTTATTACGGGTAAAATGGGAGTGTTGCCCAAGCTTGAAATACAATGCAGAATGCACTTAGACCTTGTTTCCACTGCTCTCCCAACCCAAACTATGCAAAGACTTTGATATAAATGAGTAACATCCACAATGTGTACTGGAGAGTATATAAAATATGTAAAGTCAAGTGATAAAGTGATATTCTTGTACATTCTTTAGGAGTCAAGGTTTCTACAGCAAAATACCTTGCAAGTTGGCATAAAAAACATCAACATCCAGAAGGATATAGGCAGAGTTCTTGAGCCAGAAAATAATCACAGAAATTAATTTTAAAATAGAATTTAAAATTAAATGCTTCCATTTGTAAAGGAAACGACTACATTTAAGGGGGGGGGATTTTAATGCCAGGAAAGTAATATGCATCCCAAGGGCCAGGAGCAGCCCCATAAATCGAACTCACTCAGCACTGTGGAAATACCCTGTCCTTATTTTTCTCATTTTACCATGAGCCAGCAGCTGAAGACAGTCTGTGACCCGCTATTTGGATCAGTGATCTAGAAAATTCTGACCACATAGAGAAGCCTCTACAAATTGAAGAAGGAGTCATGGATAGTTGAGACAGTAAAAGGGACCACCAGGGGTCAAACACACACACACACACACACACATACACACACACACACACACACACACACACACACACACACACACACACACACACACGTTGCTAAGGAGGCTCCCAAAAGCCAGCACCATGATCTTGGTGAGAAAGCAGATGTGGTCAGAAAACAATGCCCATCTTAGGTCACATCCTATCTTAGTTCTTCAACACAGTGGGCTACTAGACAGGATGAGCTTTAATGACACGTGAGGGCTATGGAAGCTGAGTGAATGTTGAGTGACAGACAGCCATGGCCAGACAGAGCCATTGGCTTTGGTCATTTACACAGCTGCCTGAAAAGAATGTATGGTGTCTAAAACTGTGATATTAGGACCCGTCCACAGGTCCTAATCACAGGTTCTCCGGTTCTCTGATCACAGACTCCCCGGCCCCATCCCCAGGATAGGTGGAACTCTCTAAAGTGGAGACTGAGTAGAGACAAGAAGCCCACCCCACCCCCATCTTCAATTGCCCAAAGACATCTTCCCTATCCTCTGCCTCACTCTGGAGGTTGTGGCCTCTGGAGGTAGGGTAGACTTAGACCAGGCGGGACCTTTGTTTCTCTAATGTCTCCCTCCTGAGACCACCTCCGCTAGACATATACAACAGTGAGAACTTTGGTGATGCAGCAGAAGGACTTACAAAGCCCAAGCCACCACAGGGGCTGACCAGGTGGTGTCTCAAAGACTTTGGTGGACATCTCCTATGTCCCTGCAAGCTGACTGTCACCCTCACTATTGTAGTCAAAGACATGGACATTAATTGGGTTTTAAGAGGAGTTATTGAGTGCCACCCAGTAGACGGCAAAGATGTGGCTCAAGCCGGCTTCTGTCTACTCTCAAAGCCCTCATTACAGTCTCAGACTGATGAGGTGTGGGAGGGGCATCAACACCTAGAAACAAGCCAAATGTACATCAGAAGGGGCATGATTAAATATATATTAGGCGTATTGTGCTCATGGCATATAATTACACGCAGGTGAAGTAAGATAAAGAGAAATAAGCTAAGATTTCTTTCGTAACGTTTGATCACAACAACAGGGATAAAAATGACTTCTATATTTAACAGTGTAGGTCAGTGTAGTTGTATGACAAGGAGATTCATCATGGAATCAACTCGTTGTCAGATCTTAAATTCTACTAGCCCATTTGAATGGCAAAGAGACAGACCCATCCCTTCTCTAGTATGGTGTCCCTCATAGACACAGAACTTAAGCTAACGTGAGAGGCCTGGAGATTTCCTTCCTTCTTCCTTCTTCCTTCTTCCTCTCCTCTCTTCCTTCCTTCCTTCCTTCCTTCCTTCCTTCCTTCCTTCCAATATTTTCTCTAAATGTATTGACACTGGGGTGGAATTGTGTCTGTTAGAGTTTGGAGAAGGGGTTTCTAACAGAGTTCATCCAGGTATGGCCCCCAAGCCCTACTCTGTGACTCCAAATATTTCCCCAAGCCAGCTTGCCTCTTACCCTGACATCCGTCATTTCATAAGCAGTGTTCTGAAGGTCATCTTTTATCTCCCTTCTCCCCACCCTTCAGTGTAGGAGGGAGTCTGTATCTGAGTTGTTATCTCTGAATGATCCAGCAATCTTTGTCTTCATCATATGTGCAATGTTCTGCAAGTTTGGGAATTTTCTTGGTTCTCATGCCCTCAAGTCTTGAGGCCTAGGAGTAAGGGAGTTAGCCTGTGGTTTTTTGTAACTCTTGAAGAATTCCCTGGAAGGAAACTGCTACTGGTCCAACTCCTAGTAGCATAGCAGTGTGAGATAGTCTGTCCACACTAGCCTCAAGTGACTAATAAAGACTCCACCAGCAGAACCTACAGTCACATCACCCTCTGCAGCCAGCAGTGTGGACAAAACCTGTATGTCAAGGCCACGATGGGATAAACACTAAGAGTGGCAGGAGCCTTTTATAAAGACAGAGTCCAGATGGATTGGAGGGGTTGCACCCCCAGCTTTATGGATCAACCTGTTGGTTGAACAATGAGACCCAATCAGACGATATTAATATTGCATGCACACTTAATTGTATATATAGTTCAGGAAGTGTTACTACGAAAGATGCAATCGATGGAGAGATTTCCCCCACTTTGATCCCAGGCATCAATTGGTGGGTGGTGTAGAGCAGCCAAACACTAACTGGGCCCTTTCTTCCTCCCTCCCTCCTTCCTTTTTTTGTTTTTTTTTGTTTTTTGTTTTTTGTTTTTTGTTTTTGTTTTGTTTGTTTTTATCCATCTTTAACAGGAGGGTGACTATTTCAAAAGTGAGCACTCACCTGGTTATGGTGAGAAGGCAGCCTGGGCTGAGGACCCCTCTACCAGATTCATCCAATGTTACTTGAAAGTACTAGAACGTCCACTGACTTCCAGTACAGCACTTACTCATTCATGGAAGGCTGTTCCATGGCTAGTCACGTGGCTTGTAAGCAGCTGCAGAGAAAGATACATGGACTTGCTGAATGGATCATGCTAAAGTTGAAAGAGATCGCCCTCCAGAATGGAAGAAATGGGACCTTCATAGTCCATAACTCATTTCATCATAATGTACCCAAAATAGGCCCTGGAGGTGAATGTTTGTGTTCCTGGAATTAGGTCTTTGCAGTATGCAATGTTGCCCAGAGGCTAGCCCTTTAGCTCAGTTAACCCAGCAGCCAACATGTATCTAGACAATGATTCTGCCTGCTGATGTCATACCATAGGGATTGCATCATTGCTTAAGTCAAGCTTGTGAGGAATTGAGAGATGAGCTGAAGCTGCATTTGCCAATTGACCTTGTGTCTTCAGCTTGGTAATTACAGGAGTCGTCTTCATCAGGGGAAGGAGATAGGGACATTGAATGCCTCACAAATGGACTTTGAAAATCAGCCTCAACACTAGAGGCATCTACTTAATGCTCTTCTGTGAGCTAGAATTTATACATATGAACCTAGAAACATGCTGTGTGTGTAAGGGTGAAAAGGAGAAGCCACAGTAAACATATGTTGCATTATTCCATTTTTCTTCTGAGGAAAGTTCTACCTCTATGAATCTGTCTATAAATTCAGAGGCCATGTATATAAGCCTGTTGTATAAAAATACCGTAGCCACCTCTGGGGATAGAGTCAAGGTTGGGGGGGAGAGGCACATTCTGGCATTAAAGGCAAAATAGAGACCCTTGTTAGGTATTTTGTACATATTCTAGGAAGTTAATATTTGCAGAATTGAGATGAACCATGTCAGAGCCTGTCCTATCCTCCCTGTGTCTCCCCACCACCTAGACAGGCTATTAGAGATTTGGGATGTGGGGTCTCTGTGCCACAAAGGTAGAGGCCACCAGTGGAAGGAAAAGCCAGCTCACCTGCTCAATTATCTAGGCCTCAATCCATTGGCTAAAGACCCTTCTACCTTGTTGAGCTGATTTTAGCGTTTCTAGGCAGCCCAGTTATGTTAGCCCTGAACACAAGCAAGGCTATGCACACAGCTGAGACTTGTCCATGCAAAAGGTGAAGCTGAGCAGAACCCGGGCTACATTACTTTGTTAAAGTGTTGCCTTTGGACAAAATCTTTGGTCTATTAATAAAGATCCTAAACTCTGACAATAGTGGCTCCCAGGGCTGTGGGGATGAGACTGGAGTGGCTTACTCAGGGCTCCTGGTGGGGATGGGAGGAAGAGCCCTTGCCTTTCAAAGACCTGGCTAAAGGTGACAGTTCCCAGCACCCCCAGTCTCGCCTGAGTTCTATAGTAACCTAACCGTAGGAAGTTATGTGCAGAGCAAATGCCTGACAAAGACGAATGGGCTGAAAAGGAAGCCAGGGCTTTCTCTGGACTTTGAGCTGAACTTAACACATAATTGGATCCTAATGGTCTTCAAATAAATAATTAGGACATTCAAGCAAAGGACTTCTTATAGCTGATAATAAAGAGGTCTTCCCAGGTAATTTTCATTCAAAATCACAGGTGTTGAAGGCCAAGGCCTACAACCAGCCAGGCCACTGACATGGACTCTCCAAACACTCTTAGCACCTCCCTTGGGCTGCAAGTCAACCTTACTTACGGAGCAAAGGATGAAGTCTCAGTTATACGGCCTCAGTTTCCTTGCTGACCCAGGAATCATCCAGGACAGACACGTTCTTTCATGTCTCAGAGATGAAATAAGACACACCGAGCTGCACTGGACCTCGTCAGTAGGCAGCTCACGTGATCACCCACAGCAGGCTGAGGAGCTCCTGGAACTCAGATAAAACACGGGATCCTTTGCCTTGACACAGAAAAGAGTTGTGCAAAGAGCCAGTGGAGAGCAGAATTTGAATTTATTTTTAAAAAGAAAACAAACTTTTTTGTGTCTTTTTGTTTTGTTTGGGTTTTGTTTTGTTTTGACCTAGATGGTAAGCAGGAGGGTTTAGAGAAAGGAGTCAGGAGATACCTGAGAGCATAGGCGTGGCCGTCTCGAGAGTTCTACTTCATTGTCTTAAGTGAGATCCCAGGGTGGCTCCTGAGGGGCACCAGGAAGGACTACAGGTGTGGGCCACCATCTAAGCAGCTCTGATGCTCTGATTCAAAACGGTCACTGTAAACAAAGGGACTCTTGTTTGAGTTCCCAGAAAATATCTGGATGTCATGAGAATGTTGATTTCTTTGAAAAACACAGAAATATTATGGGAATATGTTTTGGTTTTAGTCCCAGGTGGGATGCTGCTTCAGACGGTCCCCTACAGCATTTTGCCCACTACAGGTTGTTTCTTCAGTTGTGTGGTGTGTGTGTGTGTGTGTGTGTGTGTGTGTGTGGTGTGTGTGGTGTGGGGTGGTGTGTGTGCGGTGTTTGACTTTTCAGAGGGTCCCCGAGAGGCTTGTTGCTTGGTAACTGACACTCAAGGTTAGTTAAGGAGTCACACACAGAGAAGACACAGGAAGAAAAACTTAGATATCCTAATGGCGAAGATCAAATTTGCCCAAGGAACTTGACGCCCACAGTCAGCAGGAAGTAGTCTGATGATAACGTCACCCTCTTTTCTCCCTCTATCCTTTTTCTCGACTATCTAGTGTTAGGGTGGAAAGGGGGTTGAGAAGGGTGGGAAAACAAAAAAAGAACCCACAAAGTAGCCACGTGCTGGCTACACCTGGGAAAGAAGTAAAGCCATACTTGAAGGTCGTATGGAGGAGGAATGCTGGCAGCTGAGCCAGCAGCCTTTACAGGAAATGTTCACTGTGCTGGAATTCTTGGTTCTCGGTTGCCAGGAAGCTTCAACCCAGACTCTAGACTGAGGGGTTCTTTTCTTCCTGTGACCCCACCGTTTTTTCTGTCTTTCTATCCTACCTTAATGTGGGCCATAACCTCCAGTTTTTTGTGGAGCTTGAAAACGGCAAGCACGATTTCCCCTTCATTCAGCCTTGTAATAGACCCACAGACGTACCCGATCAGAAGAGGGGTGTGGCACTTCACTGGTGGGGAAGCCTTTCTACTAATTCTCCTGGGTGACAATGACAATATGCTCTCTTCCCTGGAACAACAAGCAGCTGTGGTCTCATGATGCCTATTTGATACACAAAAGGTTTAAAAAAAAAGGCTGGACCGACTCTAGAGCTCCTTCTGTTTCCCAGTCCAGTGCTTCCTATCACACAGAAGGAGCAGAATCATGCAGACTTCTCCAAAGGTGTGCCCCAACCCTACTGCTGACACTTCAGCCTGGCCTGCAAGGGGGGGGGGGGGGGAGGGGGGGGGGCACCTGGCCCGGTGTGAGGTATTTAGCCTAGCTTGAAGGCCACTGAGAACGGCCATTCACATTCCTACCTAATCAACCTCAGACCCCAATTTCCATTGCCCTGGAAAAACACTGATTTTAAGAAAAGGGAAAGCTGCATTTGGCCTCCTTTGGATTGGAAATGCCAAGTAAGAGGCAGTAGGAGCCATCACAGCTGCCCTCCTTAGTAAGGGAAGAAGGGAAGGGTGGCTGGGCTGTAGATGCTCATGAAGGGACAGTTATTTCCTCCTTGTAGAGCATGGCTAGCTTACAGATTTTACTTTGTTTGGGGTTTTGTTGTTGTTTTGTTTGTTTTTAAAAATCTGTTAATATGAGTTTTGGTCAGAAGAATGGGATCTGAGTTGTACTCTTGGCCCTGGGTGGAAACGTGGCTCTCTAAACTGCCCAAAAGGTTTGAATATGACAAGAGACATTGCTTCTGCCCCCTCCCTTAAGAGTTAGTCCAAATGAACCAGTCAATCTCCTGGACAGGAAGATGCCCCACAGAACGCCGTCTTTTGAGGGCTGGAGATAAGATACTCAGCAGTTAGCGGGGGCTTGCAATCATGAGGACAAGGATTTGGATCCTGTTATCCAAGTAACAAACCAGGCATCCTGCTTAAACCTACAGACAGACAGATACACAGACATCAATATTTTTCTCTCTCTCTTTTTTAAGCTATAGCTTCAGGAAACATAATCTACCTGAAAGCATGTTTAAAAAGATGAAAGGGATGGCTTTTCCTTCCTGAGTTAGGGACATACACTCCCAGAAGTCCCTGGCTCCATGTAGCTGCTTACAGATGCCCATTGCTAACCCTGCCCGATTTCCTAGTTCAGAAAGCATAAAACTTCTTTCCATCTTTCTATCTCTCTTTTGCCAGACACTAGTAAAAATTCTAAGCCTGCTTGCCTTAACATTCTGGGCATTCTCACTCTCCCTATGCAGAGGCTCAAAGACTTGAGTTTCCTAAGTGAGAAAGTTCTCACTCTCCCTTTTTTTTCTTTTCTTTCTTTCTTTTTTCCTTTTCTTTTTTTTTTTTTTTTTTTTTTTTTTTGTCTTCCTCTAGTCCGGCTCCCTCTTCCTGGCAGCTTCTGAGATCCCCAGCTAGCCTGGTCTAGTGTTTTTCTCTCAAATACCAATAGAATTGTCCATGACTTTCCTTCTGAGTCTGTTTTGAAATTCTTTCATCTAAGAATCTATAAAAGAGACCGAGCAACACCAGCTGCAGCCCTTTAGCAACATACTGTGTGGCGGGCCTGGAAAAGACCCAAGGTACAAAGCTAAAAGTAGTACAAGACCAAATTTGATACAAAATTTATAAAACACACACACAGACACACACGTAGATACAGTGGATGACAAAGATGCAGCTGGCTAATTCTCAGCAGAGACTCGATCCCCTGGGGCGAATGCAAACCCACCAAGTTAGTCTTGGGACTTTCCCAGTGACCCAGGCAACTGTCCTTGAAAGATGTGCCTGCCCAGATCTTCTCCCCTGTGAGTAAGATTTGGTCAGGTATGTGCTTGAAGAAGAGATAATCAAGGATAGCCTAAGCCAGTATGAAGCGGAAGTGTAGTGAGGGGAGAATCTGCCCTTGAAATGACCCATCAGGAGAAAACTATTACCATGTTATGTATATGCATGATAAGGACATACAGCCACCAAAGATTAGGGGATATATGGCCTGCACATACACAGAGCATCCAAAGTTATAATCTATTTGTCACACAGGGAGCCACCCAGCTCCTCCTCCTCCTGGGAATCAGCTCTCTCAGCTGAGTCTGGCACTAAAATGGCAAAAGAAAAGTATTACTTGCTTTACTTTTCATCTACCAGAAATTCCCCCTCTCTTTTTCTTTTCCTCTGTATCAAGACATGGGTTCACAGTTTTCCAATTTCATGTGTAAACTGAATTCTGGAGTTCAGGAACTTTCCCTTTTACTGCCTTTGTTAGAAGGTCCCAGTTATTATCCAGGACAAAAATAAAATTGCCGTGCTGAGTTAAATTTACGAGCCACCTTCTAAAATTCTCCCCCAACATCCCACCCCACCCCCAACACTAATGACTCTTAAGCAGCAGGAGACATTCCAATTTATGACTGTCTAAATCTTTTGGACTAGGCAGATGAGTTCTTCCTATCCTGAAGCAGAATGTTCAATTCTTTTGGGGTTGAGGCTATTTTGTTTATTTTCATTTAAATGTATTTGTTGAGGGAGAGAAGTGGGGGAATGGGCAGAGGATTGGCACCTACACCAGGGTAAGCATGTGGAAGGAAGTTAGGGGATGACCCACAGGAATTTGTTCTCTCTTCTGTCCATGTGAGTCCCAGGAATCAAACTCAAGTCGGCAGGCTTGGCAGCAACTGTGCTCACCTGCCAAGAACCCTGAGGCCCTGACTCAACCTGTTGTTGCTATTATAAAACTCACCTGGTTCTTGTCTTCAAAAGAACAAATTCAGTAAAGAGGCAGAGGCAGTCTGATAAAAGGTCATTTAGCAGAGGGTAAACAAAGTAAGCACCCTAAAGACACGGATGCTGAAGGTTCTGAGTTGAGGATTTAGTGAGGCTCTTATGGATTATTTAGGAGGTGGGTGCCATATTTAGGGGTAAGGTGAACCTCTTTTGTGTCCCAAATCATGATTGACAAGATCTTCTTTTGAGGGTATTTTTCTCCACCCCATCTTCCCAAAAGGAGGGAGGTGTCAAAAATGGAGGTGGAAGTAACTCGGTGATGTTGGGTCCTCTGAGGGCTCGATCCTTTGTTAGGATATGAGGATAAACACGGGAACTGTACAGGTCTTTAACTATAAAAGGGCCTTCTGACAGGAGACACAGTTGCCTAGGTAGATAACACTAGCTCTTCCCTGTGGGGGACCTCATGTCTGACTCCTTGCCTTGGGGTGGTCTCTTTCCTGGAGTAGGTGGAGGCCTTCTGAGAAGTTGTTGTTACAATTTAGTCTGTTGCAATTAGATACATCACTCTGTGAAAGGACCACAGTGTCTTGTATATATTCTTCAGGTAGAAGCCTGCCAAAACTAATTGTGATTTTTCTCAGACCCCTGTCTTTACTTTTGTCTGACCAGCTTGGCTATTTCATACTCAGCTGCTAGCCTTCTTATTTACTTTCCTTGGTGTTCCTGCCTGGTTGTTTGAATCCTGAGATCTTAATGTTCATGTTAATCCACACATTGGTTTGCGCTATAACACTTCCCACCTCCAGGCAAGCAAGCATGGAGCACATTCGCCTCTGACTACCATAAGGAATGCCACTGGGAGGATGTCAGGTAGTGAGATTGCCATTGTAAATACCCAGGGATGTCCCACCTGGAACAAGAGACGAGCTATGGGGGAAACCTCCAGCTAAGGTTGGAGATGCCCAACTAAGAGAGATTCCAAAGTGGGGAGCCTCTGGAATCTTCAGTATGACCAGCTTCCTCAGCCCTACCCCAGTGTGGGGAAAAGGCGTCCAGATGTCCATTCTCCTCTACGTTACAAGTCATCATAGCAAACCACCCTTCTCTTCCAACAGGCTCCTCCCTCGGGTGTCTCCTTAACCACTGGTGAAATTGTGTTTTACTACAATACTGGCTTGCTTCCAGACAAACTGGGGGGATGAAGAGAAAAGACCTCAACAAAATAGTCTCAATGAGAATACTATTCTGGAACTAGAGCTCTCTCACAGGAGGCAAGGAAATGGTCTGAGACCCTGTGTGTCCAGACCTTTGTGATTCTCTATAAGGATCCATCGGTCTGTTCAGGACACAAAGAACTAGAGGAAATGGGAGAGAGAAAATCTTGGATGCTCTAGACAGCCCACTCCTCCCACTCAAAGAGTCTCTCAAGGGGAACTCTGGACTCCCTCACCTAACGCTCTGAACCTGACCCCAACGTCTTTTTTCAAGTTCCCAACATGTGGATAGTAGAACCCCACATTCACAAGCGTGATCAGAGCTCCCACACCAAAGAGGTGGCTGGAACTAACAGGACTGTTCGAGTACAGGTGCCCTTTCTGATAGCCAGCTACCTAAGGGGAAAACGGAGAAACTACCTAAAGAACCCAGAAAAGTTTCCCAGTGGCTTACAGACCTGTTTATGCTGGAAAATGATCCTCTTGGTCCACAGAGATTCCTAGAACTGTTTAGACTCTACTATTCCCCCTCCCCCCACCACCACACACCCACTTACTTGTTGCTTTGAAAGGCTTATTTTTATTCATGAATTCTTTATTGACTTTAGCAGCCAAGCCTCTTTGCCAGGGAGAAACTTGATGATAAAATTCAAGGTAATTTTACAATTTATACAGTCCTGGGGTGCGGGGAGTAGCTCTCCTTTGGACAGAGGCTGGGCACCTCCCCCTTCAGACATCAGGCTCATCCTTGAGCTTGCTTATCAGCCTGGGTTCAGGACTGATAAAAACAGCTACGCCCATTCAGATGTCCTTGCAAGACTTCTTCTATTATCCCACCAAGTCAAGAAGGCAAGAAAGAGATTCCAACCTGCCCTAAACCAGTTCCTAAAGTCTAAACTGTAAAACCCTGTAATCCACACTCTGTAATACTCTTCTCCTGGTTGTGAAACAATCAGTTGGTCCAAGAGCTGTGACTGATAAATGAAGCCATAGTCCCTACCCACCCGCTTTGGTGATCTTCATCTACTCCTAAGGCAGGCTCCCAAGAGATACCCGATGGTTTTCGATGTCAGATAGAAAAGATGCCTTTTTTCCCCCCTCTCTATTTCACTACGTACGTACAAGACTCCAGTTTCTACTGGCTTTTGAATGGAAAGCTCTGCTGACTACAGAAAACAAAAACACAAACAAACAAACAAACCATAATACTCCTGTGCAGTACTTCCTTGGATCTTTGGGGATTGCCCACACTGTTGTGCCAGGGGATAAGGGAAGAATTTCAGAGACTTGATGCTAAAAGAGGGAACAGTCTTACAGTATGGTGCAAGACTGATAAGCTCACATTATTAGGAGCCCAAATTTCTTGGCAGAGAGGGGATAGAAAGTGTCATTTTGTTTTTAAGGCACTAATCTCTCTCAAAGGGTAGTAAACCTGGGATATACCCTTACCCTGTCCTGAGAACCAGGCAACTTGGACTTGACTATCCTCAGAATGTTTACACACAGAATTCCCAGTCAGCAATAACACTTCTTTGAAGCGATGACATTTTCCAATTTTGGCTTCCCAGCTTGAGGCTTGGAGCTAGAGCCCTATCTAAGGTAACTAAAGGAGCCGAAATTAACCCACTGTAATGGACTTCAGAAATACAGCCTTCAAGGCCCTCAAGTAGGTTTTGTTTGGGTTAGGATCTTATCCAGGGAAATACCTGGCCCAACAATGCCTCTTTAATGTTTTTGTATCGTAGAAAAAAAAAAAAAAAAAAAAAAGAGTAGCCATTTAGGCCTCTAACCCCACTGCTAGATCCCAAATCCTGGAAGGTGGCCTATATATTTTAGAAATCTAGACAAAATCTAGGCAGAGATGGCTTAACTGCCCCCCTAGTAGAAAAGGCTACCAGGATAACTCTAAGACCACCACTAGAAGTTCAAAGCTCCATTAGTTCAGAGGCATCCTAAAAGTGACATGAAACATCAGGACAGCACAGGGAGGATTAACTTGATACAAGTCACTCTCCCCAGATAATCATAGAAACTTACCAAGACTTTTAAAACACACTCACTGTATGCACCTGTCACAGGAAGCCAAACATTGTCATGGACAGGTTATTTCTCAAAATGATGCTCAGATCTGACTTAGGGGAGCAACTCGGGCCCAGTCCAGAGGAAGAACAGTACACTGGTGGCACTAGCTATGCCCTCTAGGGTAAAAAAAGAAGCTGGATACAAGTCGAACCAGTCACAAGCTCTCTCCTCTCACCCCCACTGGACTTCAGCAAGAGGCTGAATTCATCACCCTGACCCAAGTCCTTACCCTAGGTAAGAAGGAAAGACTAACATTTATACTGACTCCAAATATGCCTTTACGGTGTTACCCACCCATACACCCATATGGAAGGAACGCGGTGTGCTGACGGGAAAGCAGGCCACACTAAAACACCACAAAGAGATTCTTCAGTTGCTGGAAGCTGTTAATCTCTCAGAGAAGGTGACAGTGATCCATTGGAGGGGCATTCAGAGTGGCTATGGTTCAACCTCTTAGAGAAATCAAAAGGATGACGAGAGGCAAAAGCCAGGGTGCTGATATACCACCCACCCCCCATGCCTGTCCCTGGTATGCACTGTGACTATGGCCTCCCAGCTTAATGTGTGTGTGTTGAATTGCATTTGTGTATGTGTTCAGGTACACCTGTGTGCACACAT
Organism: Mastomys natalensis; assembly: GCA_021653895.1. Classification (NCBI taxonomy): domain Eukaryota; kingdom Metazoa; phylum Chordata; class Mammalia; order Rodentia; family Muridae; genus Mastomys; species Mastomys natalensis. Next base: position 1,391,214 of record JAJTUV010000100.1, read on the forward strand.
ACGGAGGCAGTAGCAGGACATCTGGGGTCTTCTTCTCTTGCTCTTCGCCTTATTGCCTTGATGGTCTCTCACTGATCCAACAGCTCACTGGTATGTCTAGGCTGGCTACCCGGTGGACGCTCAGGATCTAGCTATCTCCATGCCCCAATGTGGAGGTTACAGGCACACACGGTCATACCTGGCTTTTTATGTGGATATTGGGTATTCAAACCCAGGTCCTCCAGTTGGCACAGCAAGTATTCTTCCTACCTCCCAAGCCCACCTCCTGCCTTTTGATAGGTATCAGCTTAATGACAACCATCAAGCTCATATGTCACATGTCCCCTCCGTGTAGTTAATAGCCCAAGGCCAGCAATACCTTCTCTGATTTAACTCTATTAAAAAGAAAATAATAATAATAGCTGTCCAGGGAAGGGCTGGCCTGCCTCTAGGGGCTACAAGCAATTCCTAGTATCAGCAGATACCTATATGGATGGAATGAAGGTTTCACCACCGCTAAGGTGGTTAACAGATTCCTCAGAACAATTATTTCCAGATTCAGTCTCCCGAGATCATGAACCATCCTTTACCTCTTGGGTAATTCAAAGGGTTACAACAGTAACATCTACATTCTGCCAGCACACCTCAGTTTTCTGGAAATGTAGAAAGAGTCAACCAGACTTCTAATTGTTCACTGGCTAGCTTGTGCCAGGAGAACTTAGAAAATGGCTCGCCTACTCCCAACAGCCCCAGTGAAGATAAGAAACACTCACCATGAGCTTAAGGTGACCCCTATGAAATGCCGTACAGGAGGCTCACTTTTTGTAGAGGTCTGTACACTGACCCTGATACTACCCACCTACTAAGGTACCTCATTGACTTGGGCCAGTTTCTATAAGCCATCCACGAGTACAGGACCCTAAGCCCTTTCAGCTCTAGACCCTAACCTTATCACTCCTGATGGTCAGACAAGAGGAATAAGGGAGAAAACACTTGGGGAAAGTGTTCTTTAGCTGTCTGTGGCCACTTTGGCAGCCATATAAATTGCTGACATGCTCAGCTAGATTCCCATCTCTAGAGTCAAACCACCCCCTTCAGATGCTTCTGTGCTGGAAAAGCCTACCGATAGGCCTCAGATAATACGCTCCTTTGAGCCACAGACGCTACAAAATTCTTCCCTATAAAACACAGTGACCAAACAGATAAATGACAGTTGATCTGTGTGCTCTGAGGTTGCCTCTGTAGGGGTAGAAGTGTCTCTAGGATTGTCCCCTCTTCCACTAGATCTGATTGTGAGTTCCTGCTCACTTTCTCTGGGCTTGAGTCATTCTTTAATACACCAGGATTCCCTTCAAAGAAACTTCCTCTGCCTTTTGTAATCACAAACACCCTAAAAACCTTTCTTTCGACTCTTCTATTCTCTCCCATGTTACATCTTAAAGAACCCACTGCTTATGACCTAGACAGTCAAACTGCTTCTCTTTGAAGTCTCACTCACCTCCCTGGCTGTGTCTCCTCTTCAGGCTAGAACTACATACAGCCAGCATCATCCCAAGAGTGTGGGCTTTTGAGGAAGCACAAGGACAGGACGTATGAGGCTCGTCTTTCTGGTCTTCTGCCAATTGATGGCTATTGTTCCAGAAAGAGAGAAGGAGGAAAAAAAAAAAAACTGGTCCACTCCCATCCTAATTACAAGTGAAAATGTCTCCCTCTCTACATGACTGTTGTTCATATATATCTAACCTGGGAAGCAACTGCCAGGTTCCCTTTCTGTAGATGTGATATGGTGAAGGTGGTGCTAGCCTGTGAGTCGGAAACTTACCTGCCTATCTTTGCTAAGCTAGTTCCCTGCTGGGGACTCCACAGCTACTTAAATCATTCCACTGGGATTAACCTTAAAATTAGCTATGACAAGTCATCTCTGATGTCTTATCAACCTTCTAACTTAGGAATAATCTAGCTCCCTTTTATTCCTGAAAAAGGCCTACCTTGAGGTTATCCTAAGCCTCCTAACTACAAAAAAACTACTAAGGACAGTTATTTTCTCTTTACTGGCTATGGGGCAGGCAAGCATAGGGGATAGTTTAGCAACCTAGGGCTCCACTTGACTTAGGCTATGCACACACCTCCCTCCTAATACTGCACTTGTCAGCCACGACCTACTTGAGCTGTGTGCACTGTCCGCATGCATCCCTCTCTATGAACATTTTCCCTTGCGACTTCTTAGCAAGCCCAGACCCTCAGCTTCCTGGAGCTGCATACACACTCCACTCTGAACAATGGAGTAAGCTTCTCCTCCCACCAGTGACCAACCTCAAACGGAAGACTCTGTTCAATCATATTCTTCTTGTGTCCAGGAATACAAAGGGCACATCTGACCCAGTTTGGGGGTGCGTATGTGGTAGGCAAACTGTGTCCTCATTGTGAACTGTTACTGAGAATCCCCAGTTTACCATTTTCTGCCTATGCATTGATTGCACATGCATACAATTAACATCAGACACACTGTGGAAAGGGGCAAAACACAGCACAGAAATGGTGAGATGTCTTAAAACTGCCCAGCAAAATAGAGAACTGTCCAAGCTGTGTCCCAAGTTCCTCCTCCTCCTCTTGAACCCCATTAAAGGAAAGTCTCCATGATATTCAGGGCGCTTGACTTATGGGCTCACTGTCAACCTTGAGAATGCAGTCTTTTCTCATGTTAGCCTTTTGAATAAAGAACCCTTGTTACTTTGCAGTCTGTGTTCTCCTTTATTCGTTCTTGAATAAGATGCCAAGGACCTGGAAGCACCTGATCCAGAGCCCGCCACTACAACAGCTGTGACTTAGGTTCCTCCCAATTCCTATGGGGTCCTGAAAGAGGTACTTTGTCTTTCCAAAGACTAGGAAACAAAGCTCAGCGACCAATCCTAAAGATCCTTTTTTCCCCCTTGGTGGGGTACAATTTGGCAGTTCAGAGATTAATTCTACAGGGCCAGACTTGGGAGAGTGTAAACCCACCAGTTACTCAGAACCATATTTGGTTGGGGATTTTTGTTTGTTTGTTTGTTTTGAGAATTTCATACAAATACTATTTGTACATCATTCCCACTCCTTGTGTGTATATGTAAACACAGTCTGATGAACCCACTTAATACGGCTAGTGTATGTCTGTGCTTAGGGAAGACTAGTTGAAACCGGATAAGGTGCTTGTCCTTGGAAAAGACTGACTCTTCTCTTCTCAGGATCTACCATCTATTCACTGCCTGAGGCTCTTCATCTAAGGGCAGGGCCTTACTCTCCCCATCCACGTTGACAGGCTAACTGGTGTTGCCATTGTGCACGCCTTGTTTAGGCAACCATATTTTTGAGATTTCATGGGGGGGCCGTTTCTCTGTCATTATATAAAAGACATTATCTCACAGTAGACATTCTGGGCCACTGGCTTTTAGAATCTCTCTGCCTCCTTTTCTATAGTATCTTTTAATCCTTAGATGTAGGGGCTGTATTGTATCAATTGAGGTTGGGTACCACCTCATAGTCAGTTTGTCTTCTACATGTTGACTAGCTTGTGACTGCAAAACAGTGGTAGGTTCTCCTCTAGGATCCATGACATTACCAGCCATGGGGTAGTTTAGGGTACCAGGCATGCACTCTCTCCTATTGAGCAGGCCTTAGGTCCAATTAGCAAGCTGTTGGTTACCCTCGAGATGCACGTGCCACGGCTGCATCAGCGCGGAGACTGTGGCTCACAGAATCTTTGGATACTGTGAGAGCTAGTTCTCGGGAAGAAGCTCTCAGATCAGCTATACCCTGATTTCTCCAAGATCTGTGTCCAAAGTGTGTGGTGTCTTCTGCAACAGGGCCTTGCCCTCAGGTTCTGTGAGTCAACCGGGGGCAACAGAAATGGCCCATGTTGTTTTGGAAGTCCCTGCACTTCACTGATCAACAGCTCAAAGAGAGGTTTCCCATGATGGACACTAAAGATTTTCTTAGTCTATGACTTTTTTGAGGGTAGCGTACTCTCACCCTCCATGAAATAACTTTATTCAAACTATGTCTATACATCTATATACATAACACATGCACACAGATGAATGAATCTTTAAATGGCTAGAACTTCATGTGTGCAAGTGTTTTGCCTGCATTTAAGCCATGTGATACAGTGCCTGCAGAGAGAGAGGAGAGGAGGGCATCAAATCCCCCCACCCCTACCCCAAGAACTGAAGTCAGAGCTGGTTGTGAGCCAGCCTGTGGGTACTGAGATTGAACCTTGTCCTCTGGAAGACTGTAAGTGCCCTAAAGTGCTGAGTCATCTCTCTAGCCTCTACATTTTATTTTCCCCTATGGCTTTTTCAAAATACCCTTAGTATTTTCTTCCTCCATTCCTCACCTAGTATTGGCCTCTCTCCCTGCTTCCCAGTTAACTGCCCCATTTTCCCTCATCTCCCCCTTAACAGCCTGTAGGCCTCCTTTTCTTCTGCTGCCCTTACCTATGCATGCATGCTTCTTTGCTTTCCTTGTTTCTGTGCTGACTCCAGGTTCTATTGGAAGCTAGGATCCACAAATGAGAGACTGTGAGGTGCCTGCCTTCTGGGTCTCAGTTACCTCATTACAATGATTAAGGATTCATCAGAGAACCTGGTCTTAAGGCCTCAGACTATTGTCTTCTCTATAATCAAAAAGCACCAGATTTTCAAGGTTAGCATTGGATGTGTGGGTGTAAGACCTGTCCCATATGATCTTTCATGTGGAATAGAGCTTGTTCCTTGAAAGTTAAGACACCAGACAACTTCTTGGTCAGGAAAAAGCTTCTTTATGTTTTTCTGTATAGAAATATCCCACTCTGAGTGGATTACTTACATGGGCCTCCAGCTAGCAGCCTATCCACTAGAAGTTCTCCAGGAAGTCTAGCAACAACTACCAAGAGAAGGTGGTCTTTCAAAATAGAAGGGAACCCAGGGATGGAGCAGTAGCTCAGCCAGCAGTTAAGGGCCATATTGCTCTTTCAGTGGACTAGAATTCAAGTCCTAGAACAAGGGGCAGGCAGTTCACAACCACCTGAAGCTCCAGTACAGGAAAGCATCAGATGCCTCTGGTCTCCAAAGGCACCTGCACATGTGCACATATCCCGCCCCACCCCACCCACCCCCAAAACACACACCACACACACACACACACACACACACACTTAAAACTTAACAAAAATCTGAAACTAATAGCACAGACGAGTCTTAGGCTGACTTACAGGAGGACAAGGGGTGACCTGTTAATTCCTCCAGGTAAGGATAAGACCACTCTTACAATTTTGAGCCAAATTTGAAGCAAGCTTTAATTAAGTACTGGCCAGAATGATGGACTCTGGCCAGGTCCATCCGCGGCTTCCCAGAAAATAGTGATGAGTCATGCTTTGCAGAGACTTACAAAGGCAAATCCATAAGGCCATGCATTTTCCATTTAGGTCCAATCAGGGGCAAACGTATACCCTGACGTACTTCCTGTTACCTACCTCCCGCCTACATCCATTTGAGGAAAGCACACATCCTGGCGTATTTCCTGCCTAGGTAGCTCCTGCCTTGGCAGGGTGTGACCAAGCACATCTGGTGCAGCTGGGTCAAACAGATGCATTTAGGGAATGGGAACATGTGACTTGTTATCTTCCATAAACAGTAGCCCCCAGCATCTCAGGGAGTATCTGTCCTTGACCAAGGGACTTACAGGTTAGAGGCATTTTCTTTCCATGGATCTCTTAAGCACAATAACTAAAACTTAAAACATAACTTTGACACTTACAACCTGTCTGTGTCTTATAGGAAAATGTTGTTTCTAAGTTAACAAAGCAAGGAAAGTCCAACAAAATGAGGAAAATATCCTGAAGGTATGATTAAGTACTTGACTAATGGACCTTCCCAGCACAGGTTGGAGAGCTGGGGTCTTATTGGCCTCCTTCCTCCAGTTGTGTCTGTTCTATCCTTGCCCTCCCCCACGTCTTCTCCACAAACACATAGTTTATTTCTTCCAAGATTCAACAAATCCAGTTTTCAATGACATTACAAGAAGACCTCAGCCAATTCCAGAAAGAAACCCAGAGACAAGGATGGATTATCCTTCTGGGTCAACCGGAACAGCAGCCTAACAATTGCAGCAAGGAGAACACCCCTTGAACTCCCCACCTTGACCCTCTGTCAAGAGATGCTTGGACAATTCTCAGTCCTGCCCGAGGGAGCCTCCCTTTAGGAATGGTTGGAGAGACTGTCTTCTGATTTTTACAGTATCCTTATTTCAATGGAAAGCAGCTACTGGAACTTTATCCATTTGCATACTTTAAAGATTTAAGGAGAGAGTTCTCTCTGAGGGCAAGTTGAGGCAGGTTAGTGTAGCAACAACCCCAGAGACTCAGTCAACTCTCCCTGAAAGAATGGGTATGTGTCCCTTCCAGCAGGGCAACAGCCCGTCAGCAACTAGTTTTTGGTTGGGCACCTGCTTATAGAAAAAGGGGGCCAGTGTAAGTATTTAGTGCAAAGAGGACAGGTCTGCCCTTGAAACAACCTGTCAAGGGAAAGCTCTCATTACCATCTCATAAATATGCATGATTAGGGATATTTGTCTAAACTTAAGAGATACATGGCCTGTGCACAGACAGAACATACAAAGTATGTACGGTTTAAAATTATGGGGTTTACAGAACATCCCAAGTTATATGATAATCCATCTGCCAGTCAAGCCAAGGGCCACCCAGTTTCTACACCTGGCAGTCAGCCCCTTCCCCGCCCCTAAACTCAGAAGAATCCTTGAAAATAACAGGTAAGGGACTCAACAGCCATCTGGCTAGAGCCTGATGCTGGCTTGCAGCAAATCTGCTCTAATGTTCCTTCCTCTTCTAACAAAACCATTATCAGTTGTGTATACTTTCTCAATTGTTTGATGAAGTCTCCAAGAACCTAGGACTCAGCAATCCGTGGACAAGACTCCACGGCACCAGCACCGCTTGTCCTCCCTGAGACTGGCCCCTTGGAGTGAAGTTCCAAAGACTGTTCTGAGTGAGGCTCTAATTGTCCATCCATAGGAAGCACTGCCAGTCAGTGGGTCAGACTCCGAGCAGTTACGATCTGATCATTGGGCGTTGAGGTGGGGGGAGTGGTCTTTCTTATTTTTGGCCGTTTGTCTCTATACTGGGATGCGTCCTCCTGGGGGCCCTGCAACCGGTCCTGCCTTCCCAGTGTGACACCCATGAGCCACTGTGCACACTGGAAATCTCCACTGGGAGGCTTCATCTGAGTCCCCCCCCCCCCATCAACGCTGCCATCTCTGGCATACACCCTGTGTGCCTGCCTCTGTACAGTGTCTGAGAGCAGCTGTGAGTCCTGGGACACTCCATCCAGAACTTAGTACATCAGCCATGGCCCACAGGAGAGGGAGAAAGACACCCACGTCCCTGCTGGGCATCTGGAAGCAGAGCCGCTTTGTGTTGTGTGTGTTGAAATAGCCCTTGCTCCTTAATTTTGTGTTGCCCGGGGTTGTTAAAATTAGTATGTCCAGGATATAGCAGTGAGGAAAGATGGCCCAGAAACCTTTTTTAAACAGGAAAGGGAATGCTGGCCTGCTTTTCTCTGTGTGCATAGGGACAGATCACAAAGTGAACCAGGACTGACAAATATGTGTATTTCCTTGCTGCTGCCTTTTTGTGCCTGGCAAGGAGAGGGGTCTCCCTACAACACATTACTGTCAGTCCTCTCCTCTAAGAACTTCCTTCCTGCATCCCTTAGCATCCCTCAGCATCCCTCAGCATCCCTCAGCATCCCTCAGCATCCCTCAGCATCCCTCAGCATCCCTCAGCATCCCCTCATCATCCCTCAGCATCCCTCAGCAACCCTCAGCATCCCTCAGCATCCCTCAGCAACCCTCAGCATCCTTTAAAGGCTGTGGCTTTCCCATGCTCTGGGTTCTTGTGCCCTTTAGGCCACAGTAAATAAACAAGTCATTGTATAAAAGCTCCTGTTTTTCTTTGTCTTTCTCCTGGCTCCCAACTCCAGGGACTTGTTCAAACACCCTTGGAAATATATTCAGCCACTGGATGACAGTGACTGCTTCGTGACAGTGACACCAAGTTATGTGTGCCACTTAACAATCGTGTTCTCATTCATTTGAGTAGAGGGGATGAGACTTACAAGTGGAAATCAGAGGGCTGGAGTTGGTTCTCTCCTTCCACCACACGGATCCTGGGGAATCGAACTCGGGTCATCAGGCTTGGTGGCAAGTTCCTGCATACCTGCTAAGCCAACTCAACAATCCATGCTTCACCTTTTGTTGAGCATTATGATTTCAAGAGTTTGTTGCTGAACCTGGCTCCTGGCTTCTGACTGCACAGAGCACAGTTAACCCCCAACCTAAGAGGTTGTCTTAGTGAGGGCTTCTATTGCTGTGAAGAGATACCATGACCATTGCAAGTCATAAAAGGAAAGGTTTGATTGGGTCTGGCTTACAGTTTCAAAGGTTTAGTCTATTATTGTCATGGTGGGAAACACGGTGTTGTGCTGGCAGATACAGAGCTGGAGAAGGAGCTCAGAGTTCTACATTGTGAGGCAACAGAACAGACTGCATTACACTGGCCAGACTGGAGCTTATAAGACTTCAAAGTTCCACCTCCATTATGACACACTTCCTCCAACAAGGCCACACCTCCTAATAGTGCCACTTCCTATGAGCCAAGCATTCACATGCACACACACACACACACAGAGAGAGAGACACAGAGACAGACATACGTCTCTAGAGGCCATTCTTATTCAGACCACCATAGGGGTCCATACCCCAACACCCCAAGTGTGCTGGATTTTTACACACACACACACACATATGTATGTATATATTGTGGTGGCTAGTGTTGTCAACTTGATGAGATATAGAAGTCACTCTGTCCGTGAAGTTGTTTCTACCAAGGGTTGACTGGGGTAGGAAGACTGACCCTGAATGTAGGCGGCGCCATCCCACAGGCTGAGGTCACAGACTGAGAGGAAAGGACAGAGCAAGCTGAGTTCCAGCATTCCTCATTGTCTGCTTCCTGACTGCCTGTGCAGCGTGACCAGCTGCCTCACTCTGCTGCTACCTTCTCACTGCCAAAAAGACCCGCGCCTTCACAGTAAACCTTCCTGCTCCAGATGCCTTGCTTGGGCACTTTTGTCATGACAATAAGAAAATTAACTAATATACACGTACATAGATGATAAGAGATTTTGGTTTATAAATATTTATTGTGCATGTGCCTGCATGTGTGGGTGTGACTGGGGATGTCCACTGAGGCCAGAGGAGGGCGTCGAATCCCCTGGATCTGGAGTTACAGACACTCGATATGGATAGTGTATTCAGTATGAACAAGCTAGACAGAGGACAGCTCACTTCCCAGGAAGGGCATTATAAGACAGTGTGTAAATTAAAATTAAAATGTATGTACGTGCTGTTTCCTTCTAGAACTTTCCATATGGTCAGGTGGTGACTATCACCATGTAGTAGCCACTTGTCTTCTGCTGCAGGTAATCAGGTGTCTGAGAGACAGCATCTTGTTTCCGGTGTCTGGACAATGGCGAGTTTGAGCATCTCTCTGTGTGTCCCTTAGGATCCTGTGACTTCAGGTCACTTGTCTGACTTTGTAAATAGTTTCCTGTCTTTTCTTTCCTGATTTGTGGTAATCACTGTTGTGTTCTAGAAACATCCAAGTTAACTTTCTTGTTGTTGCTGTCAGTGTTCTGTGTTTAATTTGTTGGGGTTTTTGGTTGGTTGGTTTGGTTTAGATTGGGTTGGGTTTTTTTTTTTTTTTTTTTTGGTTTTTTGTTTTTGTTACCATTGTAGTACTGGGGAGTAGTACATATGGCTAGGCAGTTGCTCTACCACTGCCTCTTTTTTATATTTTGAGCTTTAAACTTTGAATCCTCTTGCATCAGCTTCCACGTAGCTGGGATTACAGGCCAGTGCTACAACACACAGCTTTTGGGTTTAAAAGTTGTAAATACTTCACATCTACCACTAAATCTGTCACCATGGTTCTTTATTAAACACCGTTTCTTCACATTTTATTTGTCCCCTAACTCACCCCCTCTCCACCACTACCATACACACAGAAGGAGAGACAGACAGACTGAGATAGCACCCCAGTCACCACTCATAAGAAGAACAAACCCTCTTCCTCTCGACATCATGTTCACCTCTCACGTGCAGATCTACCTCTGGAGAGGAGAGAACACTACCTGTTCGCAAGCCCTCCTAAGCCTTCACTAATGGCCATGCCACCACCAGCAGACCTCCACACTCTGTAGCACATCACAATGATTGACAGGAGAATCTCATTTCCATCTTGTCAAAATCATCGTGGGAATAGATGGACCCCGCTTGTCTCATGTGGTTCCATGATTAAGGCACTAGAGAGACGGCTCAGTGGTTAAGAGCACTTGCTCCTCTTGCAGAGGACCTGTGTTCAGTTCCCAGCACCCACATGGCAGCTTACAACTATCTGTAAACTCCGGCTCAGAAAATCTGATGCCCTCTTCTGCCTCCATGGGCACTGCACACACATGGTACACATACATACATGCAGGCAAACACACATATACACATAAATAATCCTTCTCACTTTCTAAACCAATCCCCTATACTCTGCCATTCACTGTTTGTAAAGTAGTCTTCCTGTGCAGATCATTTGGGAAGTTTCCCACTTGCTAGGAACATAGTCCTAGGTCTCCTCACCTTTAATAAAAGTTAAAATTTTCATCATTAAAAGTCTTTCACATTCTTTGTTAGTCTTTCCCCAAGGAAACCATTTTATAATTTTTTTAGCCCTGAAAGTATCACCCATTTCTCCTCTTACATGGTCTAGGTGGCTTAAAGGAAAACTTGATTTTTTTTCTTGTAAATGATCCTCTTGGCTAATAACTTTGCTGACGTTTTAGTCTAGTGATTTCTCTCTTGATTCTGTTAGATTTCCCATGTCTGCAAGAGACTTTATAGTATATTAAAAAGTAACTGTGCTTTGTTGGTATCGAGCCTTGTTCCAGGTCACAAAATAAGATCACTAATAGCTTCCCTGTTAATATACATATTCACAGCAAATTTGTCAACTTTATCAAATTTAGGGAATTCCCAGCTGTGTGGCCATTTCCTTTCATAGATTTCATGATTTTGAGTAACAATTGATTGTTTGTGAATTTACTTGTACAGTTAATCTACATTATATACTTTAAAATATATTATAAATAAGAGTATTCTTGGATTAAGGGAGTTAATATTTAATTAGGAAATCCAAATTAAATAGATTATAATATTCTTTTACTACTTTATCTGATCTTGAAACCAAGTACCAGCTAGTACCATAAAGTATGTAAGGCAGAGAGCTCTCTTCCTGTTTTCTGAATATTCTGGTTCCTTAAATTTGGTGAAACTGTCCTGAAAACTGTGGGTGTGGGTCTTTAATCCAGGGAATAAGGCACGGTCTTAGCTTCAGTTCGTTTCATATCTCTATGCTGTAGATATTTTCTGTTTTCCTACATTATATATATTGTATATATCCTAATATATATTATATATACTTTTTATATTTTATTTTTATTATATGTATATAACTTTTTAATATACTATTATATACACCTTCTTGTTTCTGACATTCTCTCACTTTTTCTAACTTGTTATGTGTGCCAGCCTGTCTTCTCCCTGACACTCTGCTTTATTTCTGTGTCACTTGTTCCCGGTCACTTTTGCAATTGACGTTCTCATTTTCATTGCTTGGCCTTTTTATCTGGTGATGAAAACACACGTCCTTGTAAGCACTTGATGTCTGTGTTCTTCCAGGCTGCCTTCTTTACTGTTCTTCATTGTTCGTCACTGTTTTGTTTTTCCCTATATAAATGCTTCTTTAACTAGAAATTATTTCCAAAGAGGTGACAACTTTCATCAACTGAGTCTTTATTAGTAATTACTAATTCGTGCCATCATGATCTGAGACTCGGGCTCGCCTCACTCTCTTCGCCCTCACAACTGTGGTAGCCGAATAGAGGTCTGCTGCTGCTGTTGACCCTTGTTTGGCTGTTTGGGGTTTTGTGAGTTTTGGGGTTTTGTATCATTTGTTGTTGTTGGTTTTTGTTTGTTTGGTTTGGTTTTTGAGGCAAGGACTGATTATGGAGCTCGCAGTGGCCTTGAGCTATCAAACCCATCTCCCACGTGCTAGGATTACAAACCCAATCAGATCCCGTGAAGAGTCCCTGTCAACAAGACAAATATCCATTTTACTCTTGGTTTTGAGGGAAGAGGTGTTTGTTTCATTTTTAGTTTTGCTCTGCTGGGATTGTTAAGGTTTATTTTACATGTATGGGTGTTTTGCCTCTCCCCCACCCCCCGTATGTGTCTGGTGTGTGTGTGTGTGTGTGTGTGTGTGTGTGTGTGTGTGTGCACGTACGCGCTGTTGGTCTCCTGCAAACCTAGTGCCCTCAGAGGTTCAGAAAAAGGTGTTGGATCCCCCAGAACTGGACTTAGAGACAGCTGTGCGGCAGGGTGTGGATGCTGGAACCCCCATCCCGTTGCTTGTTTTTCTGTCTGTTGGTTGGTTGATTAATTTCAGAGAAGTTGGTGGTAGTAGTTTGGTTTGATTTGGATTTTTTTTGGGGGGTGGGGTTGGGGGTAATTGGTGGGCTGTTTGCATATTCCTTATCTAAGTTCATATTCCTAAATTTTATCAAGGTGGTATCTACAAGGATTTTTTTTAATTTTCACCTATGTCACCAAGCATTCTATGACCTCTTCCAATATGAAGTCTTATATGCATCTCTATTTTTAAAAATTTAGTCATTATATACATTTGTATCTCTTCTTCTGAGTCACCTTTCATGGACCTTGGCATTTCCTCTTCATCCAGTCTCCATCTTGTGTTTACCCCTGATCACTCCTCCCTAACCCTTCCCAAACTCCATCTTCAGGCTCATGGAAGTGCTCCTGCCTTTTGTTTAGTCTTCTACCTAAACTGGTGGGTTTTCAAAACTGCTTGCTCTTTCTGCTTCCTGCTTAACCACATCCCCAGGGGTTTCTTTGAAGCTACAATGTTCATTCCAAATTCTTATTTGCTCCGTGCATTATTCCTGTTCCTTCCAGCACTGTTTAACAGCCAGATCCTTTCCTATGGACCCCTTGACCAGAAATAGCCATAAGGGAAAGTATACTTCTGGGGCTCCACTGCTGTGTCATCAGTGAAAGCAAGGGATTCTTATCTTGGGGCAGAGTCTCCAAGACGGCAACTTAGACTCAGAGCAGGACCCCCACTCTCAAGGAATCTCCCAGTTCTGCACTTTTCTTTCTTTCCTGGGTTTGGGGAAGAATTAAAATGAAAGAACGTAACAATTACTGTTACATTGTTAACCTGACAGGATCTGGAATGGCCTAAAACAAGCCTCCAAGTGCACCCATAAAGGATTATCTAGATTAATTTAATTGAAGAAGAAAAAGGAAAAGACTAGCTGAGCTCTGTAAAGCATTCAGCATTCTTCTTCAAAGTTCAGAAGCAATGACCAGCTACTTCAGGCTCCTGCCAGGGGTGACTCCCCAATGGTGATGGATAGCACCCTTGTACTATGAGCAGAGATTAACTCCTCCTTCTCTGAATTGTTGTTGTCAGGATATTTTATCACAGAAAACCAAACTGATACAAGGTCTCAGTCCTGTCCCTCTTGCCTTTACTCCACTCTAGTTCAATTCACCCTGTCTTGATGCTGACCTCCATCCAGAGCCCGGAGTGTGAATCTGCAGAGCTGCACTTCCATCCAGGCTGACAAGAAGAGGGTACAATCTCATATGGGAAAGACTCTCCTTCTGTCAGCCCAGGCCCATCTCTCTGCACACGTTCTACATCCTTTCTACCTGCAGTTTCTACTTTTCTCCCAGCTCAGACCCTCTGAATCTCCTAAACCCAACAGCTTTGGTTGCATCTTCAGTTGCATTGGGAACAAGGACAAGCTTCCCGTCCTGCTGGCCATTTCTCCTGGATGTGAGATGACTCCTTGTACCCGTCTCCATCATGGTCCCTTCTGGAGCTAGAGATCAATCCAGATGAAGTTGCCAAGTTCAAAAGATGAGAACCCAGAAAGGAAGGCTGTGTAGTCACTACTGCCTATGGCCTCTTACCACAATAGACTTGCTTGCTTTTCTGCTTCTCTTTCTAACCATGTTATAATCCAACACTTAAGTCCATAACCCACTGCCTCAGTGGCTCTATACTCCAAATAACCAAACAAACAAATAAGGAAACAAAGTGGCAAAGGAAAGAGAGCTTTTTGAGTTTGAACAAACTGGGAGAGAAAGAGCCCACCTTCTCACTGCTGTGTCTGTGACAGACTGACATTTTATAGAAAGCCATGAGATGAAGACCAGATGAGACACACGGATTTGGCTGTGAGGCATAGTAATCCTTTGTTTTCCTGGGACAGGGCGACTAAGCCTCCGACAGTCTCCCTTCTCAGGTGGAAAGGATAGTCTGTCACGAGCAGGGACTCTTATCTGTTATGAGCAGGTTATTGATAAGGGGTTAGTATCCCCCTCAGGGAGAGGAATGACAGGTCCTGCTCCACTCAGGGATCGTATACTGGATTTGACTGTGAGACCATCAGCTCCTCGAGAGGGAAGAGAGAGTATGCCAGAGAAACAGAGGTTTTGGAATTCAGTTGCTCTTTAATGATGTACAGCAAGCAATATATTTATCATCAGTGCTAAGGCTATTGCTACAACAAGATATTGTTACATTTCCTCTGTATTGCCTCTAACAATATACACATTGAACACAAATAATAAGTTGCTAATTACCAAAGAAATAAGCATAGCAATAAACACATCATTCATTCATGGATTATACGACCTGAGTCCTTCTGATGGTTTCGGGTTACAGGTTCTCCGGAGTCCAGGAAGGTGGGGTCAGGCTGTGGTTTCCAGATAGTTGAATTGATAATTTGACCTCACAGGGTGCTTGACCATGAAGAAGCTAGAGGCATTGGTCTCTCGGTTGTCTCTTTGATGACCAGGTGCTGAAGAGGCTTTGTCCGGAGGATCACATTGGCCAGTCATGGCTACAAGTGTGATGAAGTAATCCGATCCGGCTCCTCTTTTATGTTGGATTTGGCGTTACTGCTGAAATGCACGATAGATAACCACTCGTGTCTGTTATCACCGGGCTCTGACCTCACCACACCTGGTTATCACAGTACAACTTTTACTTCCAGACTTGTCTTTACAAGTATCAGACATGTCTTTACAAGTTTCCTATTACAAAATGGAGTTGGTCCTGTTTAAGGGCCTGCTCCTTACATAGTCCAAACCTCCAAGTCACACCATGCCAGCAGCCGTCTACCAAGCAGGATTTGCTCAGCCTTGGCTGCCCAAGGCCGCCAGACTGTCTCCCTCACAGGAGTCTCTACTCTCCATTGCCTTCCACATAACCCTTTCTGTCCTTGGTGCCTTTCCCCACCAGAATTCTCTAAAACGTTACTTGGGTGGTCTTTTGTCCCTCATAGACAAAGCTGTGGGATCCGCATGGTAATTCAGTGCGTGGTAGTGGGCCTGGAAGTGCACGTCTGTATTCACTGTTCTCTGGTGGACTCTTGCCTTCTCAGGGCCTCTCCTGCCTCCCAGCTCTTAGGTAGGAGAGTTCGAGTCTCCAACTCCACCCTGCCCTCTGTGCCTCTTGATCCTAATCTCAGCACTTCTTCACAGTGACTTTGCAACCCTGAGCTTCTGCGTCTGCACCTCTTCTCCAGTGCCTTACCCAGAATCACTTATCTACCTGACCCTCTCTGAGACGGCCACTGTCTCGGAGTCCACTGCCTTTGTGGTTGACAAGGGCCCAAGTGGCCTTGCAGCCTCTGCTCTTAGCGTCTCCCTGTCTGGTCTCTGAAATGCAGGTAAGTGGGTATTTCTCAAACAACAATCTATGACAGTCTCCTGTGTGAGGCTATGTATCTGTTGACTTCCAAGTCAATTCATTACAGGGCAGTCCCAGTCCTAGGACGGAAACCTGAGCCCTGATACCTTCCCTGTGTTGCCTCTGTCTCAGGGGAGGGGTTGTTCCTCATCTCCCAAGAGCCCATGGACCCTTCTTCTTTCTGGTACTTCTGGCACCACATCCTGAGACGAGGGTGTCAACACTTGGTCCTTTGCTTCTGTTTCTCTAGCAAGTCTCACAGTGCTGAGATCTACAGAAAGATTGTGTGGATGAATGAATGAGTGAATGAAAGAATCAATGCTCTGCTCTGTAGCTCAAAACCTTCCTCCAGTATACTAAGAGTTACGGTTACAGCTTGGTGTCAGAGCGGAAAGTTAGATAATTGTTTTTAAATTATGCTATTTGGCAAATTCAAAAGATGGGGAAAATGGGAAAGGAAGGGACCGCTTAGTGGCCAGCTACTTAACGGCTTTTCAGAAGGGGTCTTTAGGAAATGCTATGGCATTGGGTTTGTTTTGCTTTGCTTTGTTTTGTTTTTTTCCGGTTTCTTGCTGAACTAGTAACAGAACTCAGCGCCTTGTGTGCTAGCAAGTACTCCAGGAGATTAGGCCTATCCAACTGTGATACCTGTTTCCACTCTGATCGGCAGGATTGATGTGGATCATCTTCCAGGCTAAGTCGGTGTCCCCTTCCTCACTTACCGCTCATGCATGCCTCTTTCAAGTCACACTCAACTGAAGAGGACACTCTTGACCGCTCTTTGGTCAAAGGCACATGAAGATCTGAGTTCTCCTGCCAGAACCTCTGAAGAAGCTCTCGAGGTAAGTGGCCTACCACTGAGTTAGAGCTATAACCCCCTAGAATAGGTTGCAGCCAGTGTTTTCTGCATTTTTTAGATCTGAGATCAAGGCATAGAAAAAGTATCTCTTTTGAGGACACACAACTAAATGGCCACATCCCCATATTGTACATGCACAGGTCCCTGTAGCATTTCCAGAACCATGCTCTTTCCAAAACATTAGGACTCATGATTGCCCAAGTAACCATATGGGCTGAAGAGTTGGGAAGATGCTAGACCAGTCAGAGGCAACACTAATGCCAGATCTTGGTAAGAGTCTAGAGATTTCAGCTGGCATGATAACAGGGATCCAGACATAGTTCTGGTTGCCACTCAGAGGCCAGGCTGCCCAGCTCTGCATCCAGTTGGGTATGCCCATGAGAACAGGAGGGGTGATGGTGATCTCAGGGGCCTGAGATGTTTGAGGGTGTCATTTCAGAGAGGTTTCTTCCATGAGGTGGAAAGGGGTTGGATTTTTTCTCTCTACCAGGAGGGACTTTCTCACCTAGGTACAAGAAAATGCCTACAGAAGTGGGAGGAGACAGACCCTTGCTATGGCAGAGTACTTCAGGTGCCCGTATTTGTCAGGCTGGTGGGGAGGAAAGGCAGAGTTGAGAGCAGCAAACACTAGGTGTGCCACTGCCAGCAAGCCTGTGGTCTGATTCACGAGTGGGCATTAAATAGGCTACATAAATAATGATTTTTTTCCCTCTACTTTTTCCCAAGGTGACAAGGATGAAGGCTCCTAAGTGCGGTTTGAATGGATCGATTTTTAAAGCTAAACTACTACCTTCTCTAAGGCTAAAATGGCTGCCCCAGGCTGTTTAGAACTAACAACGGGCTTTCTTCTGTCTAGGTTTCTGCTTGGAAGGAAATCAATGACCTTCAACAGCACTTTTAGACTCAGTGGTACTGTGCATATAACCAAATAAACTTACATCATTGAACAGAATACTTCTGAAATGGTTTCTAGGGATTTGCTTCTGTTCTTGTTTTTTATTTTGTTCCTTTTCTTTATTTACTGCCAATCAATCAAACAGCCCTCTTGTACTATCTTGCTCACTGATGGGCTGAGACTGGGGACTCATCTAACCCTCCCTCATCAGTTGGGTTGCAGACAGCAGCAGGTAGCCAGCTGATGGCCAGGTAGCTGCACTCCTGTACTCCTTTATTACCCAATAAACCCAAAGACACTGAGGCATTTGTCTTGAGGGGACCTCAGGCATCGCCTGTTGTAATGACTGATGGAGGAGAAAGCACCTGAGGCCACCACAGAACTTCAGTCTGGCATTTCACAAGCATGGGAGAAATAGAGGCTAGCGTTAAAGATGAGCTTGGGGAATGTCTGGTCTTCTGCCTTTCCAGATGAGAGAACTGAGGTCTACACAGCTGAAGAGAGCACTCCACACCCCAACTCCAGTGCCCTAGCTCAAATTGTCTCTAACTCTCCATCCTTACCACCCCTCAAGGGAGGATAGCCACTTCCCCAGGCTACAACTCAGTACAGCTCAGTGATATTGTCCACATGGAAACCTTCCAAATGTTCCACCATGAAGATAGCCTTGGCCTTGGCCCCTGGTTACTCCCAGCTTAGTTCCTTAAGAGTTAATGGCCCTGCTTTTCTGTAAGTCAGTCAATATGTTCTTTATGGTTTGCGTGTGGTACACATGTGTAATATCTGCGCATGTGTGTGTGGTGTATGTATAGTGTGTATACATGTGTGTGTGTGTGTGTGTGGTGTCTCTGTGGTATCAGTGTGGGGTGCATGTGCACACATACATCACAGATGCACATAGCTGTGTACACATGGGGGCCTAAGGAGGTTACTGTCCTTCCCCATCACTCTCTGCCTTGTTCCTTTAAGGGCTGTGCCTGAGGTTTCTGGAACATGAGGCCACAGCCAGCTTTTTATGTGGGCGCTAGGAGTCTAGACTTGAAGTACCATGTTGCATACAAGTGCCCCTACGCTTTGAGCTATCTCCCATCTCTAGAGTCTGGTTTTTTTGTTTGTTTGTTTGTTTGTTTTAATACATGAATTAAATACTGTGTCTTTGAAGATTTTCCTCCCTAATCAGAGCAATGAAGAGAAAATGGATGCCATGGTGGGGACTCCAAGGTACATTTTGTCCCCAGGGACGCATCTCTGACTCTTGTACCTGAACACTATCAGATGTGTCAGAAGTAGTATCTAGACCATGGGAAAGGCCCCACCAATCACAGTCAACCCCACAGCAGACTGTTGTTCTAAGAGCTGAGCATGTGGAGAATGGAGCCCACCCCGCTCCCGGGAAGGATGGACAAGGCAGACAGGATGGAGAGACGGCCCTTGGGGAACCATGCTTGAATGTGGGAAGGTTTCCACCATGGAAGAGCCTGGAGTGTGGCCAGCCAGTGAGTGTGTTTCTGTCTTTTTTGGGCCACAAGATAAAGGTGACACAGGAAGCTGCAAAGACAAAGGTCCTTGAAAGCTAAGCGGCCCACTGCAGGAAATGAATGCTGACGTCTATGCCAGGAGTCTAGTGAAACGGACATGTGCCTTTCCCCATTTTGGTTTAGCTAAATTTAAGACATGGGGGAGGAGGAGTGGGTGGGCTCTCTACTGGTAAGATAAGAAGGATGCCTTGTATCTTCCTGTCCTTCATACAGAGCCTCCACAATGCCTCAGCCCACAGTGGAATAACGGATGTCATATGGGCTCATTTTGTTTTGTCTTTGTTTTGGGTTTTAGGGAAAGGATCTAGTTCTGTGGTCCAGGCTGGCCTTCAACTCACAGATATCTTCCTATCTCACCCCCCAAGTGCTGGGGCCCAGAGCTGAACTGGATGTATAGACCAACTCACCTGGCTTTGATAGGATTGGTGACTTGGTCATTTGGGCCACTATCATTTCAAAGCTTTTTGTTTATATACATGTAAATGCTGTGGACTGGGTCCAAGGGTTTTGGGCCCACGCCTCACTGAAGTAGCCTCACCTACAGATCTTGCCCCAGTCCTAGCACAGAGAAAAGTCATGAATGCTTGGGCCAAGACTCTTGGGCCTAGTCACAGACTCTGACTCTGGTCAGTCCTGGGAGAAACCAGATTTCCTCTGCAGAATTCCATTTGTAAATTGGTCAGACCCATAGAAGAAGGAAACCAAGTTTAGGTCAAGCATGGCAGTGTGTGCCTGTCATTCCAACACTTGACAGAGTAAGACAGGAGGATTACAAGTTTGGGTCCAACTTGGGCTACATAGTGAAACCCTGTCTTGGGATACAAACCATAGAAAGAAAGAGAAACCTATTTGTTCTGCAGGGCTATCCTGACGTGGAGTGCGCAGTGAGCACCAGTAGTAGTCTTTCCCACTTCTGATGCTGACCTCAGATCGAAGACTATTCTCACTCCAATCTCACACGGGCAATGTACTCACTCATCACTCCCGGGCCATCAGGGACCTTTCTCAGCTTCCTGGACTACCCCCCAACCCCCCACCATCTCTACCCCTCACCACCACGACCATCAACTCATGTAGTGGAGATCCCAGAATAGTAAGACTACTCAAATGCCAGGCAACTAAAACAAACAGAAACTCCTCCCCACAGAGGTCAGTGGGGACAAAGGAGGACAGCAAAAAGGCATAGCCTTGTATCCTCAGTGATTCGTTCAGTAAGAAATGTTACTTCTCTTAAGGGTGATTCACCCTGCCAATCAGACAGGACTCAGGCTGTTAGCATTCTGTCAAACTCCACCTCCATAGTTACCTGGCAACGGCCAGGTATGCTCCTCCCTACAGTTATAAAAGGGGCTGTCTGGCCCCTCCTCTCTCTCTTGCCCCTGTGACCCAGGCACCTGCAGGTTGTCTCTGCCCCTCTCCCCTTCACTTCCCTCTCTCTCCACGTGGTCATGGCGGGCCTACACCTCTCTCTGCTCTCCCTCTCTGCTCTCTCTCCCTCTCCCTCTCCTCTCTTCCCTCCGTCTAAATAAACTTCCCCTCGTGGAACCCTCTGGCCTGGCGTCTTCTGTTCCGAGCTGCCTGCAGGTCACATATCAACACAGGCAGGACGTACTTTATGGAAAGAGGGAGCTTTGGGTTTAGCTTTCATGGAGGCTACCTGTGTCTCTAGGAACAGTGCTCTTCAGGCTGGGGATGGCCCACTGGAAGGGAACACATGCCTACAGTAAAGCAAACAATTCAGCGCCGTCAGCCTCCGAGCTTGCCCTCTTCTCTTTGCTCACATCTGCCATCTTTCTCTAGCACCCTCTGGCCCAGTTGTCAAAGTATGATGGGTCAAGAGACTGTATGCCGGCTGTCCAGCCTTGTGTGAGCAGAAGCATGGATGGATAGGCCTGAGGGGTGTGGACTTGTGAGAGTGTCTGGACTCTTCTTAAACCACGTCCCTGAGAGGCATGGAAGGCTTTTCAGCAAAAGGAGCTGATGTGACTTTTTAAAGTGTGAGATGGACAGATGGATGTGAGGGGATGGACAGATAGATGTGAGGAGATGGACAGGGGCAGAAAAGGCTAGCAAGGAGCTGAGGTGGTAGACAGCAGTGGTAGTAGAGAGAGAACAGTAGAGGAAACAAACAGTAAACAGAATACAAAAACCTTAGGCACTGAGGCTGGAGAGATGACTCAGTGGTTAAGAGTACTGACTACTCTTCCAAAGGTCCTGAGTTCATTCCCAGCAACCACATGGTGGCTTACAACCATCTGTAATGGGATCTGATGCCAGTGTACTCACATACATAAAATAAATAAATCTAAAAAAAAACAAAACAAACAACAACAAAACCATAGGCACCAATGACACATAGTGTGGTAGTTGACAGAAAAGAAAACATTCCTGATCTGTGTGCAGTGACATCCACTGGAGCTAAGCAGGTGAATAACTAAAGGGCTTATGGGACTGAGACTCAGTGAGGGAATTTAGATGCTATGTCAGTCTCTTGTTACTGTAATAAAATGCCTGAGATAATAGACTTATTAAAAAAAAAAAGGAAAGGTTCCTCTTGACTCGTAGTTTTTTTATGTTCTAGGTCATGACCCATTGGACCCTTTTCCTTTGAGCAGATGTTCTTACATCATTGAATGGAAGGAAAAAAACTCACTAGGGCCTCAAACCCCATTCAAGGACACCCCAATGACCTAAACTCCTCCCCTCTCCTCCTAAAGGTTTTGGCACCTCTGCCTGAGTATCACAACACCTTCAACCCACAGGCCCCTGGTAGACCTTTTGCCTGGTCAGTGCAGAGCACTCCCGGCTCTCCCTTCATTCCTCTGCTAAAAGGCAAAACTGACCTGCCTCCTATTCACTGGCTAAGGAGAGGCTAAATAAGCAGGCATGGTACAGGTACAAGTCCCCTGCAGCTAGTCTACCATACATGTGGACCTGGATCCTGTCAGCTCTGCCACAGACTGCTTCTGGCCTTGAGTAAATCCTCCTCAGGTCTCTGTTTCCTAGCTGTTGCCAACACTCCAGGGCTCTGTAGACCAGTCTATGAGGAGGTGAAGGGCTGTGTAAACGTTGGCTGCTAATAACAGACCATCCACAGAATGTGTGCGCATCACCTGGGCAACCCGATGGCTTCAACAATTCTAAGTGGCTCTTGTTCTGATTCATCGCCGCGATCTATGCATTTCGCTTCCAGAATAAATTTAGCCCTCTAAATATCTTGGTACATTTTCTACCCACCCCTTAACATTTAAACACTCCATCTTCCATGCCACTCCACCATCTCTGCCTCACCTGCTCCCTGTCACACCCAAATCCCTTTTGTCCTCCAGCCACCAACCTGGCTCACCCAGGTCCTCCAGAGAGGACTGAAGTCACCAGAGCAAGGCTTGCTAGGCTAGCAGGGCCAGTAGGGGAGCAGAAGAGAAGGTAGAACCCAATGAGCAGGGATAGAATCGAAACCAGCAATTACAACAAGCCCCGCCCCCATGTGCTGTAGGCATGTAAACACAGACTATAGGATGATTGACACAAGATACAATTTTCGGCATCCATTTAATTCTTTCCAGTCACTGACTTGAGCCCTGGCATCGGTGGCAGTGAGGTCATGTTGCAGGCTCGTAGAAGCTCATCAGAACATGATGGGGTGGGCTTCCTTACTGGAAGCATTTTCCTTAGGGATGTACAGTCCGTACCCCTCCCCCCTCTTCCTTTTAAGCAAAAGAATGTCCTTATCATTGTCAAGATCGAAAGCACAGGATAAGACAGGTGAGTTGCAGGAGAGAAGGCTGAAGAAATGAGGAACTGGGGAACATTTCCTCCTCTTGGAGCCTTAGCCACAAGCTCCTCCACACTTGGCCAAGGCTCTGAAGGGAAATGGTTTCAAAACAGCGGGAGAACCACAGTCTGCAAAGCTAATAAAAGGGATAGAAAACATTTAGCGAGTGCTTGATACTCACCAGGAGCTGTTCTAAGTATTTGCACATGAATTAACTCAGTTAATCCTCGCAACCCTGCAAAGGAGAAAGGCTCATTTTTCTTCATTTTATAGGAGGAAATAATTCAGGAAAATGCTCCTGAGGTCCTTTAAACTGGCAAAGCTCTCTCAAGGTGACCAGAAGGCCAAATCCAGCCAAGGGGGTTTTGCCTCTTATCCCCCACCTGTCTCTCCAGCTACTGACCTAAGCCCCTCCAGGAATGGGGAGAGGAATTGGAATTCCTCTTCCTTTGAAGGTGGTGGTGAGGTCAGGGTGTAGCAAGTGCCCCTGGTGACATTGAAACCTGGGTCAGGTTACCCACCCCTTCCCACTGGATCAAACAGCTTTACCTTCAAGGCGCCTGAAGTTCTTTCTATCCTGGCTCCTCCTAGATCCCCACTTGTCTCAAACATTTCTATCTCCAAAATGAAGCACTTCTAGTCTTTAAAAACCACTTCCCAAGCCCACAGAGTCCTTGTTTTTAGGTAAATAACAGGAGAGCAGACACTCTCCCAGATCTTCTTAAACAGAACAGCCAAGGTTTTTGAAGTTAACCCTTGATATCCTGGCCTGTGAGAATCTGTCCAAGTCCTCCAGCCTGGAGGAAGGTGAGACTCACCCTGTCATTCCATCCCTATGTTGATGTGAACTGAATAAACCTCACTTCTTGATAAGTTGCCCAGCCTTGGGTGTATCGAACCCACCATCAGAAAGCAGAGGGATGGACACATACAGCCTAGCACTCAACTCACTTTCCCCTTTTTATCCTGCCAAGATCCCCTTCCTGTGGAATGGCCACACCCACGATGCAGATGAGAGTGCCCGTGTCAATCAACGTCACTAACAACAGTCTCAGAAGCTACCCAGTCCTCATGGGTGCGCCCAGAGGCTTGCTGTGTAGACGATTCTGTGAACACTACCCACCACACCACACCGCCTAGCTTTCTGATACAGCCCACCCTCCTTGCTAGGTACTTCTACCATTGCACACACTGTGCACTGCCATTTCTTTATCTTTTGCTGGCTTGCCTTGGGTTGCCTTTTTGTCAACTTGACACAAGCTCGGGTCATCTGAGAAGAGGGGACTTCAACTGAAACAAAATGTCCTCATTAGATTGGCCTGTCTAAAGGGTCAATGTATAGAGTCTTTAGGGCATAGGGCGGGGCGAGGCGGTTGATTGATGATTGATATAGGAGAGGATCCGCCCACTATGATGGTACTACTCCTGGGCAGGTAGTCTTGTGTTTGGAAAAAAAAAGCAAACCGATCAAGCCAGGAGGATCAAACCAATAACTGGGGTTCCTCCACTGTCTCGGTTCCTGTCTTGAGTTCCTGCTCTGATTTCTTCTCATAATGATCTACAACTGTAAGGTGAAATAAACCTTTTGCTCCTCAAGTTGCTTTTGGTCATGGTGTTTTTATCACAGCCAAAGAAACCCAACTAATGCACTCCTCTAGGGCACTTCAAGCTCCAGTGAGACCCTGTAATCCCTTATCCACTGCTCTGCTTGGAACAGCATCTAGCACATAATGGGCACAGTGGGACACCACCCAAGTATTGGAGAAGGGCTCACTCCGGGGGATCTAGCAGAGCACAATGCCCTGCGGTAAGAAGTCATTCCATCAGCTCGCCTCTTAGGCAAACAGATGTTCCCTAATTGGCCTGGCCTGTGTCCTCAGTCAGCAGCAGGGACAGAAAAGAGCAGCCAAGAGTTGTCACTCCCAGTGCCTCAGTCTAATAAGCCCTGCATACTCTGTCCTGCCTGCCTGTGTAGAACAAGATCTGGTCTTAGTGTGGATCCCATAACTAAGGAGCCATTATGTAGTGTGCAGCCCAGCAGGCCGGGAGATCACAGGGCCTCCTGCGGCTGTGGCTGCAATTAGTGCCCTCAGGCAATTATGACCTGGCTCCTTCTGGCTTCCCCCACCCTCATTACTTCTTTCTTGGCTCCCACACTAGGCCAGCACAGGACATGCTGCCTTGGACAGTGTTCCAGCTCTCACCTAAATGTTTGAACTGAGCAGAGCCAAAAAGCAGCTCTTTGTTTCCAGTGCAGGCAGCCAGAGCAGAGCAGCCCTATCAGTTCCACAGGGTCTGCTGCTAATAGCACTGCTTCTAGACTCTTCCTAAATCTCCCCTCGAACATTCTTCATGCCCTCATATTCCTGTGCTTTGTCTCCATTTCCTTTGGAGTGTGTCACACTGCCCAGCCAGCTTGCAAGCGGCATCCTTTCTGTTCTGTGACTCAAAAACACTAAATGAATGGCGTCCAGAACTTAGTACAGCTAGCTCATGGCAATGGGCTAACACTTGGTCCACCGTATCCTTGAGTTCAACATCTGTGGATTCAACCACCATGAATCTAAGTGTTCTAGAACACTGTCTGCACCTAACATCGAGGCTTTCCCCCTGTTACTTCTCCCTTAACAGTACAGTGTAACAGCTACTCATAAGCATTCAATTTGTATTATGAATTAGGAGTAAGTTAGAGAGGGTTAAAGTGTATTGGAGGGTTATGTATGTGTGTGACATGCAAATGCTGTGCTGTTTTATAGAAGTGTCCTCAGATGTTGCTGTCTAAGAGCCAGTGTCCAGTGGATGCTGGCTAACTGGTGAGCTATTTTTGACCCTCTCAGCACAGGTCCCTAAAGGCTAGCACTGTTTCTTTTTGCTCTGGTTTCTTATGCCTAGCATGAGATTTGGTATCTACTTAAAATAGTAGATTTGGAGTTATAGTTACAGGAGAAGGAAGGAGAAAGGAAAGGAGGGAGGGAGGGAGGGAAGAAGGGAGGGAGGGAGGGAGGGAAAAAGGGAGGGAGGGAGGGAGGGAAGGAGGGAGGGAGGGAGGGAGGGAAAAAGGGAAGGAGGGAGGGAAGGAGGGAGGGACAGAGGGAAGGAGGGAGGGAGGGAGGGAAGGAGGAGGGAGGGAGGGAGGGAGGGAGGGGAGGGAGGGAGGGAGGGAAAGAGAGAAGGAAGAAGAGGGAATGAATGCTTATGAAGCACTAGACCAGGAAGAGTAGACAAGGGGACAGGGTGACTGGAGAATAAAGCCTGAGAAAGGAGGTTGGTTTTAGTCCTGGACAAGGGTCAGACAGGGCCCATGTGACATGTGAGCCTGGAGACCTGCGTTCCCAGTTCCTTGTTCACCAGTCATAGCTCTGAACAATAGGCTCATGGTTGCAGGACTCCATTGTCCCCTACAGCTTTATCACCTGCACAAGTGGCAGGCAGCTTCAAGCAGCTATACAGAGCCCTTCCAGTGTTGTATGTTATAGCTTTCAAACCCAATTTTTAGCTGGCAAACTTGATACTGT
Organism: Mastomys natalensis; assembly: GCA_021653895.1. Taxonomy (NCBI): domain Eukaryota; kingdom Metazoa; phylum Chordata; class Mammalia; order Rodentia; family Muridae; genus Mastomys; species Mastomys natalensis. The sequence goes on from JAJTUV010000100.1 coordinate 1,417,694, forward strand.
TAGAAAAATATGCCCCCTGTCCACAGTTTAGAGTACTCTTTCTCCTTCCTTCTCTTGTAACAACTAAGGACACTGCTCCCTGCTGTTACTCCTGTGGCCTGAGTTATGCAGTGAATGGAAACCAGCCCTGGGTAATATTAGCACTTAGAGTGGCTCTGGCCAGCAGCGTCTCCATATTAAATCCAAGCAGGACTCCATAGTTTTGAGGCCTTTGTACAAAGGCTTGATTGATTCTTCATGTTCTAGATAATAGAGAGGAGGGAACTGAGAGCATCACACTTCAGAGGGGGAAGTACCTGGGGAATAAGAAGGAAGAAATCATAGAGATGAAATGAAATGAAATGTGTCTTATATGATCTTAAATATCACATTTTTCTTGTCTTGCCTGGAGCAAAAGAGATGAGAAGCTCGCTCTACATAGCACAGTAGCGAGAGGAAGGATTAGACACTGCCAGACCCAGGGGAAATCCCAGCTCTGACTCTAACCAGCAGAGGGACCTTGAGCAAATGTCTCAGTCCTAAGGAGCAGACTGGGGACCAGGGGGTGCTGGGGGGTGCAGTGCACAGTGACAGAACACCTGACAAGCGTGAACAAGGCCCTGGCTTCAATCCCCCAGCACTACGAGAAAACAAAAATGTCCTCACTGGGTTTAGTGGCACATCCCAGGACTCAAGAAGCTGAAAAAGGAGGATCCCAAGTTAGAAACCAACCTGGGCTACATAGCAAGAACAGTGGAGTGTATATTTGAGGGAGGTCCAGTGAGATTATACATCCCATAGTGATATCACAGTCTTGCTGGTTTGTATGTGCACACTCTATATCTCAGAATATGGTCCTGTCATCAAGCAACATGTGACCGACGATGTGGGTGAGTACAGCATCTACCTCGAGGGGTTATGACGAGAGAATAAACTGTGTTCCACAGTTGTTCTGAGTAGATGCCAAGACTGTTGGAGAATAGACACACAACCATGAGTGGCACTCCACAGACTACTCGTTAACCACAAAGGAAAATGCCTCCTCCATACAGGCTTCTGGGAACCAGCCCCTAAGCCCGGGGAGCCCAGCATCATCAAGGAGGGGACACAGTGACATTTTACACCTCCTGAGGTGATACACTGAGAAGAACAAAACTCTCATGTGGCTTCTGCCAATAGTATCTGACTGGTCGCCTCCTGTGAGGTAGCATCACACAAATCCAAACAGCAATTTGGCAGAGTGGTTCACTTGCACGCTTTGAAACTTCAATGCCATGCAAAGCAGGGGATCTGGAAAGGGTGCTAACTAAGGAAGGTTGGAGGAGTAGGGAACGTGTGCACAAGTGTGACGGCAAAATTCTGAACTGAAAGAGTAAAACAGGAGGGAGAGAGAGGGGGAAGAGCAGAGGTGACTGTGGATTAGGGTTCTGCATAAGAATCGCTGTTATTCGGAGCCATCCTCCAAGTTACCTTTTCCAAAACTGAATCCCCATCCACACCCTCCCAATCTCCCACAATGCACAGAGCCTTGCAAAGGTGATTGGATCACAAGGACTCTCCCCAAATACAGTTATCTCAAGAACAGGGCAGTGATCACAGAGGTGGATTCCTGGTAAAGGAGGATTCACCCACTTGCTAGCATTTCTCCATGAATGACAGACAGATGAGGTACCCCCTCCAGGTAGAACCTCCGTTTCGGAGTTCCAAGCTTCAGAACTATTTGTAACACATATATTGCAATATAGGTAATTTATAGAGAAACTATATGTGTGTATACATATACATACATATATTTAACATGTATCTGTGTGTCTATATAATGTATATAGAGAGGACAAAATATGAACCTAATGTAAGTATGGGTCTTTTGACTGCATGTATGTTAAGCATGTCATGCATGATGCCCACAGAGGTCAGAAGAGGGCGTCGGATCCCCTGGAATAGCAAAGTGGGTGACTTTAACCCCACTCTCCACAGCTGTCTACATCCTTGTATATTCTCATAGCATTTTGTAGTTTTGGTCATTTTGGAATAAAGACTTGAGGCAGGATAATACATATGAAGCTCTTATCACTTCGTGAAGGCCTGATTGGTAATAAATAGGACATGTTGAAGTCACAAGACAGTGTTCTACTCTCTTGTATCCTCTTTCATGATCTGACAAAAGCATTATTTTTCTATGGTTTTAAAATGTCCTATGGGGGAGGGGGGAAGCAGTGTTTTAAAAGAAAAGTATGCCCCCTTGGGTAGACAATGCAATAGCAACTCCATATACAATAGAACTATATTTGTGAGCTGTATGTGGGTGCTGGGAATCAAACCCAGGCCCTCTGCAAGAGCAGCAAATGCTGTAACCACTGAGACATCTCTACAGCATGTGTATATATATATGTGTGTGTGTGTGTGTGTGTATATATACATATATATATATACATATATATATATACATGTATGTGTATATGTGTATGTATGTGTATGTGTGTGTAAATATATATATTGTGTGTGTCCACTATACATATATCATATATATATATATATATATATATATATCCCACTATATATATATCCCACTGTACATATACATACACACATATATATATTCCACTATACATATTCTACTATATTTATGTGCCACTATATATATATATCCCACTGTGTGTGTGTGCATATATATATGGTGCTGGGAGATCAGGAATCTCAAGGTCTACAGACAGTGCTAGCTATCTGTCTGCTTTTATTTCTCACTTTCCTTTGAGATCTGTTCCAGTCTCTTGCTCTCTGATGACTTCAATCGTTCTAGAACATTTCCAGTAATGCAGTCTCTCTCAGAGACAGCCAGGTCATCTGTTCTCATTTGCCTTCACACCCTGCAAGCCATCACCTGGTTAGGAGCAGCTCAAGTCTTCTGTGGGTGTGGCCTGAGGGGATATAGTCCACTCATTGCAGCAGAGGAGAGGTAGCTGGATCTTACAAAGACATGCTGTATCTCTCCATTTCCTTGTATATTCCTACAGATTTTTGCGTGTAGGCTTTTGGTTTTGAAATAAAGATTCAAAGGCAGGATAATGGATGTAAAGTTCTTACCACCTACAGGAGACTGGATTGGGAGTAAACAGGACATGCTGGTTAGGATGGGAGCAACATTATGAGGGTCCCAAATACCTGTCACATGCTGATAGCACAGCTTTCCCTGATCCTCTTGGGGTGTCTTGAGCCACTAGTTGATTCTGGGGTTCAGTTCTCCTATCTGTGGAGCAAGGGGACCATCAGAGCTGTGCATGGGATGGCAAAGAGAAAAGGGATTATGGGAGGATAATAAGATGAACTGTGTAAAAAGTACATTAAATTCTTGGAAGAGTAGACAGTAAACCCACCCACATCTCTGCAATATTCCCACCTCCCTCTGATTATTCATGAGAAAAACATTCTCATGTGTTTCACTCTCTCAAATCCTCTTTCATGCTCCGATAAAAAGTATTATCTCTCTGTGCTTTTTAAATGTCCTATGAAGCTTCAATGGAGAAAAGCACTGTTTGTCTTAAAAGAGAAGTAGGCCCCATTGGACAGACAATACAACTCCACAAACACCAGCTGGGTAAAGGGAGAGTCGTAGGAACTTTCCCTCTCTGCTAGAGTGGATCACTGGTTTTCGGGGAAGAAATGCATAATCAATAAACCAGAGAAGCCATTTCATCTCTTTGCTGAACACTGTAGAATGTAAATCAGAAGAAGTTCATTGTAAGCAGGTATCTATCTACTGGGGCTGGAGAGATGCTCAGCCGTTAAAAGCACTGGCTGCTCTTCCATAGGACCCAAGTTCAAGTCCCAGTACCCAGGTGGTGGCCTACAACCATCTGCAACCCTATTTCAAGGGGATCTGACACCCTCTTTTGGCCTCCATGGGTACCAGACACACATGTAGTGCACATACATGCAGGCCAAAAAAACCCACACACAAAAAGATAATAATAATAATAAAATAAAATAAAAGAAGGTATCCACTAAATCATGGATTAATGAAAGACTAGCTGAATGGGTAGATGGGTGGGTAGATTATGAATATGGATGGATGAGTGGGTAGATGTATGTATGTATATATGGATGGATGGATAGATGGACGGACGGGTAGATGAATGGTGGACAGAAAGAATACAGAAGTTAGTTATGAGCAACTTCAAACATGGGTAAAGTGGTAAAGTCCAGAGAATTGCTTCCTTATCAATATGTCTACACTGGAACCTATAGTGGCTATCAGAGCTCCTGTATTTTTGCACAGGGAAAGAGGCTCACAATTCCTAGAACCACTTGGAAAACAGAAGCGAGCCAAAGCTTAGACACAGCGTAATTTAAAATGGTGCTTGGGTAAGAAACTGATAACTTGGTGCCATATCTTAATTTTGCACTAATCATATCTTTCCTAAGAAGTATAAAGCCTGGGTTGTAATTAAGACATAGCCTAATAGTTAAACTGTTGATCTAATAATGAGTTTTCTTTTAGGAAAAGCAAAATAATATGGCTGAATCATCCCGTTCGTTTCTCACCCCTCCCCAGTCATACAGAGCCAGAAGTAAATGTATTCCTCTTCCTTCTTAAGGGAAAAAGGAAATTGGTGGGGACTTGGTTGTGTATACTCTGGAAGGAATCCCCTGGCCTTTGGAGAATATTTGCTGCCACCAAGAATGCAGGACAATGAAGACAATAAAAGCTTCTTTCACTGGGAAGCCATACAGTACAGTAACAAAGGAGACTGATTCTAAAGGAGACCTTGGGTGACACATTCAGTCTTTCTTAACACCAATTTCTTACTGTGATGGCCAATCTTCATTGTCAACTTGCTGGGCTTTAGGCTCACCTAGTAGATGCTGTGTCTCTGAGGACCTTGTCAGAGAGGATTAACTAGAGGAGAGTCACTCTGATGAGAGTACCACTATCCTGTGGGCCGAGAGATTCCCTGACAGAATAAAAGGAGAAAAGGGAAGCCAGTGTGGACCTCCTGGCCTACACTCCTCTAAACCTCTTCCTTCCCCCATTATGTTCTACCTTAGCACCTGGGCCAGGCTGCCTCAGACTCTATGCTCTAAAACCCAGAGTCAAAGTAAATCCTTGCTTCTGTTGGGCCATTGGTTATAGTAAATAAGAGTGATTAAAATATTTACTCTGTGAAATGGGGGCAATAACGATATATCCCATAAATATGTCATAAGAATCAGAATTATAAAGAATAGCAATTGCTGCACTGTATCACACAGTAAACCTGACATAATGCTAGATATCACCAAGACATGAAAACAACAAGCTAGGAGCTAGAGGAACGGCTCAACAGCCAAGAACACTGGCGGCTCTTGCAGAGTTCCTACATGGTGGCTCATAACCATTTGTAATTCTAGTTCCAAAGAATCTGACACCCTCTTCTGGCCTCCACTACACACACATGATACACAGGCATGTATGCAGGCAAACATTCATATACATTAAATAAAACTAAAGACATCTTTTAAAAAAGAAAGGAAAGGCAAACATTAGGAGCTCAACATATACATTCAACTAGAAGCAGCTTTGGGTTGTCACTCCCCTGGCCCATCAGGACCACACTGTACTGTCCAGGTGAAGGTCCTGAACCTGGAGAATAATTCTCATCATCCCCAAGGACCGTTTCCATTCTGAGATCACTATTGGAACCTGATCCTGGAGGGGAAACTAGGCAAGCCTGATTAAGAAGACACACCCAGGGTTTAGAGATTTGGCTCAGTAGTTAAGAGAACTTACTGTCCTTACAGAGGACTGGTATTCAGAGCCCAGCCAAAATATTTTTTTTCTTTTCCAGCACAGGACAAGAGGCAATTCAATACAAGAGCAACAGATAAGATAAAAAGTATCAGACAGGAAAAAGAGAAGTCCGCTTTGCCTATGACACTGTTGTAGTAACTTTGAAACTCCTCTCCTAGAGCTAATCCGTGTGGCTCCAACAATGTTTCAAGTGGCAAAATAAATGTGTTATGCTTCTGTCTGCTACTGGAGAATACCCCGGCACCTGAACAAAACAACCACCATCTTTACAGTCACTCAGTGAAAAATAAAAAGGAAACTTTGGGGTGTAAATGTGACAAAGCATGGTCAGGACTTTGGCTCCCTGTTCATGCGGGATGCTGTAGTAAAATTCATCAGCCAGGGTGGAATCCATTTCTCATGGTCTGGGAGGCTGGGAAGTACAAGATCAAAACACCAGCAGATTCCGTGTCTGGAGAGAGCTGCTTTCTGTTTCACAGATGGCAGTCCCCGGCTGTGTCCTCACACTCGGGACAGTAAACAAGTTCCTCGTGTCCTGTTTTGTCGGGTTATTATTATTCCTGTATTACTCGGGGTTCTCTGGGAGAACAGGACCAATGGAATTGACTCAGAGGGTATTTATCAAATTCAGCTTATATGATACGGTCTGGGTAGTCCGACAGCAGTTGTTTCATAGCAGAACGGCTGAGCCTAGCCTCCAGTCAACGCTGGAAGCTGGGTTCTGACATCACTGATGGGATGCAGAGCAGCAACAGCAGTGGAAGCAGCAGAAGTAGATGAACTCAACTCATCCTTCAGATATGAAGCCAGCAAATGGCAGAGCTTTAACCAGCCATAGAATGGTAACCACTCACTCAGGGTGGCTTGCCTCCTTCAAAGAACCTGGTTAAGAAAATCCTCCAGCAGCACATCTCTTTGCTGATTGAAGATCCAGTCAAGTTGAAAACCAAGACTAACCATCATCCCAGGCACTGGTCCCCATCCATGATCTAATCGTCTCCCAGAAGCCTCTGGGGCCTCTTAAGATGATTACATTCTCGATTGTCAGCTTGACTGTATCTGGACTGAACTACAACCCAGAAATGGAGAGCACACTGTGATCCGGATCTTGAGGCAGGAAGACAACAAGCCCTTGATCTGGATCTTGAGAACACCTCTAATCTGGGTCAGACCTTCGGCTGGAGGCCTACAAAGGACAACAGAAAAAGGAAGGGGTGGTTCCTTCTTCACCTGCTTGCACTCACTTTGCCAGCACATCCACTGGAGACTACTTCTTTGGGATTCCAGCCCATACAGAAGACCAGGTGAAGCACCCAGCCTTGTGGACTCAGCACCTACTAGATTCTTGAAATTTCCATTCACAGCTGGCCATTGTTGGATTAGTTGGACTGCAGACTGTTAGTCATTCCAATAAATTACACACACACACACACACACACACACACACATACATACACATATATGTTTATAATGTAAAATATGTAAACATATACATACATACACAGATATAGATTAGATATAGAGATTTATTCTGTAAGTTCTGTGACTCTGGAGAACCCTGACTAATCTACATTGCAAGCCAGGAAACATTAATTTAAGGCAAATATACTCAAGGAAGAAATGCGTGGTTTTAACTCACAGTTACATAGAATTTCAGTTTGTCTTCAGTGGAGAAGGTAAGAGAAAGTAGCTCTGTCCATGGCGGTGGGAATATTTAGCAAAAGACCCTCATATCCTATGGACCAGGAAGCAGAGAGTATCAGCACCAGTGCTGGCTCTGAAAAGCCTACCCTGCTTCTGTTAACCAGCACCACTTCCCTTTTCCCAAAACAACATCACCAACTGGGAAATACAGCTTTAAAACATAAGCCCCTTCCAGATTTAAACTATAACATATCATCTTTGTTGTTTAAAATTTCATGGCCACCTCAAAATGCAAAACATACCCAGTAAGGATTCATGAGCCCCACAGTCCTGACCTTTTGGACACTGAAGTCCGAGTCTCCTGAGACTCAAGGCACTGTCTAAGCTATAAGCCCCTGTGAAATCACAAAGGAACTTGTGTGCTTCCTCCATAACGTAGCACAAAGCACACATCCTCATCCTAAAAGAGAGAAACAGAAGGATAACAAAGAAAGATTGGACCAAAGAAAGGCCTAAACCCAGTAGGGAAAACATTAAATCCATCTACTCCGTTTCCAGCATCCAGAGCAGATTGGTTTGGGACTCAATGGATCCACAATGATCCTGTTCTCTGAAGCCCACTTGGGCTGACTCTCAGTGCCTGCAGTGTCCTAGGCAGACACCCCATGATTCCGGCATCAATCTCCAACATCCTCAGGTCTCCACTGTGGCCTAGGGCTCATCCTCACGGCTTTATTCTTCTAGCTATCACGTGCTCTATGCAGGAATTCTGGCCCTGCCCACTCAGTACCTGGCCTCCCAGGTTTCCCCCCCCCACCCCAATCTACAAAACTTCTATGACCCCATAACTCTTGTCATCTTCATGCCTAAAAAATTAACATCACATAGATACTGCCAAGTTCTACTGCCAGCTCAAGACATTAGCCAAAGCCCAAAGACAGCAGCCATAACCTTTTCCAGAAGAATCCCCCAATAATAGTCTTTTCAAAGGAGACGTTTAAAGTGGGTTTGCCTTTTTTATATCCCAGCTTTCGATGGAAGGGGTCTTACCCTGAAGGCACCCTGCTTACCGCCCCAAAACAAAGTACATGGCTTATCTTTGACAGTGCCAAGCACTTTGGCAATACCAGACACGCGTGTTTATCCTTTATTTGTCTACAGCTGTCAACACATCCCCTAACTATGTGTTTATCAGAACCTTCTGGTTTGCTTTTTGTTCTGGCTCTCACTGTAAACCTGACTAAAAGTGCCCGGCTGCAATCACGCCACAGCCCAAGTCTTGTACTGTCTTAAAATTCCCTCCATTAACTTAATTGGCCTCTCAATGAAATTTTCAGGTCACAGGCAGATGATGGCTGTTTGCTGGCTAGAGTTTATGCTGACTTGCCATAGGCCTCACTTGAGGGGAGGGAGCCTGGATGGGGAAAATGGCTTGATAAGATCAGGCTGTAAGCAAGCCTGTTGGACATTTGCTAAATTAGCAATTGATGAAGGCGGGCCCAGCACACTGTGGGTGGGAGAATCCCTGCTGGTGGTCATGGCATGCTGAGCGAGCTATGGGGAGCAAGCCAATAAGCAGCACTCTTCCATCAGCTCCTGCCTCCAGCATCCTGCCCTGTTTGAGTTCCTGTCCTGACTTCCTTCAATGATGAACCATGCTGTGGAAGTGTAAGCCAAATAACCCCTTTCCTCCCCCAAGTTACTCTGGTCTTGGTGTTTTGTCGAAGCAGTAGAAACCTAAGACAACCATATTCTTTGCCAGAGCATAACACAAATAACCACAAGTTTGATTCTTAAGAGACTCCTTGCTCTCCTTGGAAACCTCATGAGCAGTCTTTACTGTGCACATTTCTGACCATGTTTTGGTGTACTGAACTCCCACCAGAATCACACTAAACCCCCACCAGAATCACCCATTAAGCTCTGCTTGTAGCATCCTAGGATTCTCTAGCCTGCTTCTCCAAACTCTCCTGTGAGCCATTTCCAAAGCCTAAAGAGTACAGAATAAGATGTATTCAGAAACAAACCCGCCCCCACCCCCCAGCCAATTTGTCTTTATTAAGTTACTTCTCCATTGCTGTGACCACAATACCTGACTGACATAGACACCTTAAGAGATGAGCAGCTTCATGCTTCAGAGTGTCTCAGTCCACTGTGGTGAGTTCAGCCACTGAGGCAAATGGTAGAGGCTACTCATATCACAACAGACCAGCAAGCCAAGACAGAGCCCGAACTGGTAGGCTGGACCCTTCAAAAGTCTCCCCCTAGTAGCTACTTCCTGCAATGGGGCCCCACCTCCTAAAGACTCCACAGACTCCCAGCTGGGGATCAACACCCAAAACATGAACCTGCGACAGGTTACAGTAAGTCTGTATACCGAAAACTGTGGGACTCCGTTAAGAGAAAGCAAAGATCTAAATAAATACAGAGACATGCTGTGTTTATAGTTTGGAAGGCTTAATAGAGAAAAAGATGTTAATTATCTTTCAAATGTATATGCAGGTTTAACATAAATCCCATCAAAATCGCAGAATTTTTTTTTTTTATGAATATAGACAAGCTTACTTTTCATACGGAAAGGAAAAGAAACCAGAATAGCTGAAGCCACTTAGAGATGGGAAAATGGAGTGGGAGGAACCCATCTACACAAATTTAAGACTTACTATCAAAATAGAGAGCTTCAGCCACCAAGACTGGATGGTGCCATCGGTGGGACAGGCATACAGAGCTGCAGTTATCAAGACTGGATGGTACCATCAGTGGGACAGGCATGCAGCAACCTCTCAGAACCCAGAGAGACCTATGCAACACGCCCGAGTTTGAGATGAGTGTAGAAGCAGTTAGCTGCAGGGGAGGAAGTCTCTTCAACACGTGGTTCTGAGCAACTGGAAAATTTCACGGAAAAACAAAAGGCATCTTGACATATAAAAATTCACCTGGAATCCACCACATGTGTCTGTCTGTACAGTTGTAAAGCTCCTAGGAAAGGGCAGAGGGAGAAATCTTCACAATCTAAGGTTAGACAGAGATCTCTCAGCCATAACACCAAAAGCATGAACAAAATCATTGACAGCTAGTCGGTGTGTGTCTATGTGTGTGTTGTGTGTGTGTACTTGGGTGTGTGTGTCTGTGCAAGTGAGCCTGTATTCCTGCATATGTGCACACACATATGTAGTTCACAGATTGATACCATGTGTCTACCACAATCACTCTCCAACTTAGTTTTGAGCTGGGGTTCTCCCTGAACTCAAAAGTCTCCAGTTGACTGGGCCGGCAGCTCAGGGATCCAGCTGTACCGAGGTTATGGGTGCACACAGCCTTCCCAGCTTTTATGCGGTGCTGGATCCACACTCAGGTCCCCATGCATGGTTGAGTGCAGAGCAGACACTTCTGACGGACCTCCAGCACAGAGAGAAAAGGAAGAAAGAAAGAGGAGGTAAGAGGGATGGAGGTAGGAAGAGATGGAGATAGGGAAGAGGAGGAAGGGAAGGAGGGAGGGAAACAGAGAGGAAGTCAGGAAGGAGGAAAGAGAAAGTATTTGAAAACCACTTGTCTGCAAAGGACTAGTATCTAGAAAATATGTAAAAATACTTAAAGTTCAACATGAGAAAAGAAATCCTCAATTTAAAAATATGTAAAAGACAAGAGCAACCCTTACCCTGGAGGGCGGGAGGTGGAGGGCTGTCTGGATAGGAAAGAGGAGCTTGCATAGGCTTTTACCAGTGACTGTGGAAAAACTCACTCAAACCATCTACAGCAAACGCTCCTGTCAAAGGGGCAGAACCAGGACGGCACACGGAGGTTAGGTTCTCTACATAGAACTGCTGGGGTTGCAAAACGGGACAGCCACTTGCAGAGACCATTCGTCAGTTTCTTTAAAAGTGTAACTGCTGTGCGACCTAGCAGTGGCACTCCTGGGCATTTATCCCAGAGAAATGAAAATGCACGTTCATAGGGGACGAAAAATCACAACTGTGCAAAGCAAGTCTTAGCAGCTTTATTCATAAAAGCTCAAGAAAAAAGACAGTTCTGATCTCTCCAATGACTAAGTAGTTCAGCAAACCACAGCCTACCTTGGCACGCTACTGGAACAGAAAGGACTATTGGCATAGGCTATAAGTGGAATGAGTGACATTTACACAAAAAGTCAATCACAGAAGGCCCTAGGCCATACGTTTCCATTTGTGGAGTGCTGAGTTTGGACAAATATTGCCCAAGGGTCCACATGAATTTGTTCTCACGGTAGCACTTCTGAGAGATGGTAGAATCTTTTCGATTGGAGCCAGAGGGGCATCCTTGGTCACTGAGGGCATGCATATCCCTGTTCTTTCTCACTCTTTTCCTTCCACAAAGTGATTGCTTCACCACTATGTGCTCCTGGCCATGAGCTCAAAGTACTGAGAGCCATCAGTCACGATTCCTCCAAAACTGTGAGCCAATACAAACCTTTTCTCTTTCTAAGTTGATTGCCTCAGGTACTTTGTTACAGTAACGAAAAAAGTAATACACACTTGGTAGCTTTCCAGAAATGGCCTCGGGACAGTTGCCAAGGATAAAGCAGGAGATGTACAGAGTAGAGAAGTGGGCATGGCTATTTTACACTACAGATCCTAGGACAAAAATGCTGGTTCTTGATTGAATCAAGGTCAGTGGTCTGACTGTGCTATGGTTTGTTCACGCTGAAGGAAGCTGGATACAGGATCCATGAGACATCCCTTTGTTGTTTCTTACCATTTCTTGTGAATTTACATTTATCTCAAAACTATAAACTTAATGTAAAAAATTCCACCAGTATGGAACCATGAAACCCACAGCAGTTCTGTCTGGACTTAAGAGACAAGGAGATCAAGGAGGAGACAAAGGGGAAACACAACAGCACCAAGTGGTTTCAGGCTCACAGGGGTGCCCTGGTTTTCACCTGCTGAGAGACCGGCAGGAAAGACATTACCACAAGAGCTGAATTAGAAATCTCTCCCAGCCTGAACCCATCCCAAGCTGGCCCAGGTCAGAAACAAGTCCCCACCCCTCCCTGGCGCAGACAGGGGCCTCTCTGACGCAGACTGAGTAACTAGAGCCATTGCTCCACATGTGTTTGCAATCTGAGGGCTTCCTGTGTGTTCACAGACCCTTAAATAACTTTGCTTACGGGAAAGTTTTGGTTTGGAAAGCCAAGCCAGGCTGGAGTCGGAGGCAGAGGCAGCAGTTCAAAAGCAATGGTTTTCAAGGCCCCAGCCAGCAGGCTGGATGGGAGGTGGGGGTGGGGTGGGAGAGGAGTGGAGGCAATGGCATGTGGGGAATAGGGGGGTGCAGAGGCGCGGGGCTGGGGGGAGATGACTAGTGGGAACAGTCTCTCAATAGACTTTAGAGAAAGAGCATTTACTATGTTTCCTTGGCTCTGAGAAGAAACATCAGTGTTTCTTTTGTACTTCTGCACACCTTCCTTTGTACCCCACCTGGCCAGAACCCCAAGTCCTCCTGAGCCATAACCTGGAAGATGTCCCTTCCCCAGCTGGAATAACACTGCACCCCGCGCAGCCTGACCTTTTTACTTGATTCACACATCAAGAGGCACACAAGCCAGGGATTCCTTCTCTGCTAACTTCTACCTCATAAGGCTGGAGAAGTGACTCAACAGTTAATAGTGAATAAAAAGGTCTAGAGTTCTGTTCCCAGTACCCACTTTAGAAGGCTCCAACTCCAAGGGATATACTGCCCTCTTCTGGTTGCCATAGGCACCTGCACTTATGTGTACAAGCACACACAGATACTTTCCTATATATGTAATTTAAAAATAAAATAGGGGCTAGAGAGCTGTCCCAGTGGTAAAGAACACTTGTCCTTGCAGTGGAGTGGGGTTAAATTCTCAGTAGACACATGGCAGTTCACAATCATTTGTAACTCCGGTTCCAAAGGTTCCAATGCCCTCTGCTGGCCTCTGTGGACACTCCATGCATGGAGGTCGAAACCTCATATACAGAAAGCTAAAAATGGAAGACATCTTAGAATAATGATAAGATGAAATGAGAGATAACTGACGGGTGGCATGGTCTGAGAGCCAGCAGGCTGCAGGAGACCAGCGCGACCTTCTTCACAGCATCAGATCTCATGTCTTATGGCAAAGCACAGGAGTAAAACAGGAAAGCACTGCTCTGTGAGAGTGAACAAACTGCTACCAGACTGGTCAGCCACTGAGAGGCTGGCTATGGTCACATGACAGAATTCCTTGTCCTGGCAAGTCAGAGGATGCATCCTCCTGAGGAGGGGTCAGGGGGAACAGTGTGACTGACTGTCCGGTCGTTCATCTGATCCCTTAGCCCTGGCATGAAGGTCATGTGTGGGTAGGAAAGCTATGTTTTTAATAGCTGAGTAGTACTCCATTGTGTAAATGTACCACATTTTCTGTATCCATTCTTCTGTTGAAGGACATCTGGGTTCTTTCCAACTTTTGGCTATTATAAATAAGGCCACTATGAACATAGTGGAGCATGTGGCCCTGTTGCATGTTGAAATATCTTCTGGGTATATACCCAGGAGGGGTATAGCTGGGTCCTCAGGTAACACCATGTTCAATTTTCTGAGGTATCGCCAGACTGCTTTCCATAGTGGTTGTACCAGCTTGCAATCCCACCAACAATGGAGGAGTGTTCCTCTTTCTCCACATCCTTGCCAACATCTGCTGTCACCTGTCTTTTGGATCTTAGCCATTCTGACTGGTGTGAGGTGGAATCTCAGTGTTGTTTTCATTTGCATTTCCCTGATGACTAGGGATGCTGAACATTTCTTTAGGTGCTTCTCAGCCAATCGAGTTTCCTCAGTAGAGAATTCTTTGTTCAGCTCTGTACCCCATTTTTTAATAGGGTTATTTGATAGTCTGGAATCTAGTTTCTTCAGTTCTTTGTATACCTTGGATATTAGCCCTCTATCAGATGTAGGGTTGGTGAAGATCTTTTCCCAATCTGTTGGTTCCCGCCTTGTCCTATTGACAGTGTCCTTTGCTTTACAGAAGTTTTGCAGTTTTATGAGGTCCCATTTGTCAATTCGTGATCTTAGAGCATAAGCCATGGGTGTTCTGTTCAGAAACTTTTCCCCTGTGCCCATGTGTTCAAGGCTTTTCCCTATTTTCTCTTCTATTAGTTTCAGTGTAGCTGGTTTTATGTGGAGATCCTTGATCCACTTGGAATTGAGCTTTGTACAAGGAGATAAGTATGGATAGTGAGGTGCTCCCCTCCCCCAGAAAGCTCAGCTCTCCTTCCTGACCTGTGTGATCACATTAGGGAAACACCTTCAATGTGTGTCTCACAATACTGATTGTGTTTCCTATGACACCCAGGCTTGCACCAGGAGCTAGACTGAATCTTCCATTTTCTCCATCTTTAGTCTGCCTGATGGAGGGCCTTGCCCTGTGGTTGCAAAACAGCTGCTGTCTGCCAAGGCATCACATCTGTATCACAGGCAGGAGGAGAGAGGCAGAAATGTAAATCAGGGTCTGCTCTTCTCAAAGCTTTCTCCTTTTAGTTAGGAAAAAAATGCTTTTATGAATTTTTGCTTATCCAGAACTATATCATGAGACCACCAACAGAGTGCTGGGAACTTTACAGCATAGATTTCTAGGCTGTGTCAAAAAGGAAGGCAAGGAGTGTGAGGGTGTTATTTCAGTAGTAGATTACTTTCCGACCATGGACATAGCTGTGAGTTCTATCCAACATTGCAAAACACAATATAAAATAAACTTTTTAATAGGAAAGAAAGGGAGAAAGACAGAGTGGGCCAATCTAACATGGCTGTCATGGTCTTTTAAATCACTAGCACACTGTGGCACACAGTAGGTGCTCAATGAAAAGCCATACACAAACATAAGTGCATAGGATCTGTGCCAAGGAGGGCAGGGTAAGCCAAGTCACCAAATGGCTTCACTCTGGGGAAGACTGCAGATCATGCTGCACAGAAATGACGTATACCAGGAAGGGATCAGAAGCATGCTTCTCAACTCTCCAGTTCTGCAGAGTTGCTTCACAAGCCTTGTGTACTAGAAGAGTTGGGGGCAAAATAAGTCAAAACTGTTTGGCTTGCCTCACCAATGAGTTGCCATGACTTTCTTCCACCAAGAGGAGCCTAGCTCCCACCTCAGCTCTGTGGTGGCCGCAGGTCCTGAAGCTACCCACCTCTGCCAACTTCATAGGGAACAGCCTGTGGGCTGGCATGGGGAACCCAGGCATTGGGCCACTTCTGGGATGTGACTCAAGCTCAGACAATAGGAAGGGAGTTGGCAGCTCCCCGCTTCACATGCATTAACTCACGTGGGTCTGGGAGCGGGGTCCTTGCATCCCATATGTCAAAGCTGGATCTTATTGAAACTGGGAAGATGATCAAATCATCTAGCCGATAAGCAAGGAGGGGAGACACCAGCCTGTCTGGAGCCTTCCTGCCTCCAAAAGTATTGTTTTGTTTTTAGTTCTCAGTTTTAGGCCAAAAAAAAAAATTTTTTTTTTTTTAATATTTAATTGCAGGCATCTCCTCCAACATCAGCATCTGGTAGGAGGGTTGTTATGGTGATATGGGAAACAGAGAAAAGCTACAGATTCGGCCACCCCAGAGCCCCTGGTCCTCGGGAAGGGTGGCCTCATGTGTGGTAGAGGGGCCACACTGGGTGGTCTCTAAGGCCAGATTCCATAAAGTTCCAAGCCATCAAAGGGAAAAAGTAAAAATCAGAGGCCCTGAGAAAGTAGAAAATGGCAAAGCACAGTTGGTATCATTTTCTACAAACTGTAAAACAAACTTTAAACTACAAACCTCTATGTCCTCAATCAACTTGGTCATTACCTATGAGGTAAAGTAAATACGAGAAATAACTAACTCATCAACTCATGCTCTTTGGGAAATATATTCATTCTTTGGTAACCCGAAATCTGGATCATCAGTGAAACCCATTCACGTGTTTATATTGGGTTTAAACCTGTACCCAGTGAGCACTTACACATAACACATGTTCAGTAGTTGGATTTGTTACTTTTTCTGTCACTATGACAAGTCACCAGACAAGAAGCCACTTAAGACACAAAGGGTTTATTTCAGCTCACAGTTGGAGGGGAGACAGTTCATCCCTGGTAGGAAAGTCCTGACGGGGAGCTTGGGGAAACTGGT
Organism: Mastomys natalensis; assembly: GCA_021653895.1. Taxonomy (NCBI): domain Eukaryota; kingdom Metazoa; phylum Chordata; class Mammalia; order Rodentia; family Muridae; genus Mastomys; species Mastomys natalensis. Next base: position 1,434,246 of record JAJTUV010000100.1, read on the forward strand.
CACACTGTGTCCACAGTCAGGAGGAAGAGAGAGTTGAATGTCCACACGCAAATAGCTTTCCCCATTTTCTGAAGTGTGGAACTCACACTGGGGGAATGGTGCCACCCTCCCTTAGAGGGGTCTCCCACCTCATTTGACCTAACCAAGATGACCAAACAGCCTGCCAGCAAAGGCTAACCTAATCCAAATAACCCCAAATAGTTGATTCTAGATGGTTCTTGTCAATTGACAGTATTAACTACCACAGTAGTCAGTGCTATTTTGGTTTATATCATTCTTCAAACTGATCATCAAGATTAGATAGATGATAGACAGACAGACAGACAGACAGACAGACACACACACACACACACACACACACACAGAGAAATACATACATACATACATACATACATACAAAATTCGACCAGGTGTGATGGTACATACCTGGGTCCCCAGCACTAGAGATTCAGAAATGGGAGGATCACAAGTCGGAGGCCAGCCTGGGTTACAGAGAAGACCCTGTCTCAAAAGAGAAAAATTGGGGGAAAAAAACCCTCCACCTTGGCTGCTTGGAATAAAGTACATGTTGAGCGAATTGTGTAGGCAGACACTGTTGGGACCGGTGTGCTTCCTGCCATAGTAGACTTGGCAACCTTGTGGCTTAGGTACACATCAAACAAGGGAAAGAAATGTCCAAAATAGCAGTAAAAATGTAATAAGGGACTGAAGAGATGGCTCAGTGCTGGCTGCTCTTTCAAGGACTCAAGTTCAATTCTCAACACCCACATTGGGTAGCTCACAACTACCTGTAACTCTAGCTCCTGGGGAGCCTTGCTCTCTCTGGCTTCCCTTGGCACCTCTACCCTGGTGCGCATAACCACCAAAACACAAATTGTGGTGGTTCGAATGAAATTATTCCCCATAGTCTCATCTATTTAAACACTTGCTTCCCAGTTGGTGGAACTATTTGGGGAGATTTAGAAGATGTGGCCTTGTTAGAGGAAGCATTTACTGGGGGCAGGCTTCTAGAGTCTAAAGACCCACACCATTTCCAGTTCGCTCTCTTTGCTCAGCGCTTTCAGTCCCAGACTCGAGCTCTCCCTCAGCTTGCTGCTCTGGTACCCAAGTACAGCTTGCTTCCAGGCAGTCCCATCACTCTACCATAAACCCAAATAAACCCTTTGTTCTGCAAGTTGCCTTGGTCTTGGTGTCTTATCACAGAGACAGAAATGTAACTAATACATACATGCATACATACATATACACACACATACATACATACACGTATACTTACATATATGTGTATATACACATGATTAAATAAAAATAAATCTTTCAGTTTTATAGTAAGAATTACAGTAAGCAATTGGAAAGTACAGGGGAAATTAATGAAGATGGTCCTTCTTAAGTCACAAGGGTGGGGGAGAGTCTCTGGGGAGGCTTTATGAAAGCCCAGGGCCACCATGATGGCTCATGTCCTGCTACTACCACACATTTTTCTCCTGTCCCATCTATCTACCAAGGGATTACTTGCCCAGGACTCACAGTCTTTCACAGTTATCCTTCCTCTTAGTCCCTTGTGACTAAACCCTATGACTTGTGACTCTCAGTACAGACTGTGGGTAGGAGGCATCCTTAGTGAAGGAACGGATGGGAGACAGAAATGTTCTGATGTCCTGGGTCACAGACGAGCAACAGCATAGAAGCCCTGGTTTGAATTTCACAATGAGTTACAGTGCATTTATGATCTTTATAATCACTCCCAGAAGGCTTGGCTTCTTCTATCTATGAATTAAAAGGAAATCCACGTTCCTAGAATCCCTAAGCAAGCTCCAGAGTCGACCTTCCTATGCAAATGTCCTTGGAAGGTCCCCCAGCAGAAAAGCTGACTCCCAGGCCAATAAGAGCAAAGAGACAGAGAGCAGGACCAATGATCCCCAAGCCCTGACATAACCCTCCAGCCCCTGTGCTGTGGCTCTGCCAGACCCCATGTGCACAGGTCTCCAGGACTTCCTTGTAAAGCCTGGGTACCAGTCCCACCTTGTCTCCATCGAGACCTCAAACCACACGGGAGGAGATGAGCCATACAGTGGGAATTCTGGAGCTGAAGGAAATGGGTGAATTTGACTTCTGGAGGCTATACTTGACACTCAGGACCCCCTGCCTCCTCTGCAGTCCTCTCCCTGAGTTGACCCTCCCTCACCCCCAGCCTCCATCCAGAAGGTTCTGCTTATCAGGACAATCTAAATGATATCATATGATGCCTTTAGAGAGAAGACGAGAAGGTTCTTGGCACTTCAGGGTGGGAAGAAGACAAACTTCTGCCATTGGCTAATCGTCTGGTCCTCTGCTCGCCTGTTTTAGAAAACAGACCTTGGAAACAGGTCCAGATGTGTAAAGGAAGCTGCCAGAAGAAAACCAGGAAAGGAAAGCACATAGGTGTCAGCTTCTCTTCTGGTTTTACAGTAGACTACCCTGACAAAAGCAACTTAAGGGGGCCAGGGTTTCTTCTAGCTCATTCCAGGTTACTACCTGCCAGATCATGGGGACCTCAGAAGCAGGAGCTTAAGCCTGCTGGTCACATCACATTGGTAGCCAGGGACAGAGAACAATGGGCTTTAGCACCTACCCTGCTTGCCGGCTCCACCACACAGCCCATGTCCCACCCACAGTCAAGATGGGTGTTCACACATCGACTAGTGTGAGCAAGGCAATCCTGCCCAGCAGTCAGTTTCCCAGGCGACCCTAGGTTCTGTCAAGTTGACAAGTAACATTGACCACCATTCTTAGTCATGGGTGGTAAGGGATTGTCAACTCTAAGTGGCTGCTGTTTGCTGGCTGCTGGCTGCCTTTTGATCACTGGCTGACAATTGCTGTCACCTTTCTCCTTCAGTCTCTTGTTTCTAGATTATAAATGGCCTCTCCATCAACTTACTTTCACTAAGATTTCCAAATGCTCAGTGGATACTTCTGGTGCTTGATCTTCATCATCAACTTGACTAGATTAAGAGACACCTAGGAGACACACCCCTGAGTAAGTCTGTGGGAGTGTTTACTGGTTTCCTGATAAGGGAAGACCCACCCTGAATGTAGAAGGTGCCTCTCCACGGTCCTGGATTAAATAAAGCAGGGTAGGAAATCAGATGAATACTGGTGTTTGTCCCCCTCTGCTTCCTAATTCTCCCAGATGTAAGCAAGCAGCCTCGCACTCCTGCTTCCTGTCAGCTTTGTAGTTACTTCAGTGAGAACAGGCCTCAGTTCTAAAGCTGTGCTCACCCCTTTGTGCAACAGAGGCAACGGAGCAGGGATCCACCACCCGCAGATTTGATAAAAAATAAGTCCACGAAGCAGCCCTTACCAGCCTCTCACTCAGTAACAATGACCTTGAGAAGGATGCCCAAGAGCTTGGCATGCTGCTGTGGATTTCTGGGAACTTCTTCACAGATATGAAGGATCCAGGGCTATGTACGACTTGGGTGGGCTGGAGCAGATCGAGGAGTGGAAAGGACAGTTGTAATCTCCCACATCCTATCAGTGTGCTGGACATCACATTTAGGAGCCAGCAGACCAGACAGGGAAACGCCTTTCAACAACAGCCAAGTCACGCTGCAGTGTTTTAGCAGAGCCTGCTTGAGCACTCTATAATTCATTCCACATTTGCCAGCCCATTACCAGCCAACACCTGACTGGAAGAAGAAAGAAAGATGAGTAGAATCCAGGCTTTGCTCTGCATCAGTTCCCTACTGACCCGATGTGGTCCCAGAGTGCCCAGAGCCGGAGCCACTCCTGTACAAATCAGGGGAGGATGCCACTTGTGGTTAGATGCAGTCCAGTGGGAAGAGCCTAACAAGTGCCAGCACTACCTATTAAGCACAGTACTCTTGTGACTCAGAGCCCTCGTGCAGTTAACAACCTGTGCAACCAATCCTGATCACAGGGGCCTGCTATATTTCAGTCAAGGTCTCAGTCATACTTTTGCTCTGATGGAGTGTATGTTAAGTAGTGGTGGCCCAGTGGAGCACAGAGCCAACTGTGGAGGAAAGCTAGGCGAGCTGACTTGATTGAGACATAAGAAAATGAAGCATGTGAGAGACACAAGCACATATTAAAAACAGACAGCCAGAAGAATGAGGGATAATATGTCAGGCAGGCATCTTATAGTCTCTAGGAGACCCCTTCCTACTGAAGCAGTGAGGTGGAACGATGGGTAAACACACTTGCCGGGCAAGCATGAGGACCAGAGCACAAATCCCAGGAACCCACATAGAGCTGAACACGTAGTGTGAGTGAGCATTTGTGACACCCGGACTTCTGTGAGGAGACAGGAGGCTGAGACAGAAGAACCCTCAGAAGGTCATGGGGCAGCTGGCCTGGAACATACAGCCAAGACCCAACAAAAGGAGTCTGCTTCAAGATGGGAGACAATAACCAAAATAGTTCTCTGACCTCCACTATGGCATGCATGTGCTCGCTCTTTTTCCTCCTCCTTCTCCTCTTTCCTCCTCTCCCCTCCTTCTCCTCTTCCTCCCCCCTCCTTTGTCTCTCTGTGTCTCTTTGTGTCTCTGTCTCTCTCTGTGACTCTGTCTCTTTCTGTCTCTCTCTGTCTCTCTCTGTCTCTCTCTTTCTCTCTCTCTCTCTCTCTCTCTCTGTCTCTCTCTCTCTCTCTCTCTCTCTCTCCACACACACACACACATACACACACACATACACACACACACAAGGTCAAAGAGAACTGACCATGTAGACAGAGCATAAGGGTATTTCTAGACACAGGAGCCAGCTAGACAAACAGGGAAGGAAGGGTGAGATTTGTGTTCTGAGTAGCCCTGCTGAGGCATACCCAGGACAGGAACCTATGGCCACAAGAGCAAGGAGATTTGATAAGCAGGACACTTCACCAATGAGCACCCATGGGTGTGGCTCTGGTCACACTCCTCAAATTCAGCCAACATCTTCGCCAGTCAGTCTGGGCTTGTGTTAGCTCACACTGTAGCTCTCACCTTCAGCTTGTCACTGGGATAAAGAAGGCATGATGTCAGCTAAGTGTTTGGAAGCTGTATCAGGACATGGCCTTTATCAGGACCAGCTACCCAGTTGTTAAAATGTGGGTTAAAATGACAAATGGAAGCTTTTGCTCAAAATTATCAGAAATTTCAAAACAGTCAGTGGCGTTCTGGGTGCATCTGAGCCTGGAGCATTGTTAAGTGACTCTGTGGCCATATGCCCATCACTTATAGTTGAGACCAGGGACCTTGTAGAAAATCTGGTTAAGAAAGGAAGAGGGGGGAAGTTAAGGAAAGGGAAGTAGGTTAAGTTTTTCAAAACCCCTGTAGTGGTTTGAGTAAAAATAACCCTGATAGGCTCATATATTTGAATGCTTAGTCACCAGGGAGTGGAACTGTTTGAAAGGATTAGAAGGATTAGGAGGTGTGGCCTTGTTGGAGGAGGTCACAGCCTGTTGAAACCCACAGCCCCACCCCTCCTTGCCGCTTGTAGATTAGGATGTAGCTCTTGGCTACTTCTCTGCTACCACGTGTACCACCATGATGATAATAGACTAAGCCTCTGAAACTGTAAGCCAGCCCCCAATTAAACGCTTTCTTTGAATAGTTGCCTTGGTCATGGTGTCTTATCACAGCAATAGGACAGTGACTAAGACAATCCCGTTTTAGGTGAAATTCCAAAAATTCTTGCTTGTCATGAGAGGACTCTATGATTTAAAAAAAAAAAAAAAAAAATCTCTTGCAGCCATGCAGTTCTTCTGAGTTACTGTGTCACTGAAACACACATGTATTCTACATTGTTCTTGATACAGCAGGGCTTACTGCACTGTGAGTCTGTTATTAGGTAACGTGACTGGTTCTAAGATAAATACCCAAATTAGCATCCTGTCACAGAACAGAGATTATATTGTGGAAAAGGAATAAACGTGTAGGGGCTGAAGAGACAGTTTCCAAGGAAACAGAGTTCAATTCCCAGCAGCTTGTCAGGCAGCTCATAGCAACTTGTAACTTCAGCTCCAGGGGATCCAGTGCCCTCTTCTGGCCTCTATAGGTACTGTATTCATGAAACATACACTCATAAAGACACATACATAAAAATAAAAATGAACTGTTTTTAGAAAGAATAAATGCGTATTACAGCTGAAAATGATGGAAGGATGCTACTGCTGCAGACTAGAAATACTGATATTGGCTACTTAGAAAGTAATATTAGATTAATGAGGGGAAAAAACTCCAGCCAAATCATGAATAAACTTCACAAGAAAATAGTGTCAGGAAACCCCCAAGTTTGAATTGGAAGAAAAGCCTTGAACTCAGTATCATCAACTGGGTAAGGCAGAATACGTGAGCCAGCCACCAGTGCTGCCCCGCCCAGTTCTCACAATAGTGAAGAAACCCACAGACAGATTCTTCCCAGGCTAATCTGTTATATTCTGCTCTGCTGGGGGACCTTCAAAAGCAGCATCAAACAGTGTGAGGTGGAGACACAAGACAGTGGAGAACCTCAGATAACTTGGTCCCCGAGAGAGGCAGAGCTTGACCTTCAAGGTCAGCTACAGACTTTGCCCTGAAGAGGTCTGTCCCCAAAGCCACCATAGAGGGCAGCAGTCCTTGAACACATACCAGGAAGGTTCATTTAGTCTGAGAAAAAGCTTTGTGGTTAGATACCACAGCCTATGTAAGAGCTATTTCTAGACATTTTTGAGATGGTCCTATGGTCAGGTAATGGATCAATTTATAAATGTTACTCAGAGGGAAAATGTGTAAAAATCCAAGTGAAAAATGTTCTGCACAGTTTCCTCACTTCTCACTTGGTGCCGGTTTAAAACCCGCTTCCTCGCTGCTGGGCAAAAGAACTATGTGAACAGTCTTGGTTTTTGATCTCTAGTAACCATTCACACTCTATAAAAAAGAGAAAATGGCAAGATTAATTTCAATAGGTCTTACTCAACTCACGCCTAAATTAAGACCTTTTCATTGGGTGATCAATATTTTAAAATATTAATGAAAATTTTAAAACTTGTTCCAATTTGTAGACATTCGCTGTGTATTGTACCCCTAGGGCACCAACCAACGCGGCACTCATTCCAGTGTGATCAGCAACATGGTGGCCAGCTACTGGCTGGGCCACATGGCTAATGGCTGCTCAACTGGACCTTGCGCCCCTGAAACCTTTGGTCATGTTTTGTTAGCTTGTGCAGCCATTGTTGCTGTATTGCCATTGAAGTTATAGTGGACTTTGCCTAATGAAGGTCTCTCTGGCTATGACTTGCCTTGTGCTTGCTCTCTGTCCTGTGCCTCTAAACATGTCACCCTCTCAGGCATATTGTTACTGCAAGGGGAGAAAAGCTAACACATTACCTAATCAGATCTGGAATCATTTTAACCTTGGCTATTGGTATATTGGGATTTATTTGGTTCACACATTGAACTTCTGTCTGTGGTGTTTTTCTGTTCTCTCCTCTTTCTCCCGCGTCTGACTCTCCTTGGACTAAAAGTGAGATTTTTTTAGGTACTGTGAATTGTTTTCCTTTTAGCAATTTTGGCATTTATGTAAATTTAGTTATAATTCTTTTAGTCATATTTAATTTTTTCAGCAGATAGCTTTATTTCTAGTAATGAGTGATCATCAGTAGATATGTATGAGTAGATCTTCATATATTGTACACTCACACACACCTGTATGTCTAACAATCAAACCAAATCATTTCTCTCTTTCCATCTTTAGGAACTTATCTAAAAAAAATACTTCATAAGTTGCCAACCATGTGAGATTTATAATGTGACTTACTATTAAAAGGATGTTTCCTCAGATAATACAGTGATAATCTAAAATGTCCAGGGACTTCTTCAACCTTTTATATCGATCAAACCTCCTGCGATGCACATAGGCAGATGTTGCTCATAATGACTTAAAAACATTGTATTCATATATAAATTAACCAGTAGTAAATACATTTTAAAATATTTTTTAAAACCTTCCTTTAAAAAAAATTCACATAAAATGTTATGTAGAACAAAGTTTCAGGAAAATTTGTAGGGTGTACACAAAAATTTCCCTCCATTCTTCTCTCCCTCCCTCCCTGCCTCCCTCCCTCCTGATGGCTACTGGACAGACTGTGGCTAATAGCTGTTCTACACTTTCTCCCTCTTTCCTCCCTCTCTCCCTCCCCCTCTCTCCCTCCCTCTCCCTTCTCTCCCTCTCCCTTCCCTCCATCCCTTCCTCCCCCCTCTCTCCCTCCCCCTTCCCTCTCCCTCTCTTCCTACCCACTACCTCCCAGGCATGTGACCCTTGATGCAGAAAGCTTGCACCCCAGTTGCAGGCTATGAGGACTCCCTAGAGAAGCTAGGAGGGGTGAGCATTCCCAAAACTCACAGCTGTGTGCATTTAAGCATCATGTTGCTTGTTGTTTATACATTTGCTTAGCTGTCTTGTTTGCTGTGTCTGCATGTGTTTCTCTATGTTTTGCTTTAAAGAATGTTCTCAGTTCTCAGGACGGGGAAAAGCAGACTGGGAGGTCTTGCCAAGAAAGCAAAAAAGAAATCAGACCCTTGTTCAGTGCTCTTCGAACTGCTAATGAAAATCAATAATTATTTCAGGTACTGATTAGTGCGACTAATTCTCCTGGGGTCCCAGAAGCGCAGCGCAGAGCAGCTCCAGCCTCTGCAGGAGCATCCCTCTCCCGGGAACTGCACCAGCGCCATGGGACTGCGCGCCACCATTTCTTTACACACTAAGCGTTAGGCATAGGTAGAAAACTGAACAGCTTCGACTTCCAAGTTCACGGTCAAATCCAGGCTGGTCGCCACTGATCAACAGCTAGGAGCTGATCACCACCAGTCTTCCTTGAAGAGAGGAAGTTGCCGACAAGCAGCGATCAAACTCCATGTTGACTGTGGATAAAGAAACCAAGGCCAGTTTCTGCTCTACGAGGTCAGACGGAAACACTGAGGCAAGCAAGTTGTCTGTGGTGTGTATCTGCACTGTTGCCACTGCCTCCAGGAGCATGATTGGTGTCTCCTCTAATGGCTGGGCGCAGGCTACACACAGTGGTTCAGGGGGCACGGGAGCAGCTTAACCAAGCAAGGCTGGCAGCCCGGCTGGAGTTGGGTTGTCAAGGAAACCTTCTTTGCCTCTCAAGTCTCCTAGGTAGTGATTGGAAAAGGTTCTGAAAGACAAGCTGATGCTCCAGGGTGGAGAAATCCACGCTGTACAGTTCCTGACCTGTGAGTGCTTGAATGTTAAACCAAAGGTTTAACAAACATGTACTCGGAGAGCCAACAAGTATAGGCTACATTCCTCGTCGCTGCCTTGCGGGTGGGGGAGCGCTTTCGAGTTCTATGCCTGCCCCTTCTCATACCACAGACCTTAGGCACATGCAGCTGTTAAACTCTCCAGATGTGTTAAGACCCAAGTACACATGTGTGGAATCCCAGCACTGGAGCGATGGGGAAGGAGGAACAGAAATTCAAGGCCAGCTGGGATGCTCAGTGTGCAAAACGTAGGTGCTGAATGGAAATCAAGAACAACCTTTTTTTTTTTTTATTTTGATTTTAGTTTTTGGTTTGGTTTGTTGGTTGTTGGTTTTGGGGGTGTTTTTTTTGGTTGGTTGGATGGATGTATTTTATTTTTTCATTCAACCTAAACTTTAATGTAAAAACTCAGTATTTGATTCCATAGCTGGAAAGCTCAAGTGTCTATGTTGCCTCTGAGTGTCAGTCCACTCTGCTTTCAGAAGGCTCTGCGATCTGCATGTAGCGCTGGTGAACACAGTATCTGCAAACAGTCGGCACGCCAAGGGCTGGGGCTACCATCGGTGGACCCGCACTGTCCAGCAGCACACCTGAAATCCTGCATTCCCTCCCCAACGCCACCCTCTCCTGCAACCAGTGCACACCAGAATTGGGACACGGAGTAAGCCAGAATGTAAATGACCACACTGTTCATTTTTATATTAACACATATGAACTGGTACTCTTTTAAATGAATCACATTAAATAAAACACATCACTAAAATGAATTCCACCTGGTGTTTTACCTGTTGAATTTGCACAGACAAATCACAGCTGCGTGTTTTTATGGGCTAGAAGGGGATGTTATGATTTTTTTAATGCAGCGTGGGACGGCTTGATAAAAGCCAATTAACCCACCCATTCAGCACCCCCCACACACACTTGCCTTTCTTTGTGTGGTGTGAGCATTTTGAAGGTTTCTCTCTTCACGTTATTGAAAGGTGCTGTGTTTGTTGTTGGGCACCTGCAGTTTGAACACAAGTTTTCCACAACTCTGGTTGAGATCTGATGGCCGTGCGGAGTTCTCAGGAAGGGCCTTTAAGAGGGACTTGGTCTTTCTTGAGAACTGAGTTCATTTCTTTGAGAGCACAATGCTACAGTGTCTGTCCTGCTCCGCCCATTTTCCCTTTCACTGGTACCGCCCCCTTCCAGCCTTGTTCTATCAAAGGGGCAAGCAAATACAACCACATCATCTTGTACTTCCGTCACTAAAACCGTGACTTAATAAACCTCTTTTCAAAAATAAATGACCCAGTCTTGGGTGTTGTGTGACAGCAACAGAAAACAAACTTAGACATTAGCAATACCTGCCATGCCATGCCACAGACCCTCTCCCAGTGACATTTCCCGATGTCTGAGGGTCTGTAACCATTACCCCTCCCCTGCCCCATCTTCATAAGTTTAAATATGGCTCCTGGGAATGTTCAACTTACATATTGTTGGAGTTTTTATTGTTGTTTGTTGTTATTGTTGTTGTTGTTTTATATATTTAAGGTCACTAGAGATACTGCTGGAAAAGGAATATGCTAACCTAGATGTTTCCTTATATCCTGGTGTCCAGGGTCATTAACAAATTCTCCAGGGTGCTTTCTGGTCTCCTCTCTCCCAATTACTGTTATCGACTAATAACTCTGATGAGTACCATCTCTCCTTCAGCCTTATCCCACACACCCCACTTCTCCCTGCTCCAGCCTACACCACCCTTCTCTACTTCCCCACATGGCCCCGAAATTTTCCCACCCTCTCTTTGGTACCCCTTCTCTTTACTGTCCACCCTGCCTTGTGTTTATTCACGTATTTATTTTCATGTGTCTGAGTGTTTTCCCTGCATATGTGTCTTTACCACATGCATGCCTGTGCCTGTGGAGGCCAGAAGGGGGCACTGTATCCCCATGACTGGAATTGCAGGTGGTTGTGGGCCATCATGTGACTGCTGAGAATAGGACAGGATCCCCTAGAAGAACAGCCAGAGCTCTTCACCACTGAAGCCCTTCTCCAGTCCTGTGTGCCTTGGATTTTACTGGCAGCTTCTCGGACCCTTTATGACCATCTCGACTTCTTGGAATTCCCTCATTTGAGTCAAGACCAAGCCTTGCTCTGGCCTTTATACCATTAACTCTTTCCCTGTGACCCTATAGCCAAAAAGCCACAGAGATGTAGCCTTACTATCTTTGGCCTCCAGGCTGCAGAACCATGAGTTAAACAAGCCTCTTTATTTTTTTCTTTAAATGTAACCTCGTCTTGAGTATTTTGTTACAGCAACAGAAAATAAGCTAAGACCTTATCTATACTTGCTGTCTCTCCCTTCCAGCCCTCTCCTAAGGCTTCTAGAATTACTTTTCAGCACATTGGCTGGACACCTTCCCCAGAGTCATCTCAAGCCCTGTTGGCTCCCCAATGAACTCAGCTTTGCCCACTTCGGGCTCCCCTACAGATTTCCAAAGTTTCCAGCACACACCCCAGGCTCCTCCCTCACCCTAGGCCCCTCCCTCACCCCAGGCTCCTCCCTCACCCCAGCCCCTCCTTCACACCAGGTCCCTCCTTCACCCCAGGCCCCTCCCTCACCCCAGGCCCCTCCCTTACCCCAGGCCCCTCCCTCACCCCAGGCCCCTCCCTCACCCCAGGCCCCTCCCTCTTGCTGCCCCTGGTCCCCCCTTCACAGGCTCCTCCTTCTGTAGCTCTGTAGACCTCCCTCACACCAGGCCCCTCCCTCACACCAGGTCCCTCCCTCATACCAGGCCCCTCCCTCACACCAGGCCCCTCCCTCACACCAGGCCCCTCCCTCACACCAGGCCCCTCCCTCGCACCAGGTCCCTCCCTCTTGCTGCCCCTGGTCCCCCTTCACAGGCTCCTCCTTCTGCAGCTCTGTAGACCTCTTTGCTGTGTCTTTTCCTTTCACCACCTGCATCCCCAGTTCACCTCAGAGAGATGATAACCATGATCTCCTCTGAGCCCCTCCATCCCACTTTCTTAGTTTATCTTCAATTGCTTCAACAAACTACCTGAGACTGACATATAAATAAGTAAAGTCTATGGACCATGTTCTGCAGGTCAAAGAAAAAAAAATGGACAGCCATGTCTGGCAAGGGCCTCATACTGTGTTAGGGCACAGTAGGAAGTGAAAGAGGGAAGGTATTCCTTCCAGAAATAAGGGGCAATGTCATGCTATGTAATAACCTCTGGCCTGTACACATCTGCATACACATGAACACACTCATACATCTCTTCACACACGAACACATACACTTACATGGACATACACACAAATAAAAATGAAATAAAAACAACCCACTCTCTGGGGTAACCAGTCCACTGCAGGAACACCAGGCTCACTTCCCAGAGAAATGAACCCTGTTGTGTGAGCCCTCACCACTCAAAGGCCCTGAACCCTAGGCAGCAAATCTCAGGATAGTTCTGAAGGAGACAAAACACATCCAAAGGCAGTCCATGCTTAGCAGCCGCTGGGCGCTCTGCCGCTGGCCCGAGCAGGAACTCTACTTTCCCTGCTTCCTGTGACTCAGTAGTCAGCTTCACTGGATTTAAAATCAATCACCTAGGGAACACACCTTTGGGTGTGTCTGTGAGGATGTTTTCAGAAAGGTTTCACTGAGGGATTGTGTGTGATACCAATATCGTTCAAAACGGGAATCTGAATAACAAAGAAACACAAAACAAAGCAAGCAAACTGCGCACCAATATTTGTCCCTCCTGCCTCCCTCCTGCCGGCAGACACACATGACCAGCCACCCCTGCTCTGGTGGCTGTGCCATTCAGTCTGTGATCCCCTGAACCCTCACGTTATGAGACAGAACAAACCCTTAAGTTTCTCTTGCCAGGTATTGTGGCACAGCAAGAAAAATTAATAAGCTAGCAAGCTGTGCGCACTGCAGTTAAGGCTTCGCTGAGCGCGGACTGTTCCTCTTGGTAAATCACACAGGGTGCTCACCCACTGGCCCGGGCAGTGGGGAGTCAGCAACTCTTCACCCTCACCCACTGGCAGAGACTGGGACCTTGGCTGTCTGCCCGTCCACTGTGTTCCAGGACAGAAAGAGATCTGGCTTCTCTTTGGTTCTTAAGGAGGGTTAAAAAAAAAAAAAAAAAAAAAAAAAAAAAAAAAAAAACGATGAAGCACAGGATTTTGATAAAAATGGGTCGTGTGTCTCTGGAGTGAGGACAGAAGTGGGAAGCTTGTCCCTACATCCTGAGGAACCGTCACGGATTCACTTCTTCCGGAATCCTGGGATTTCCCCCCACTTCATGAGGACAAATCTAAGTCTGGGACAGTGATTACTGATGGGTGGGTGGGACAGGAATGGAGGGCCATCCGCCTCTCCTCCTCCTCCGCTCCACCCCCTCCTCACAAGTTTCCTGGAGCCACTTCTGCACAACTGCCAGGACTGAGAGCTTCGAGTGCTCTGAATTGGGTGGGGAAAAAAAAAGCCAGCTCCAAACAAAGAGCAACCCCGGTCCCGCCCGCCCGGGGCCTGTGGGCGCGTCCCCCAGTCTGAGTGAGAGGGGCGGCCAGCAGCCACCGCGGGCCAGTGGGCAGGGAGCGCAGGGTGGGGCGGGCGACTGTGGCCAGGACCACCACAGTCACTGCGCCGGATTCCCGATCCCTCCTGCATCCAGCCTGGCGGTTGTGGCCCGGTAAGTGCAGGTGGTGGCGGGAGATGATAGTGCCGGTGGGATTGGCATCAAGCACCAAGCTGAGTGGATACCCTGGCATGGCTCCTCCGGCTCAGCTGCCCATCCCCATCACAACTCAAAAAGGGCTCGGTGGCCAAGAAAGTTGCCCTTGAGTGAGGATGGGGCACGATCCCGCTGTGGGTGCGCGCGTGGGTGTCATACTGTGCTCAGTAGGGTGGGGGTGGGGTCGGTATTACTCTGAATATCTGCCTTGCCTTTCTTCACTCGATTGCCACTAACTTTATGCGCCCAGCTTTGATAGCCTGGGCCAAATAGAGTGTCCTGTACATGACTGGCCCTCCCAAAATGCCCCCCTTTGTTAATCCAAAATGCCAAGGGCTGTCTCTTGTTTGTTAGTGGAGGCAAGATGCCAAGTCCTTGGCCGCAGGACCCCGTGCAAAGCAGGGTCTGCTAGCTTGCTGGCAGCTGCTGCGTCTAGGACACTGGGGGATTGTTCCCAGGCAGTCTGTCTTCTCAGGCTGAGCTATCTACCCGGCCCTGCTGTGTGTTAGTGGGAACTGAGTTAGGTAGCAGGCCTTGTCACCTGTGTCTACGAGCTTTGTTTCTTGTGTTGAAGAGAGTGAGGAAGATTTTGGAATGTAGTGGTTTTGTTTGCATTATGCAGTGCTCTCGTGTGTAAACTAGCTGTAAAGTAGGGAAGAGGAAGACTGACTGGCATCTTACCTTGGGCTTAGATGGCAGAAAGCACAGGAAGAAGCAGCCAGAGGCCAACGAGTGGCACATATTGAGGCAGGAAGTTGGGAGGTGTATCAAAGGAAGAGCCAATTTGTAAAAAATTCCTAAGTGCACTCCAGGGTGTAGAGTTACAGTATCAAAGGGTCTTGGGGAGAGGAAGAGAGTAGAATTGAGCCAGAGTAGATGATCTGTGTTTAACGGATGAATCATTATGAAAACGGCTGGTGGAGTTTGGCAGCCTGAGCTTAGACCAGAACTTAGTAGGGAGTTTAACTGCCATGACTATGTTACAGCTCCGTATCCCAGGAGGGTTATCAGAGCTCCATGGCTTATTGTACACAGTGGGGTCACTAACCAGGTCCTACGTGTCTCCTACATGGTTGGAGGAACAATGTGGGGGTTCCTGGGATGGGGCTTTAAGCAAGGCGACAGTACTGGAACACAAGTGCCAGCTGGTAGCTTGGGAATGTCCTGGTGGTCGGCATCTGCTTGCTCAGTGGTGAGATAGGGAGCCCTTACACTCGAAACAAGAGGGGTGTCTTCTGGAGCCTGTGTCTGGACTCTTGGTTGGAAATATGGAAACTACCAACAGGCCTCCCATAGTTTCTGTTTAAATATCTTCTGAGGCACAAAAAATAATACAAACAAACAAACAAAAAATCAAAAAAAAAAAAGCAAAAAACAGGCTTTGATGGTCTTCAAATACTCTGAGCCTCTTACCTCTGTAGAAAGCACACTTTCAGAAGAATCTGCCATCTTGCTTTTAGCTATAGGACCCCCTACACCCAACACCAAGATATGGTTAGGTATCTGTGACCCTTAAATGTTACCTGTCACAGAGACTTCATCACAGTAACTATTTAGTTAATGTTTGTGGAAGGAAAGAGCCCTGGGTTTGGGGGCCTAGAAACACAGAGTTGAGTATTATCTAGGATTCATCTGTGGCTCTGCTTACCATTGGTCAACAGTCAACATCAGGGCATCTCCGAGACCCATTCTGATCTTGGCTGCTGTGTCAGCCAGGTCCTCGAGGCCTTTCTTTCATTCTGGGTGGTTTGAGAGAGCAAAAGAGTTGAGCAAAGAGAACAAGGATGCTCTACTAATTCCTCTGAGCTGCCAGCTTTGCTGCTTATACTGGTCCTGGCTAACCCTTGTAGGCTCCCGGGTTCTGATAAAATACCACATACAGGGCAGATAAAACTGGGGAAGAGGCAACATGCATAGTGTATGTATATTCCATGTATTCGCCAAGCGTCTGCCGTGAGCTTGGCACTTGCAGGTCTTAAGGAATCCATGAAGACACAACTGTTCCCCCCTAAGCTCTAGTCAATGATATCAACCTCACTCCCATGAAGAGATGAAAAAGAAAAAAAACAGGGTGGAAAACCCATGACGCTCACAGGCCCAGCCACACTGAGGTGCAGAGAGGCAGGCCCACCTCCACTTTGCCTTCCCTCCTGTGTGACCGACCCTGTATGAGTCCCCTAATCTCACTGTGCTTTCATTTTCCTCTCTGTAGATCTGGGAAGTGATCTCTTCTAGTGAAGTGTGGGAATGGCTGAGGATAGTGGGAATGTCCCGTGTGTCTGATGACCTCAGTGAAATAGACAGAAGATATCTGTGTGGCAAGCAGGTACTGCACACTGTGGCTCGCATGGGAATGGCGGAGTCCTGTGAATTACGCACAGGGAAGCCTTTGTTTCCCACTGGGACGTCTCCCCTGGTCCCTGCCTATGGTAGGGTTCGTGAGTCTGCTGGGAAGGGTTTGGAGCTGTGGTAGTGTGGCTTTGTTGAAGGAGACATATCACTGGGGGTGGCTTTGAGATTTCAAAGGCCCATACCAGGTGCCGTGTCTCTCTCTTTCTCTGTCTGCTGCCTAAGGATCCGGAAGTAAAGCTCTCTGTTGCTGCTCCAGCACCATACTAGTCTGCTTCCTGCATGATGATCACGAACTAAGCCTCTAAAATTGTCTAAAAATGTAAAAAAATAAAGCCCCCCCCCAGGTAAACACTTTCTTTATAAGAGTTGCCTTGGTCATAATGTCTCTTCGAAGCAGTATAGCAATAATTAAGACACTGACTATTCCCCAAGCACACCTGCCATCCACCACCTCAGTCAACCTTTTGAAAGTGTATGATCTCCAAGAACTGGGAATATTATAGAGGGTTCTGGAAATGTGAGACAAACATCTCTGGGCTGGTCCCTGCTGTGGTCTGAAGCAGTGAGCAGGCTCCCTTTTTAGCGAGACTGCAGGATGACCCCTTAGTGGTTCTCAACCCTACCCAATGTGACTTCATGTTTTAAAAGACCTTTGCTACTTGATTTTTAACATACATACATTTGTTTTAGTTTTTAAAAACTTAAAAGACCCAGTACCTGGTGGTTTAATTGTGCTGTTTGTCCCCTCTTTTATGCTATACCATTTTCATTTTAAGCAATCAGTTTAGGCCCTTCACTAACAGAGCAGGCCCAAAGATGTTTAAAGAGAAGAAAAGCAAATGTTGGCTCAGCAGCAATTCTCCAGGATGTCTGAGGCCTTCAGGAATCGAGGAAATTATGTCAGACTGTGAAACCCATTAGGCGGGTAAGGGTCTCCATTTCTCCGAGTGTTCTTGAAATATTATAATGAGGTATCCCTCTCAGAGCTGCCTCAGACAGATGAGCACCAGTCTCCTGGCACTTGGAGACCACTGCCCCCCTTCCCTGGCTTTGAACATGTGTCCCCCAGAATCAGCTAAAGATGGAATAGGATGATTGATTCTCTTAGCCCTACCAACTAGCAGAAAGTTTGGCTAACAGAGAGTAGATGTCCACTCATGACCTGGACATTTCAGAGAGAGTGCCAGTCATAACCTATGATGTGTCATGGGAAGGGCTCTACCACCAATCAGAACCACCGTATAATTTAGGGGACCCAGTTCAGCATGGAAGCACAGAAGAAGTCCACTTCATTGTTCAGGAGACACCAGTAAGAGCACAGAAATCTACAGCCTTTCCTTTCTTCCTTGTTCTCTCTTGGATCATCATGTTATTATTTCCTAACACTAAATGACATTCTGAGTAAAGAAAGATTGATTTTAAGTGACCAGCATGACTTCTGCCACTAAGCTTTCGACCATGCAATTCCCACTTAATAAAAGCAAACATCGAAGCATTTAAATTGTATGGAATCACCCAAATCCCCACAGTGCACAGGTCATGGGTGTGCTTTGCTCTTGCTGAAAGGATAGCAATGCACGAAACAGACTCAGCCATAGCTCTTTCTATAGACACAGCTTCCAGCCTTGTGCTCTTGAGGAGGAAGGAAGGACTGAGGAGAGCTGTGGCCCTGTCGGGCTCTGTCTTCTCACTCACTGTCAGTGTTGGCTTCATTTGCCGTGCGAATAGCTGACTCTTGCAGGAAGCAGTACATGAGGAAGACAGGGCATGACAACCCACTTCTCAGGATGCTGGCCCTGTCGTGTGCAATGGAAGCAGTTTCCGGTTCCAGCACAGAATCTCAGGACAATTGCAATGGAACCCCTTATCTTATGTGGTCTCTTGGAATTCTGGGCTCGTGGCACGTGAAGCAGCTGCGAGGGTGGGATGTGTGCGAATGTGTCCCTTTCTCACATGCGTGTCCCGCTGGACCACTGGGTTTCACTCATAAAACACAAATTCAAAGGTAACATTGTTAAGCATCTCAAGTTGCCAACGGCAGAACAAAGATCCCAGCTCAGGGCCCTTCTGAGCCCATGGCCTTGTGAGCATGGCCATGAAACTCCCTGGACTCATAATTTGTCTTTCTTTGGGGTCACATTTTAAGTTGGTGTTTTTTCTAGTGTTATGCTAGAGTCCTCTGAAAGGAAGGAATTGAGAAAATGCCTCCAAAAATTTCTGGCCACCAGACATTTTATTAATTAATTATTAATGAGGGAGGTCCCAGTCCAATACGGATTGTGCTATCCCTGGGCTGGTGGTCCTGGATTCAATAAGAGAGCAGGCTGAGCAAGCCATGTTGAGCAAGCCAGTAAGCAGCACCCCTCCATGGCCTCTGCACCAGCTCCTGCCTCCGGGTTCCAACCTTGTTTGAATACCCTTCCTGAATTCCTGCAGTGATGAATAGCGATGTGGAAGTATAAGCTAAATAAACCTTTTCTACCCAAGTTGCTTAGGTCATGGTGTTTTAGCACAGCAATAGTGACCCTAACTAAGGCAGGCGGTGTCCCAGTTTGGGCAGAACAGAGCCTTAAAGCAGAATGGGAACATGACGGAAATTTCATTTCTATGGCGGGGTCTCTGCTTTTTGGATTTCATCAGTTTCCTTTGTGTTGTGTGGTGTGTGTGTTGCGGGGAAGGGGGTTACCTGCTGAGAATTCACAAAGCATAAGTTCAATCCTCAGTGTTACTAAAACATACATATGTACATGCACAAGAAAATACATAAATGGCCCAGAAGAAAGCCCGGTGCAGTGGCACATGTCTATAGTCTCAGCTACTCAGAAGGTTGAAGCAGCAGTATTACTGAAATTCAAGGCCAGCCTGGGCATCATAGCAAGCCTCCAGGAGAAAATAATAGAGGGTAGGGATGGGGGTGAGCATTGTACATGTGCTCTGAGGTTTGAAACAAACAGAGAGCAAAACTTCTTGCTACTCATGTTTCAAAGCAAAGCATCATGACTATGGAGTCTTAGAGGCAGATTGGATCCTGTCCCTGATAAAAAGCACAGTCAGGAAGCAGAGAGCTCAGGCAAGAAGTCTGGCTAGGCGATAGCCCTCAAAGGTCCGCTCCCAGTGGCCTACCTTTGCTACATTCTTTCCAGGGTTCTACAATCTTTCAAACAGTGCCATCGTCTGGGCACCAAGAGTTCAGATGCATGGGCCTATGGAGCATTCCACATGCAAGCCATGGTCCAATCTGTGAAATGGGACAACAGTGCCTTTGAGTTTCAGGCATAGAAATGAAGCATCTGTGAGATAGATTATAATACCAGCCCTCTGGATGAAGCAGGAGAACTGAGAGCCAGCCTCTGCTGTGTAGGAAGCTCTTGTCTCAAAAGACAAAAAGGCAACAAAACCACAAAACCAGTCAAGTACACAAAGACTGACTCTGTAGAGCTATGAGGACCGTACACGTAAGAAGTGTTGTCACACGTTTCCCCCTTGAAGCTCCCGCCATGGGATGAGACACACTCACCACCTGCTTTAGGGAGAAAAGACAGAAGGCGTCTTGGACAGGTGCACTCACTAGCCTAGTTTGAGTCATGGCACACTCTTTTTACAGAAAGAAATCGCCTTGCTGAGTTATTCTCACTCTGTATGTTTCTTTGTTCAGATTCTCATATAAATGACTCAGAAACTACAGTTACGGAGGACAGGAATCTATCTTTTCCATGTGGGGAAGAGAAGAGACTCTCTATCCAAGTGAATTATTTCAGAGGACTTTAGAAGTTATATTTGAACCCCTCCACCAACCAATAAGTGTCTCCCACAAATTAGCAAACTGATAAACAGAGGGCTTCTTCCTCACCTGGGACATGTAGGTAATGTCCTCAACTTTAGAAGCAATGGGTAACGATGACACAGGGACAGTGGGTGAATATAATCAGGGACTGAGTTAAGCAACGCCACGTCTCTCTCTGGGGCAGAGCTGGGGTAGCACTGCGGCCATCTTGGCCAGTGTCCGGGAGGATTTGTTGTTTTCTTATCCAGAAAAGTCAAATGTCTTTTAAAAAGACAAGTGTCTGTGTTCTTGGCTCACCTGCAAGGGGAAGATTCGAACTCTTTTCCTAGGAGTTATCAAGTCCTTAGAAAATACATTTCCAATGACTTGAGATGGAACGCCACGGTTTACTTACCAGGAGCCTTAGCAGCTTCCACGCTCGCCTCAATGAGTGGCATCAGCCCTTCACATCTGAGTCCCAAAGTGAACGCCCAGATTGAAATTTAGACACAAGACTGTTCTTACATCCACAGCACAGACATGCTGTCTTACACATCTGTGTTGTGGGGAGACAGCAAACCCAGCCAGGAGGCTGGACACCTGGCACCCCTGGCTGCAGAGGCAACCCTGCCTCTGGCAGTGACTCTGAACCTTGTACCTGAGACACGGCTGTTATCTTTGGGATGGGCAGGCTTGTCTGTTGCCCCTAAATTAAGGAAGAGTGTCAGCGGCACTTAACCTCAGGAGAGGGAGCCTTCTGACCTTTGGTTCTATGGAACCCCTTGGAACCTGGATGATCAGATGCAACATTTATCACATGACTACAGAGTCTCACACACACACACACACACACACACACACACACACACACACACATACACACACCTCCTAGGAAGGAATGATCTTGGGCCTAACCACTAAGCCATAGTGCCTTATTCCAGACATAAGACAGACATTATTTAGAAAGCAAAGGAGAAATTGTGAGAATCCTCATCTGGGAAGAAAGTCTGCATCACTGGGGCACTTTTGTCCGATGCCCATCATGCAGAAGGGAGTGTATGCCCATCTGGTTCACAGCCAGCAGGCTATGAGTACGCATAATGAAAGCCTGTGGGACCATCCTTCCTCCTCCCCAAGTGCATAGGATGGAGAGACTGGGGACCCCTTCCTGCTGTGCTGAAACTGGGGGAATTCTGGATCTGGTAAATCTCTTCCAAGTGTTATCACCTGCTGCAGGGTGTGGGTGGACAGCAGGGCACGCCTGCTTCTGATGCTTCAGTGCGGACTCTGTGCTTGACGGAGTGCTTCCGAGACAGCTGGAAAGGTGCACAACAGGTACCATGCTGTAGTCACATGAACTCAGAGCTTGAGGCCCCAGCAGCCAATCCACTCAGTGCCCTCAGCCGAGGACTGGGTCCAGAAAGCTGTGGCAACTGTGTGAGTCCATCCAGGAGCTGCTTTGGGGGGATGGAAGTGAGCCAGCACCTATCCCCGGCACACTGATGCTGGGGTCTAAGCTGAGGTCTGAGCACAGGGGGTGGCTGCCCAGAAGTGTCCTGAAAATGTTGTGGTAAGAGAAGCCAGATGCAACAGAGCAGAGGACGTAGGAACCTTGAAGATAGGAAACATGTGAAAGAAAATCAGTCAGGAAGCAGCATAGAGGTCTCCAGAGGCCATGGGAGGGGCAGAGAAATGAGTATTTCAATATGCAAGGCTTCCATCTTGGGTGATGAGAAAGTTCTAGAAGTATAAAGGGTGAGAGGTAAATACATTATGAACGTATTTAATGCCACGGAATCGCATGTGTTAAAATGGTTACCATGGTGAATTTTACATTGTGTGGATTTGATTGCGATGAAAATGGGTGAGGTGGGGGTGGCTGGAGCCCAGAGATGGTCAGCAGCTGGACCGTCTGTAACATGGACATGTTCTCAGGTGACCTCATAGGACTCCAGTTCCTGCTGTTCCTGGACTCATTTGACCCTGGACAACTGTGCAATGATAATACTCATGAAAGAATTAAAAAGGCATGATCTCAGAGCCCTGGAGCTGAGGTTGTGGTGTGGTCCCAGCTTTGGTGTACATTGGGAGGAGGAGACAGTGATAAGAAGAACTTAACCTGGAGGGGTGCTCAACACCCCTTTCAGTAGGAAGAATGCTCGACATAGTTCTGTATATTGAAGTCTACTGAAAAAGTCATTTGGGAGAACATACTTCCAGAACACCAACTCGGTCTGGTCAGATAAAGAAACCAAGGCACAGAAAGGGATAGATAGCACCTTGATTACTGTCACCCAGTAGGAAATAGAGGGAATCCCTGACACCTGGGTCTCTGCTTACCCACCCCCATCTTGACTTGAAGCCAGTGGACCTCCGAGTGGGCCCCATAAAGAGTACCTTTCTTTGGTAATCCTTTGAAGCAAGGAATTCCCTCAGCCCCTCCACTCTCCTGGGTCCAGGAGCAACAACCCCTATTCTTCAGCCAGGGAAAGGAGCAAGCAGCTCCTGAGGTATGGGCTGCCAATGGTACCCAGCCTGGATGAAGAAAAGAGTGGCCTTTCTTCCAAGGAGATCTAGCTTCTTTCTGTGCAGACAATGGGGAAGTTACAATGTATACACAACTCTGAATGGGGAGAGCATGGGCTCTGTCTTCAGTCCAAGTAGGCTGTGTTTGTCAAGAGTGCTCAGAATATGAGGCAAGGCCCTAAACTTTTTGAAGAGAAAGCTCCAGATTCGCGGATTCAGCCTGCTGTGCAGATGTTTCTGTGGGTGGGGGTCAGGGTTGCTTTCTCACCCTACGCTTCATCTGCTTCCTGGCTGGACCTGCACATGCAGTTGCCAGCCTGGACCAGTTGCCAGGGACCGATGCAGTTTCTGGGTGGTCCCTTTGTGGACTCTCTGCTGTGTCTGACGGAGGCACAGGATATCAGTTAATATATGTCTGATGTTCCCTTCAGATAACCGTATTTTCAGACCTCATTTAAATGAATGTTCATTCCCCAGCCTCAGACTCTGACAGCCGCCCGAGTTTGTTTAACTTAATCTTCTAAGTGGTGCCTGTAATTCCTATCCCTGGGCCAGAGGGGTCGGACCCCACTGCTTATGAAATCCAGGTCAAAGCTTTGAGCCTAGCATTCACCCTTATCCAGTGCCCTCTTCGGCACCCCTGCAAGTACATCTTGGCCTTGAACTTCATACACTCTGATAAAGTGATGTTACTCTGCCTGTTGCCCCGTCGCTGAGAGTTTGGAGGTCAGAGACTGCCTCATTAATTCTTTTCATCCTTTTCTGTCTCTACCACCTAGCACGTGTGTACACATATGGGGACCTTAGACGTCCAGTGAATTAATAGACTAATTATCTAATCTCAGGGGGAACTGATACAGAAACAACTACTCAGTGCTAAGTGAGGAGAAGGCAGGGCAGTAAAAGGAGGGGAAAGGGCAGACTCCCAAGATGCTCACAGAGGGGATGCAAAGGAGGTACTGGGATGTAAGGACAAGGGATGACATTGGACAGTAGGTGGAGGGTCCCTTCAAGAGGAGGCCTAAGAGAGACAGAGAGAGATGGCAGGAGAAACTAATAACTTTATTTTGAATGGGTTGTGGTCTTGGATGAGCCTGGATCTCAGCAGGCTCTAATAGCTGTTCCTAAGTTTCCCTGAACAGAACTATATTTAGTCATGGTCCTCGAAGGTAGAAGGTTCAAAAGCATCACATGACTTCGGGAGAGGGCCTTCACGTCGTGTCCTCTCAGGCTGCAGACAGACAGAGGTGAAGGACAGTGAACAAGAGGAAACCCGACCTTGTTTCATAACAAACCACAGGAGACAATTAGGCCACCCTGTGAGAGTGCCATTAATGGGCTCTTATCTGGTCCTCTGTTTCTCTCTCTCTCTCTTTGCTGTATTAAGGATTAAGCTTCTAATACACAATCTTTGAGGCTATCTTCCAATCATGGCAATTACGGCTCATTAGAGACACTCAAGAGGAATCAAAACAGAATGAGACCATGAAGCCAGTGAGCCTGTTTCTTACCCACTGATCTATTGCTGTGAAGAGACACCATGACCACAGCAACTCATGAAATGAAGGGTTTAATTGAGGCTGGCTTACAATTTCAGGGGCTTAGTCCATTATCATCATGGCAGGGAGCATGGCAGCATCCAGACAGGCACTAGGGAGATCTATATATCTATCTAACACTTGTATATCCCGTTGTAAAGGTAGAAGGCATCAGTCACACACTGGGCCCATATTGGCTTCAGAAACCTTAAAGCCCACCTCCAGTGACACACTTTCTCTAATAAGGCCACACCTCTTAATCCTTCTAATCCTTCTCAAACAGTGCCACTCCTTGATGAAAAAGCATTCAAATGTAAGATCCTATGGGGACCATTCTCATTCAAACCATCACAGGTCATATCACAAGTCACCCACCAGTGAGGATGTTTCAGAAGGAAGATGTGGTTGGGGTTGTGGCTCGGTGGCTTAGCTGCAAGTCCAGCATCATGAAGATCTGGGCCCCATGCCCAGCACACACACAAAAAGAAGGGAGGGCTTGGGAAATGAATGTGGGCCAGTACCTCCCTTCCACTGAGAATGCTGAAAAGCCACCTCCTTCCTTGACAATTAGAAGTGACGTTGGGAACTATGGAGAAGTGTCCATCAGACAGTAGTGAGTTCAGAATGTCTGGGTGAGGGAATGACCTCAGACCTAAGTGGCAAAAAAAAAAAGGCTTAATCTTTCTTGTCAATGTGGCTGGACTTAGACTCACCTAGGAGACTCACCTCTGGGTGTGCCTTTGAGGATGCTTCCAGAAAGGTTTAACTGATGCAGGGAAAATCCACCCTTTAGTGTGAGCTTCACCATCCAATGGGCTTAAGTCCTGGACTGAATAAATGAAAGGAAAAAGAAAAAGGACGCCAGCAGAACAACAGCAATGACCTCTCTCTCTCTCTCTCTCTCTCTCTCTCTCTCTCTCTCTCTCTCTCTCTTTCTGTCTCTCTCTGTCTGTCTCTCTGTCTCTCTCTGTGTGTGTCTCTGTCTCTCTCTCTGTCTCTCTCTGTCTCTCTCTCTCTTTTTCTGTGTTTCTCTCTCTCTCTCTCTCCTCTCTCTCTCTCTCTCTCTCTCTCCCTCACGATTATGGATACAATGTGACCAACCACCTCATACTTCTGCCACCATGTCTTTCCCAACCCTGATGGAGTCTATCCTTCAAACTTGGAACCAAAATAACCCTGTCTTTCTTAAGTTGCTTTGCTCATGTATTCTATCATAGCAACAAGAAAAGTGATACCTTATCGAATAACTAGAGTGAGACAGGACCTGGGAGCACATGGGAGGCCAGAGATACAGGGAGCACTTGAACCTGAGCTCACACCAGCTGTCTTTCTTTCTAATGGAGGTCAGATTCTCCTCATCCCGAGGCAGAGCTACCGCAGAATTTCATTTCTTCTTTTCTGAGAGAGACATTAACCAGAGAAGACTCTGACTCCCAGAGAAGCAATCCAGTGAGAAAAACAATGCTGAGCTGCTGAACCAGAACGCAGCAGGACAGTAGCTTGAAAAATAAATCGTCTCCCAGGTAGCAGTCCAGGATGGGTCAGCAGCTCCACTGCACAGTCATTACAGATCCCGATCACACAGTCTCATTTCTTTCCCTGTCATGCAAAGGACACTGTGTATGCCGAGACCAGCCACGCCAGCACCAGCTGGACACAAATATTCATTGCCTGCCTCAAGACTTTCTGAATAAGATTTCTAAGGAAGGCTCCAGTTCCCAGTGGTGTCGTGGTGGCAGTTGTGTGTCTTTTACAGTTTTGGGGACTGAGACAGATGTCTAGCTCTCCTTATCTTTCTACACAGCTCCTGAACCCTCTC
The DNA here is from genome assembly GCA_021653895.1 of Mastomys natalensis. Taxonomy (NCBI): domain Eukaryota; kingdom Metazoa; phylum Chordata; class Mammalia; order Rodentia; family Muridae; genus Mastomys; species Mastomys natalensis. The sequence continues at coordinate 1,460,211 of JAJTUV010000100.1, forward strand.
TATATGGTCTTTGTTACAGTCTTTAAGCTGTGTCCACAGCAAAAGCTGGGAAGTCTGGGACCCTGAAGGCTTACCACCAGGGGCACTGAAGACAGTGTTGACTACAGTGGAGGGTTGCAGCTTGGGCTTCCCGAGGGGATTTGATGACCATGGATTTTAGAGCAACACACAGTTGGAGAAACCCACCAAGGTGGAAAAGATGGAGTTGGAAGATACAGAGGCTCGGGAAGTATGGGAGATTGTAGACAGATGGCGTGACATTGTAGTGAAGAGGCTGTGTTTAGCATCCACCCAGGGCATTTTTTTAAAGTGAACAGAACATTAAATATAAATACAATAGCAAGACAATAAATATCACTGGTATTGTCCCAGACACAATAGGTGTAGACAAGATATTGGGTGAGAATATGGAAACATGTCACCTGCTAAAACTGCCTGAACACCCTCAGCTTGCTAACTGTGTGGCCCCTGTCTGACCTCAGTGGCTCTCTCTGAATCTTTGGCAGGAGATGGTTCTGATGGCTGTCTCATGGGGTGCCTGTGAGTCTTAAAGAGATTTACTTATGATGGCCTCCGAGTCACACCCAGTGTGTCGTGTGTGACACATGCAGCTGTGACTGCTGCTGAGCACCTCCATCCGGGATGCAGAAATGATCTGAGATCACTGCGATCAAAGCTTTTGAAAGAGAGGACCCTTTTACCTGACTCAGTAAAAGAAGCTGTCCTTGTAGTCCAATACACAGGAAAACTGCAGCTTGGTGTCACAGAGAAAGCTGTGCACAGGAATGGGGCCAGAGACTAGGTGTCCTTAAGTCTCCTTGAGTCACAGGGGTTGGGGAAGGTGACATAAGCACCAAAATAGATGTCACCACCTGCACTTGATGACCTCATACCCACTGTGATGGTCAAGGCCATGTGGGTGCCACCTGCTGGAGCCCTGACTGTAAGTCACCTGGGCTGCAGCACGTGTAGAATGTGCTTCCTGCTGCCAGGTTGGAAGCCATCACTGCTATCTTCCTACTTGTTTTAAAACGACTTTCCTGTCCATACCAGTGCACTTTGTTAAATAAGGGTCTTGGCTTCTTGCAAGGGAATGATAATATTCGGCTGGGAGCAGGGTCTCTCTAGCAACCATTTAGTCAGAGGCACTAGTAAGCAAGGTGAATACCGGAAAAGAGGACCTGGACTGCATTCCCAGCTGGCAGACACAGTATGTTACTCGGGGTAACCCAGATGTGTAACTGGAATCTAGAATGTTCCCCGAAGGCCTGTGAGTAGAAGTCTCAGCCCCTAAGATGGCGTTATTGGGAGGGGTGATACCTTCAAGAGGCAGAGTCTAATGTAAGAAAGTTAGGTCACTGGGGTGTGTCCTTGAAGGGGCTATTGAGACCCTGTCCCCACACTGTGTTTCCTGGCCACCATAAGGTCAATAGACCTGTGTCCCCTTCCACTAGAATAATCTGCTCCATCAGAGGCCCAGAGTGACAGGGCCTAGCAGCTGTGTGTATGGAAACCTCTGAAACCATGAGCTAAAATTAACCTTTCCTCCTTTAAGTTGACTTTTCCCTGGTATTTTGTCACAGCAACAGAAAGTTGACACACCACCCACTTTCCACTGTGTCCCTACTTTCTCCCTGAAGGCTGCTGACCACCATCTTGAGGGGAGAAAGGGGGCAGAGACAGAGAATAGGCTTTGGATGGCTGTGAGCATGGCAGAATGTCCTCCGGAGACTGCAGTGAGACAAATCTACTTTATTCTTTCAAGGATAGGATATAAATGGGCATTTTTAGGGGTAAGGGTAGAAAGGGCTAATTGGCCATGGTGTCAAGCAAGCAGGAAGGGCTGATTGGTTATAATACAGCACCTAACTATCACGTGGGCAGGAAGCCAGAGTGGGACATGTGTGCTGAGTTACGCAGCCTTGCAGAGAGCTCTGTACAGGGTGGCTGTTCAGACAAGGCCAGCACCCTGTGTTCAGAGACACTCTTCAGAGACAGGGAAGCCCCACTGAGAAAGGAAGCCCCTCATTTTGCATCCAGTTCAGAAAGCCATCTGATCATGGGGGACTGCTACCTTAATAGCAAGGTTCCCCAACATTCCTCCGTCCTTTATTTATGAAGGCCGTCAAGATCTGGATTCAATCATGCCTTGAACATTTCAGTACATGAAGTTCTTGCAAATTCTCCAGTCCGTTTAATCCTCAATACTACCCAGAAAGGAGACAGAATTGGCCCAGCGCCATCTCCAATTTACAAAGCAGGATGCTGAGGCCCCGGAGGCCATTCAGCTTGCCAAGGATCACAGTGCTGGAGGTGACAACTGGTGCTCACACCCAATGATTAGTGCCGCTGTTGTGTTTGTTTAGTCACTGACACTTGTCATATGTGCTGTGGAGTTCCTGTTTCAAAGATCAGACTGCAATGTTTTAAAGAAAAAAATAAAGTCAGAACCACTCAGCAGAAAGTGACAGCAAACAGAACCTGAGGAGACTGTGCGTGCATGAGTACATGCACATATGTACTCACATGTATGATGCACATGTGTGTACTTGTGTGTGTACACTGTGTGTGCATGGGTGTGTATGTGTGGGCACATGTGTGTATATGGGTGTTTAGGTGTGTGTCAGTGTATGTGCATGGGTGTGTTTGTGTATATATGTGTGCATGTGCATGATAATGTTTATGTGTGTACATATGTGTATATAAGTGTGCATGCATGCATGTATACACATGTATGTGTACTTGCATAAGCATGTGTGAGTATGTGTGTATTTGTGTGTGTACAATGTGTGCATGTATGTGTATATGTATGTCTGCATGTGTCTGTGTACTTGTATGTGTGTGTGTATTCATGTGGAACCTGATGGGAGCACATAGCTAAAAACAGGGCAGGAGGTGGATCCCCACATATAACACACGTAGGTGCTGCAAATGAGGCCCAAAAAAGTCCCATCCTGTACTTACTTAGGAAAACATCTCTGAGGACATAGAGACTAAGAATTCTTACTGCCAGGATCTTAATTCAAGGTCCACCTACAGCACCATCCACGAGACTCTATAGTTAGCAATCAACCCTTAATCTGATCCAAACAGTGGCCCACATCCTTCCACGTGTATGCAGTAGCTAACATCAACACGCTGACAAAGTGGTACCTCCCCAGAGACTCAAGCACATGCCTACGTGCCTCACTGTGCAGTTCACAACCAGAGGATTCCGAGTCTCCAGCTCAGGCAGCAAGGAAGTGGCTTCATCCAGAAGGTTCTGTGAGCATCGGCTGGTTCCTTTGTAGTGCATGGATGGCCTGGTGGCTCTCTTGACTCGGGGCTTCTGCCTCCTTCAGACTCAAGTGCAGTCTGTGCCCAGGACAGACACCATGATCTTACCTCTCACATGAGATCATCAAGCTGAAGGAATCAGAAAACAAAAATTAGAGCTTCAGGGTCAAGACACACTGCCCTGCCAAGGCTTATCCTCAGCATCCCACCAGGGGACTGAGCAGCAAATTAGGGACACACAGGAACCCTTAGCTTAGCTTCCTCTCTAGTCCTCAGTCAGAACTGCCCATCAGGAGTGAGGGTCTTCAGTAGACCACAAAGCCATAACATGATATCTGGCTCCTCCTGCTATCCAGGGCTTGGCTTCAGTTCTCAATGAAGCAGACAGACTGGAAAAACGGCTCTGTAGAGAAAAAGGCCTTGACGTGAAAGCCTGAAGACCTGAATTCAGATCCCCAGAACCCATATTAAAAAAAAAAGGGAACAGAAAATAGTATGTGGGTCTGTAATCTCAGGTCTGTCCTAATGGAAAATGGGAGGCAGAGCCAAGAGAGTTGCCAGACGTTTGAGCGCCAGAGACTGTAAAGAAGGCACTGCCCTTGTCTCCAAAAAAGGTGGAAAGTGAGCATCAACATCGAAAGTTGTCCTCTGACCTCCCCCAACACACACAGGTACACACACACACAAGCACACAAGCACATGCACACAAACACACAAACACACACAAGCACATGCACACAAGCCACACACACACACACACACACACACACACACACACACACATCCAAGGATCACTTTGGATCCTTCCAAACACCCCTCCAGCTCTCAGCTCTGAAATTACTGAGAACCCTTCCAGCTTCTTGGCCTTGTCAGAACCATACCTGACTCACCAGGTCAGTAGGCCCATCTGGACTCCATCTATGGCTTCTCATCTTCTGAGCTCTTTGAGACTCGTTTCCTGGGAATGGGGGGATGGTGGGGCAGGCTTGTAGAAGAGAGAGAAAGAGTAGTCCCCAAGTCTTACAACTGGTGACATTATACATCCAGTCCTCAGAAATGGCCCAGAACATGACATCACCACCCAGGCATCTGCTCTTGCTTTTCTGAGAAGGCCTGTGCAGTGCCTGTGACCTCAGCAGCCCCTGAATCCAGCTTTGTTCCTCTATTAACACCATAGCCCAGGAGAGGCGCCTGAAGCCACTGCTCCACGGGGAGCAGTGAAAAGGTTTTAGCATTTTGGTGGAAACTGTCTTAAATACGAGTTCCATGAGAGGAGATGCCCATACTACATGAGTCCCACCACTCCTGGGTGGTACCTGACTGTCCCTAGACATGGCTCCCAAGATTCTGAATCAAGACGAGATGCTGATGTCAGAAACATCTTGAAGCAAATGAGATAATTCTTTCCTGGTCCAGGCCTCAAAAATTCCATCTTTCAAGAAGCATCAATGTCCTAGAAAATCAGGGTGATTGGTCACTCTCTGGCTGAGTATTGTTCCAACCCTGAAGAGCTGGGACCCTGGGACAGGTTAGCCACCTACGTGTCAATGAGTCCCCAGGTGTGCATGTGATCTCCAAGCAACTGGCTGAGAACCACTCTAAAGTTACCCACTGAGCCCTATAGGCAGTGAGGAAGAAACACAGTGGAAAGGGCCCTGAATCCCCAGGCCACAGATGTCTCACCTCAGTCCTTGGGCTCTTAGCAGAGTCCCCACCTAGGATAGGCAATAGTCAGCCTGTGAGCATCCTCAAATAGCTAAGGCTTGGAAAAGACCTAATCCCTCCCTGAGGCCCTGACCTCTGCTATGGCATCTTTAAGGCCCTCTGATATAGCAATGCTAGCGTGCAGATAATGGAAGGTTAGGACAGCCGCTACAGAGCTGGGAGCTCTCTGAGTCTTAGTGCCTCTAGGTGGACAGGGAATGAAGTTGTTTAGGATTCTTGGCCTCCCAGAGGACAAAGAGGGCAGCAGCTTGTTGAAACAGGAAGTCTGGGAACAGTCATCTCATTCATACTCAGATGCTTCCTTGTGATTCAACATCAGAGGTGAAACACATCTGTGATGCCTCCATCAGGAAGTCAGAGGCAGGAGGATTGTGAATTCTAGGCCAGACTAGGCTACATAGCAAGACCCCATGTGGTGGTTATCCTTATTGCCAATTGGGCACAATCTAGAATTACCTGAGAAGGGATTGTCTACATAGGATTGACCTGAGAGCATGTTGGGAACTATTTAATTCATTTAGTTGATATGGGAAGAACCAGCCCACTACCGGTAGTACCATTCCCTAGTCAAAGAGTCCTGAACTATGTAAGAGTGAAGACTTAGACTGAGCACAAGTAAGCCAGCAAGTGAGCATATGCAAATTCATTTCTTTCTACTCTTGACTGTGGATGTAATGCAACTAGCTGTTTGAAGTTCCTGTCTTCACTTCCCCACCTTCCTCACAATGGTGAGCTATAACCAGAAACTGTAAGCTAATATAAACCTGTCTCCCCTATACTGCTTTTTGTCAGGTATTTTATCACAGGAAAAGAAATGAAATTAGACATCCTGTTTCAAAAAAGAAATGGTGCTGTAATCCTTTCATCCCCAGGGAGTCCCACATGCTCCCACAGTCTGACCCTCAACCCTTGGGGACAGCTGTTCTCCCAGTTGTTTGGGGTGTCTAGCTCCCAACTCTTATGAGCAGAAATAAAATGTACACACATAGGTAGTAAGCCTGTCTCCTAGAAACTGGAGCTGGGTAACAGTAGGGTGCCAGGAGTTGCCTGGGACTATCCAAAACCCTATTTGGATCTGAGACTCTGTGATACAATGATGACTCTCCCCTCTCCCTACCCTGCCCCCACTACCCAATTAGAGAAACAATGACATATAGAGGTAAGTGTACCAGGACAAGATGGTAGAGTATTGTTTGCCAATGATACTAGTCCCATCCATTACTCTGGGGGTTGTAGAGCCAGTGCATGGGCTCTGGAAACTTCCAAGGAGCCACGTAACTCTCCTTTACAGCATTGGTACTCTCTGTCCTACCCTTTAGCCATTCCCTGCCCATTTGGAAGCCTTCTGTCTTGCCCCTTCCCACACCCTTATTCCCACACCTAGCCATGTGTCCTCATCCTTCAAACCCTCTCTTCTGCCTGTTAGCTTCCTCCTGGCTTTCTGTTCTCCTATTTACTGCTTCCCAGGCCACTCTTTCCTTATCTCGGCTTCTAGACTGCACATGGAGTTACCCACTGTACCCAGTAGAAATCTGTCTCCTGTACACCATTCTGACATCATGTCCATATTGGACTCCAATACCAAATGCACATTTTCACCCTTGCTAAGGAACTCTGGGAAATGTGGGACTAGCCACTGAAAACTTCAGAACATACTCAGAAGCTCCTGAGCTTACATGGAATGACCATGCTGGGACCACTGCTCTCTATGGGCCTTCAATCCTGAACCCTGCACCATACACTTCCCCATCCACAAGAGGGTACACTAACAGCTTCCTGAACATAGGGAGATCTCACTAGAACCCCTCCTCCTAATCACTATGGTCTTTAGCAAAAGCAAAATTAGCCCGTGATTAGTATCTCCAGTGCAGATTGATGGTAGTACATGAATGAAATGCAAAAGCAAATATTCATATGTATGAATAAAATACACATTATACATTTTACACAAATAAAATGTATAAGCAAATATCCATAAAGATGAGGCTTATAAATGAAACATATAGTAAATATGTGTATGAATTGCTGGTGACCGCAGCCAACGTCTCGCTCTAATCACAGTCCAGCTACAGTGTACCTGGTGAAGGAATTAAAGTAGCAGAATAAACTTCATTTTGTTTTTCAGACTTCATTTTAAGTTAACTTGTCCTCAGAGTAACATGGCTCCCCTCCCTTGAGTTCTGAGAAAACCCACAAAAATGTTCTTGGCAGTTGCAAAATAGGCACAGAAGCTTTGGCCAGCCAGTAATAATAGGGTGGGCCAAGAAACATAAGTCGTTCCCAGGTCAAGATGCTCCTTTTAGATTTGTGATCCTTCTTTATGATTTGATCAGATGCTGTGAACCAATCAGTTAAAGGCCAACATTCCTTTACCCTGTTACCCAATCATGTAATGCTAAAGCTTGGAAATCCCCGCTTGAAGTTTTTCCCCTTATAAACCACGTTTCCCTAGACCTGGGGACTGCTCTCCTATCCTGCTGTGTCAGAGAGTTTGTGCCAAGCTTGAACTTGAATAAAGACTCCTGTGTACTTGCATCAGAGTTGTGGTAGTCTCTTAGGGACCATTTGGGGGCTCGTCTGGGATTCCCCCAAACTCCCCTCCAACCCTAAGGTCTGGTGTTGGCCAGGTCTAGGTCTCTGTGTATTGTCTGTGCCTGTTCTTACTTTTGTAAAGAGCCTTGAAGTGTTCTTATACACAGTGACTAAGAGTAGACATGCTGGAGAGTCACAGCCAAGGAGGTTAGGGAGACATTCCTGGCCCCAGAGTTGATGAAGTGCCCACCTGTCAGTTGGAGGAATTTTTGGTGGAAGACTGAGAACCCCACTGTCAATTGCTTTCCTCCCATGACACTTTTGGTTTCCCAGGGGGAATCTATGAGTCCAAATTTTTGGATTCATTTTTATTTTCAGTTGCAGAACAGCCATTTTGCACATGTCTGTCTTTCTATTCTATTTCTTGTGTTGTTTGGTCTATATTTGCATTAGACTATGATGGATGCCATAGTACAGATTGCCTCTCACCCCCTCAATCTTATTCTGACTCATTTTAAGGAAGTTAGGCTAAGCTCATAGCCTCTCTGTAGATGTAAAGAAGGGAAAATGGCCACTTATTGAAGCTGGGAGTGGCCAGCTTTTGATGTTGGATGGTCACCAGAAGGGACCTTCCATCTCCCCATGATATCAGCAGTAGAAGATAAAGTGTTTCAAAAGGCTCATGGGTATCCTGATCAAGTCCCCTATATAGTAGTCTAAAAGGGTTTAGTTACTAACCCACCATCTTGAATTAAACTTTTCCTCCTTCCCTCTGCTAATGACTCTTTGTCAATAGGAACTGTGCTGACCCTGGTGACTGACAAGCAAGAAATTCCCAAACCAACAGCTCCTTACTACCCTGTCTCACAGGGTTCCCTAGAGGACCTCATTTTTCCCCTCCACTTTATATACCTCCTCCGCCTGTGCCACAAGGTGACAGGGAACAATAGGTGCCAGCTCCAGCCCCACCACCCATTCCAGCAGCACCAGCCTTGTGGGCAGAAGAGGGACCCATGCAGGGCACAAAGAGTAGGTGCGCTGTGTCCTCTGAGACTGGAAGGCTGGAGACAGACTCCACTGTTCTGTCCCTACAGGCAACAGGGCCAGCAGACCAACACAGGAACCAACCTCACCATTTGCTACTGCCAACCTCTATAATTGGAGGAAGCAAGATGCCTGACTTTCTGAGTACCCTAAGGATCTTATTGACCTCTTGAATACTGTTCTTTTTACTCATCAGCCCACTTGGGATGATTGTCAGCAGCTTTTGCAGGTTCTTTTTACTACTGAAGAAAGGGAGTACCATATCCAGGTGTCTCCAAAAAAAACATTCCAAGAAATATTGGCACCCCAACCCAAAACCAAGCCAATATTGATGAGGGATTTCCCCTTAGGGGACCAAACTGGGACTTCAACAAGGCTGAACATAAGGGACATATCCAGATCTACGGCCAGGCTCTGTTGGTAGGTTTCAAAGCAGCCACTAGGCAGCTCACTAATTTGGCCAAGGTTTATGATGTTAGTCAGGGAACTGATGAGTAGTATTTTCAAATGGGTCACAGAGGCTTTCCGCAGCTATACACACATAGACTCTGAGAAAATAGAGAATTATGACATGGTACTCTGGCTTTCATCAATCAATCAGCAACAGACATCAGGAAGAAGTTACAGAGGTAAGAAATATTAGGAGAAAAGTTGTTGAGGGATCTAGTGGAAATTGCAGAAAAGACATACAATAACAGAGAAAATGTGGAAGAAAAGTAGATTAAGACAGGAAAGACATTGAATAGAGGTTTGGCCAGAGTCCTTCTGGCCAACAATGCCTTAGATCCAGAGGAAAGGAAATGCCAGCTCCAATGGATTACTGGAAGAAAGGAATCTTAAAAAGGCTGCCAACCACCATTAGGTAAGAATCAATGTGCTTATTGCAAGGAAGAAGGTCATTGAGCTAAAGACTGACCAAAGAAAAACCATGGGATAAGATCAGGCTCGCAGAGAAAGAAGATTGAAGGACTTGGGATTCTGATCCCCTCCCCCAACCCAGGGTAACCCTTAAAGTGGAAGCGAAGCCACTTGACTTCCTGCTGGATACTGAAGTTCAACATTTGATGCTTCCAAAGGCCAAAGGCCAATGTCTTTCAGAAAGTCCTGTGTCCAAGGGATCACAGGTACTAAACAATATTCACAGACTACCTGAAGATCAGTAGACTTGGGAATGAGATGGGTAACCCATTTATTTATGGTCATTCCTGAATGCTCCTACCCCTTGCTGGGAAGAGATTTGTTAGCAACTATGAGAACTCAAATTCATTTTAAACTGAAGGGATCCAATTACTGGATCCGAAAGGTAACCCAATACAGGTTTTGACCCTTAACCTGTCCTCTGAAACTGAGTACAGACTATACAAGTCACCAATAACCCCAGAACAAGACTTGGATATCTGATTGAGAAAATTTCCCCAAGCATAGGCAGAAACAGGGGTCATGGACCTAGCAAAACATCAACCTCCTGTATTTTTTGAGCTTAAAACAGGAGCTGACTTGGCTCAAGCCTGCCAGTCTCCCATGTCCCAGGAAGCACAGAAGAGAATCACATGCTATATTTATAAACTGTTGACCCTGGGAATCCTCAAGTCATGCCAGTTGGCTTGGAATACTCTATTACTACCAGTGAAAAAACCCAATTCTAATGACTACCATCCTGTCTGAGACCTATGGGAAGTTAATCTCAGGGTGATGCACATACACCTCACAGTGCCTAATCCCTATACTTTGCTGAACTCATTGCCATTGGACCAAAAATGGTATTCTGTCCTTGATCTAAAAGATGCCTTTTTTAGCTTACCCCTAACCCCTAAGAGTCAGGAATACTTTGGCTTTGAATGGTATGACCCAGAAGAAGAGCATCAACAGACAGCTCACCTGGACTTGCCTTCCTCAAGGCTTTAAGAGTTCACGCACCATCTTTGATGAAGCTCCGCATGAGTACCTGGGTGAGTACCAGGCTAACAACCCAGATATTACCCTTTTCTAATATGTAGATGATCTTCTGATTGGACCAGAGTTCAAGGAGAGTTGCCAAAAAGGAACTCAAAGATTCTTGCAGATTCTGAGGGACATTGGGGTATTGAGCATCAGCTAAAAAGACACAACTTTGCAAGACTAAGGTCAACTACCTCGGTTACATCCTGAAGGAAGGCCAATGATGATTCTCAGGAGCAAGGAAGGAGGCTTGTTCTCATGTATTTCTACCCCACAGAGTCCTCGACAGGTGAGAGAATTCGTAGGATCCACAGGCTTCTACAGACTATGGATTCCATGCTTTGCTGAGATAGCTAGGCCTCTATATGAAGTCACCAAAAAAACTAATGATTTTATCTGGACTCAGAAATAACAGAAGGCCTTTGAACAGGTAAAACAGGCCCTGTTGTCAACCCCTGCTTTAGGGCTACTAGACATACTAAGCCATTCCATCTGTATGTTGATGGTCATGGAAGGGTAGCAAAAGGGGTTATGACCCAAACTCTAGGGCCATAGAAACAGCCAGTGGCTTATTTATCAAAGAAACTGGACCCAGTGGTTAAAGATGCAGATAAATTAACTTTGGGACAGAATTTAACTGTGACTATCCCCTATGCAATTGAAGGGATATTCAAGCAGCCTCCTAATTGAATGCTCAGTAATGCCCACATGACTCATTATCAGACTTTACTAATCAACTCTGGCCTAATTACCTTGCAGCCACCTGTTTCCCTGAACCCCTTGACTCTCCTACCTAACCCTGACTTGGACCACCCATTCCATTAATATGATGAGGCTCTGGCTCAGGTACATAGTACCCAACCTGATTTGAAGGACTCTCCTCTCCTGGAGGCAGAGCAGACTTGGTTTACAGATGGGAGCAGCTTTATCCATGAGGGTCAGAGGAAAACAGGAGTGGTAATGACTATGGAAACAGGAAATCTGGACTCAGTCTCTTCCTCCAGGCACTTCAGCTCAAAGGGCTGAACCTATAGCACTAAACACAGGCCCTCATCATGGAAAAAGGACATCTACATAGACAACTGATATGCATTTACAATTGCTCATATATATGAAGCCATTTACTAGGAATGAGGTCTCCTCACAGCAGGAAAGACTATCAAAAATAAAGACAAAAATTTTACAACTTCTTAAAGCCCTCTGGCTGCCAAAAAAAATGGCAATCATTCATTGTCCAGGGCACCAAAAAGGAATGGCACCAGTATCTAGAGGTAACAATCTGGTTGCCAAGGCTGCCAAGGAGATAGCCTTACAGGAAACAGCTATCTCTGTGTGGGCCACCATTTTACCTGAACTACCCAATCCCAATCAGCCAGAACAACTGGTCTATACAGAAGAAGACAGTAAATGGGCTACAAACCAGTCAATGTCTAGAAGGCAGGTGGCAATCGACTGAAGGTAAGCTACTACTACCTACCTCTTTAGCAAGAACCATTTTCAGAAAAATCCACAGTCACCCACATGGGCATCAAATGAATGGCAGATGCAGTTAGACAAGCTAAAGTGACTTTCAAGGACATACAGAGCACTCTTGAGGATATATAGTAGCAAGCTGTAAAGCTTGCCTTCTGACCAATACTCCCAGCAATCTCATCCAGGCTCCCAACTGCAAGGTAAGAGACTGGGGCCTATTGATTTCACAAAGATCAAGCTGGGAAGGTACAGCTACAAGTATCTGCTGGTATTTGTGGACACTTTCTCCAGATAGACAGAGGAATTCCCAACTAAGGCTGAGACAGCAAAGGTAGTGGTCAAGAAATTATTGGAAGATATCTTACCCAGATATGGATTTCCTCATATGATAGGGTCAGATCAAATGGACTGGCATTTGTGTCCAAGGTAAGTCAGGCTGTAGCAAAGTTTATTGGGGTAGATTGGACATTGCTCTGTGTATACCAACCCCAAAGTTTAGGGCAGGTAGAAAGAATGAATAGACATTAAAAGAGACCTTAACTAAATTGACTTTAGAGACTGACAGGGAATGGATGATGCTCCTTCCCTTTGCCCTCCTTACCAGAAGGGACTAACCCCTTTTGAGATCATGTATGGTATCCCAGTCTCCATTGTACCCAACCTGCAGTCAGCAGCCATTGTAGAGCTGGAGGAGGAGGATTTTATATTTAGGGTCAGAGTAACCCAATGGGCTCATAAATATGCCTGGCCTAAATTAAGAGCCTTTTATGAAGCAGGCCCGGTTCTGGAAACTGCACAAGTTTCGACCGAGAGACTGAGTCTATGTGAGGAGAGTTTGCCAAGGAACGCTTGAACCCAGGTGGAAAGAACCTCACATTATCCTGCTGATCATGCCAACTGCCATCAAAGTGGACAGAATCACCGCCTGGCTGTACTATACTCAGGCCAGACCCACTAACCCTCTCTCCACTAAAGAAGACTACCTGGCTCATGTCACAACGGATTGGAAGGTTCAAAAGGACACCAACCCCCTCAAGTTAAAATTGACTTGGTCCTGAGTCTACTGTCCCTGCTAACTGTATGTATTGTAGCCCCTAACCCACACCAACCTTTTGATTGAATCTGGGTGAAAATCCTGAGACCGGCTATTGCACCCAACTGGCCTGTACAAAAGTGCCAATTGAAACATCTTGGTTCCTGGACTTGATTTTGATTTGTGCTGGCTAGCTGACACTCATGGCCCCACACCAAACAGACTCCTCAAGACTCATATCCTGAATGCTGATGGGAGACTTTTTATATATGTCCAGGGTGGACAAGAACTACCAAATGCGGGGGGCGGGGGGCTGAACAGTTCTACTATGCTGCCTGGGGAAGATGAAACATCAGCAGAAGTGGGGGGCAGGGGGTGTCAAAAAAAGATCTTATCATTGTTTTCTGACAAGGGGACAGCTCCATAGTTCTGCTCAGGTTCACTCTTTACAGTCAAACTCCTAATAAGACTGACCGAAGGCAAGTCAGCAGCAGCAATAGGCCCAAATCAGATTCTAGTTCCCCCTAAATCAGCACTGGTCCCAGCATCTTCTAGACCAGCAACTACTTTACCACCAGATATACCAGGGACCCTCTGTTTCAGGGCTCCCTCCTGAACAACCAGAATCAGCAGATCACCTCTGGTCAATGATGGTAAATACCTTCCAGATACTGAATACTTCCCAGCCCAAACTTACCACCTCCTATTGGTTATGTTATAATGTTAGACTCCCCCCCCCCCCACTTTATGAAGGCATAGGGTTAATAGCAGAATATAACATTTCTGAAAGGAGTTCTGCATGTTGGTGGTCTCAGGAAGGTCCAGCTTTAACCCTCCAAACTATATCAGGACAGGGTATCTGCCTAGGAAAAGTCCCCTCGTCATATCAACACCTCTGTAATCAGACCATTCCCCTAGTCCATTCCAAATGGATCATCCCCCCAGAACAAGCATGGACTGACCTCTTGTGTGAATGGTGCGGTTCTTAATTCTTCTACCCCAGATGGGTTCTGTATCTTGGTTCAGTTAGTGCCCCACGTAACCTATTATTCAGAGGAAACAGTGCAGAAAGCCTTAATACGACAAACTGAGGGAGGCGTTGTGAGACAAAAGAGAACCTAGCTCTTTGATCTTAGCATTGATTCTTGGGGCAGGACTAGCCAGGGCTGGCACCGGAATAGCTGCACGGGCATTACAGGGAAAGAACTATAACAGTTTAAAGGCAGACATAGATGAAGACATCCAGTGCCTAGATAGTTTCCCATTTGGAGCACAGTGTAAATTCTCTAGCTGAAGTGGTGTTACAAAAGAGGACAGGATTAAACTCAGTGCTCCTGCAACATGGAGGGTTATGTGCGACCTTACACGAGCCGTGCTGCTTCTATGTCAACCATTTTGGAGTTATTTGTGAGTCATTGGCTAAGGTCAAGGAAAGCCTATTCAGGCGCCGAAGAGAACAGAAGAATCCAGAAGTTGGTACCATTCATTATTTGATTCTTCCCATTGGTTAACAACTCTTATTTCCACCCTTATAGGACCCTTAGTCATTCTTTTACTTCTCCTTACCTTCTGACCATGTGTTCTAAACAAGCTTTTACAATATATAAAACAGAGACTGAGAACTATTCAATTGGTAATGAGGTCTCACTATCAACAAATTAGCATGAAAAAAATCCAGACCTCTGGGAGCCCAAGATTGGCTTCCAAAGCAACTAGTAAGTGAGGAATGACGGGATTAAAGTAGCAGAAGAAACTCCATTTTGTTTTCCAGACTTCATGTAAGTTAACTTGTCCTCAGAGTAACGTGGCGCCCCTCCCTTGAGTTCTGAGAAAACCCACAAAATGTCCTTGGCAGTTGCAAAATAGACATAGCAGCTGTGGCCAGTGGATAATAACAGGGTGGGCCAAGAAAACATAAGTTGTTCCCAGGTCAAGATGCTCCCTTTAGATGTGTGGTGCCTTCTTGTGGTTTGACCAGATGCTGTGAACCAATCAGGCTAAAGGCCAACCCTCTTACCCAATCATGTAACACCAAATATTGGAAATCCTCGCTTGTGGTTTTCCCTTTATAAGCCCCATTCCCCTAGATCTCAGGGCCATTCTCGTATCCTGCTGTGTCAGGGAGGTTTATGGCCCAAGCTCGAGCTTGAATAAAGACTCTTATGACCTTGCATCGGAGTTGTGGACCCTGATGGTCTCTAAGGGGGTCCCCGATCTGGGTATAACACTGGCATATGCTGGCGCATGCTTTGGTCTTCACTATTTTCCCTACCAGAGCAGAGCAGAAGTAGCTGTGCTTTATTACGTATTTACACATGTGGCATAAAGAAACTCCAAGTTTGCTGGAGGTGGCCAGCTTAGGGACAGTGTCACAGCTCCAAAATGATCAGAGCCCCAAGTTCTTTGAACATGTTATGTTGCTCTTGTGTTAGGGAAAAAAGTAGCTGCTTCAAGTCCGGCTGTAACATCAGCATGCCAGGCAACCAGAAGAAAGCAGCCTTTCTCACTTTAAGGATGTGTCTGGCTTTGTCAGAGATAAAGAATGCTGCTTATTAATGGCAGTGGGACTAATCTATCAGAATGATGTCAAGCTCCAGATCTATATGTACTCCGTAACATAGCTGGGAAATATATGACTTGAAAATTAGTAGAGTTAGAGAGGAGCTTGGCAAATTTCATATCAATGCAGGAGTCTGCGGAAACTGCCAATACCCAGTGAGAAAGCTAGCACAGAATCAGGAGCAGGTTGACCTTGCTGACCTCTAAAAACCAATCCACATTCTTTCCAAGTACAAGGGAACCCTCTTCCCCCCCCCCAAAACCATGCCTTGAAGAAACTGACCTGAAGCCGGATGTGAAGCACAAGCCTTCAAACTCAGCACTCAGGCAGGTAAATCTCTGTGAGTTCAAGGCCAGCCTAGTCTACAAATCAAGTTCCAGCAAAGTCAAACTGCTCTGTCATCCTCTGCTCTCATATTGTTTGCCTGACACCCTAACCAGACCTCACAGAAAGAGGGGAGGGTGGGATACAGCAACACACCCCAGGGGGGCCAAAGTCCCTGACTAAAATTCAAGGAATCGGATCCACGAGAACAGAGTGTGCACATTTCCCCAGCTGTCTTCCAGCCAGGGACTACTGCGAAGCCTCCTTGTCTTCTGATGCTGTACAGAGAGGTTAAGTAACTTGCCGCAGACTAAGAGTAGAGACTACCTGCTGTGGTGTGTACCTACTGAGAAGCAAAGAGGGCCAATACCCAGGGGCCTTCTGGAGTCCTGCTGATTTCTCAGCTCTTGGGCCATCCATCCAGGGGTCAGAGCAAGACAAGGTGGTACGGAGTCAGAGATGGGGCTTCAGGGGAATGGACTGGGGCTTTCATTTACCATTTACTGAGCTCGTACTATGTGCCTAAGCCTAGTTAGACCTTGAACCCGGAGGATCCCACCAATCTATCTGAGCATCCCACAGCAGAGCTATCATCTGTGTGCTTACAGGTGAGGGTGCTGAGTGGGAGGGCATTGACTCACCCACAACACACAGTGGGGACTTGGAGCAAGCAGTGAGCATGCAGTCTCCCAACTTCTGGCAGAGCCACTAGCGAACTGGACCAGCTTTCTCCTCTGGGACTGGGAGTTGGGGACAAGTGAGGTGGCCCTGGAAGATCAAGGTCCCTTCCAGACAGATGCTTGTGCACAGTGACACAGGCGGAGGTCCTCCTCAGGTCTGTGGCTTTGCCAAATGTGCAAGTGTGAGCATGCATGCATGTGCGTGGACAAGAAACATGTCCTGTGACAGGGGAGAGAAAAAGGATTCTAGACACCTGTGGGTTAGCCTTGTGTCTTAATAAAACTGAGATCCAGAAGTCTAGAAAATTCTGCCAAGATCGCCCTTCCTTAGATTGTCTTCTTCATCTAGGGTCCGAATTACATTTGCACATTGAGAGTCTCAGCGTCAAACCCACTGGGAAACACTGACTGGTTAAGTCTTTCAGGTGCTAAGGTGGGAAGGACACCAAGAATCCCTGTGGTGTCCCCTACTCAGCATGGTCGTGTCCTCCACAGGCCCAGCCGCCATGGCGCACTGTAAGACGGAGCAGGATGACTGGCTGCTGGCCCACTTGAAGTATCTGCTCTTCATCTTCAACTTCTTCTTCTGGGTGAGTGCAGGCTATGGCACACCCTCCCCACATCTATAGTCTGGCCATATTTACTTTTGAGTCACTGCTATGGGTGACTTCTCCCAAGCTGATGACCATGCAGGGGCCCATCATGTCCTGGTGCTCAGAGCCAGCCCTGCCCTGGCTGTGAAGGAGGGAGGAATGCAGGCTGCCGCTCTCATAGAGTCCAGGACACCACATCTAGACTGAACTGTGTGCAGCCTCATCTATCTTCCCACCATCCCCATGTTATCCTGACTGCCGAAATGATGCCCCGTCCCCACTGAGACCCACTGGCGCTGCCATGGTCTCAGGGCTGCACTGATACAGGGATGGTCTCTTTGGCATCTGACACAAGTTTCCCACAGCAGTATGGCCTCTGCTTCCCAGAGGTGATTGATTAGCTGGCTAATTCGGAACAAAATACAATCAATCCCCAGATGGCCAGTAGAGATGTCTCCTTTAATTCCAATTCATTTATTAAAACGATGCCTTGCTCTGTAGTCCAGGCTGGCTTTGAACTGGTGACCCTTCTGCCTCACTCTTCCAACTGCTAGACTAATAGAGGCTTGCCACAGCATCTGGTGTTTGTTGATTGCATGTTCCAGATTGTGGTCTCCCTGGATGTGGGAAAGACTAAGAGGGCAGGTTTGCAGTCAGCAGGGACCTGGCAGCTGCGGGTGCTGCGTCCCAGGCCAGCTTAGCTCAGATGCCTAAGGCTGTTTCCCTAGCTATTGTTCAGAGATCACCCCTAGCCTCCAAGCCTGAGAATGTTCCCAAACAACATCCTGGTGAGACAGGGAGAGCCTCCAGGTACCAGGTAAGAGACCACTACAACACACACACACACACACACACCACAACACACATACACACTGAAACACAGAGGAACCAAAGGGTCATCCTGATCCCAAGCTCATTCTTGGCCAAGACAGCAGCTCAGGATAGGTTTCAAAGGAGAGAGAAATCTGACAGCGTCAGATACTATGTGTTAAAATGATAGCCACCGCATTTGCTTAAATATGTTTTTGCAAAGTTTCTGTGAACAAAAAATAAAACAACTTCCTCTGATCTTCCCAGGAAAGAGTTTTCTGGAACAGGGAGGCCCAGGGGTACAGATCCTGGATAATTAAGCTCTGGGGCTGAGGACTGACAACTAGGCCACATGCATAGATTTTACCCTCAGATAAATCACTCAGGGTGTTTAGAACTCTAGTTAAGCATACATTCCTCTCTCCTTCCTTCCTCTATCCCTCTATCCCTTCTTCCCTCCATCCTTCCCTCCATCCTTCCTTCTCTTCCTTCCCTTTTCAGATTTTTTTTTGTAAGGTTTCAGGTTTCTTTTAATGTTTTTTGTTTGTTTTCTGAGACAAGGTCTCATATATAGCCCAGACTGTCCCCAGACTTGTGGCAATTCTCTTAACCTTAGCTAGGATGACAGGCATGAGTCACCATGTCTGGGTCAAGTTTGTTGTTGTTGTTGTTGTTAAGACTTTTTTCCTGATCATAAAAGTCTCCTGTGCCAACTCCAGATAATCTCCAAAGACTGACAACTCAGACAATGAATTCCCCACATCTTACATGCGGGCTTCCTAGGGTGACCAGGACAACACGCCGCAGTCCACAGAAGCGTTAACCAGAAGATTGTTACTTGAAGTTCTAGACTGAGAAGTCTATGATCCAGGGGCATGTTCAGGTCCCTCAAATTGAGCAGAATTTACCAGAGAGAGAATATTCAGGGAGTAAACCCTTCCCACAGAGAGGGCCCACTCCTATTGGAGACACACCCCAAAGTCCAATTGTTGTGACTTACCTGAACCTGGTCGTAGGACAGGGAAGTGTCTGCATGCCTCCCACATGAGGGTCACCACAGCTCTGGCTTCCTAAAGAACTACAGTGCAGGGCAATGAGGGAGAGGTATCTTTCCACATCCTCCAGTCTGCTGCCCACTGCGCCTCCAATACAGAAACTGACACAGAGCACGGACCAGCCACTCAGGCAAGAAGCTCAGTAAAGCACAAAGTCCCTGTTGCACCAATACAGAATGCCTCTTGAGTGTAGATCCACACTGCAGAGCTCTGCTAAAAGCCAACATGGAGCAAAAAGCCCAGATGTCAGCCTGGTGGTCATGATGCCCAGAAGGGCTGCATAGACGCACCTGTGACCTTCTGTTCAAGTCCAGCACTCAGTGTCACTAGTGCCTCTATTGTGTAGATGGGGAACTGACTCTCCAAGTTCAGTCATTGACAGTTGTCTTGGGTATGTTTCCATTGTTTTGAATAGACAACATGAACAGAAACTACAGAAACAGTTGATTGGATTACAGTTTCAGAGGGTGACTCCATGGCCATCATTGTAGGGAGCGTGGCAGCAGGCAGGCAGGCATGTGCTGGAGCAGCAGCTGAACGCTTACATCCAGAACCTCAAGCATGAGGCAAAGAGACCTAACTGGGAATGGATGGATGGGCTTTTGAAATGGCTATCCATTTTGAAACAGGTTTTGAAAGCCCACTCCCAGTGAGAGACCTCCTCCAACAAGGCCACACCTCCTAATCCTTCCTAAATAGTTCCACCAACTGAGGAGCAAGTATTCAAACAGATGAGCCTATGGGAGATACTCTTATCAAACACCACAACAATCCAGCTGCTAGGCAATTCACTTACTTACACACACACACACACACACACACACACACACACACATACACACACACATATATATATCCAGAACTGTAAGAATTAGACTTGCTACTGTGCAATTTCTAATACAATTGGTGGTCTATATTGGTGCCCTGCTGTTAATGCAATGGGATGATGGTGGTCACCATCTCTTTAGCAGGTTCGTCCATTCCTAGCAGGACACTTAGAGCTTCTGGCATCACGACCTGCATAGAAAACAAGGACTGTTCACATGAAACGTTGCTTCTAAAGCTAACCTTGCCTGTGTGGGGCATGATGCCCTCTGGGACCTTTCTGTTTTGTCAATAGCACTGCCATTATTACATGCAGGTCACAGTCCTAAGTAGGTCACATTCCCTCATCTGAGAAAAGCAGAGCAGACCCTACTCTACTCTCCCTGGGCAGGACTCAGGAGCTCCCCACTCCCACCCTGCATCACCTGGTCCCCCAAAGCCTCCTTGGATGGATTAGCTCTGGCCAGGGATCACAGATGCCACCATTGACATACCTCCTGGGTGACCCTGAAAAGCAAACATGCCCAGCTTTTCTGCGTGGCTGCCAAAGAGACACTTTTCTTCTCCCCCGCCCCTTCCTTGCACGGCTCCCATCATCCCTCTGTTCTCTAATTTATTATTTTAATTAGCTGCTTGGCTGTGTCAATAATCAAAACATCCACAACCTCCCAGAAGCTCTGCCAGGCTATGGGAGGAGCCTGGAAATGCTGCATCAGCTCACAGTCTGTCCTGCCTTGAGGGGCCACCCAGGATTTGGTGCTACAATTGGGCACTCCATTTAGAGAAACATAGGCAACTGAGGAGATGTCCAAGTGAGTCAGAACACTTGCTGGGCAAGCAGGAGGACCTGAGTTTAAATCCACAGCACTTACACACAAAGCCAACGGGGAGGCAGGGTGGAAACCAAAGGGTCACTGAGCTTGCTAGCTACAGGCTAGCTCCAGGTTCAGTGAGAGAGCTTGTCCCGTGGGAACAAGGGAGGAGTAGAACATCCCAAGTCCTCCTGTGGTCTCCGAGTATGTGTGGGCTTGTATACCTACACACACACACACACACACACACACACACACACACACAGAGAGAGAGAGAGAAGAGAGAGAGAGAGGAGAGAGAGAAAGAGAGAGAGACAGAGACAGAGACAGAGAGAAACAGACAGACACAGAGACACAGAGACACAGAGACAGACATAGAAAGAGATAGACAGAGACAGAAGAGACGGAGAGACAGAGAGAGACAGGCAGACAGAGAGACTCAGGCTGAGACTGGGAGCAGGAACATGGAAGACTTGAGCGCCACCTGCAGGAGAGGTTGGAGAATCCTCCCCTCTTGAGACCCTCACTTGAGATCCAGCCACTTACTCCTGCCTAGTCCCACAGGGCCTCCGAGTGGAAAGCTAGCTGAAGGTGCTTCTTCTAGGCAGCTATGAGTATCTCCTGTACTCTAGGCAGGATGTCTCAGTGATGTAGCTGTTTGGGTCTTGGGTGGAACTGGCCGTTGGGTCTAGTGTCAGGGTCCTGTTTGGTGTGAGTTGTTTACCTCACACAATATAACAGCATCAAATGGGACGGCGTGATTCCCGGGTCTCCGCACCACTCTATCAGTAGCCAATTGTGTGACCATAAAAATGTCACTTCGGCCTGGACCCTAATTCTTGTCTCTAAACTATGAAATTTTCTTTTTATTTTCCTTTCTTCCTTCTTCCCTCTTTCCCTCCCCACCTTTCTTCCCTTCCCTCCTTCCATGATTCTTGTCTTCTTTCCCTAAGAACACTGTACTTTAGCACTCTCCACAGTATTCCGGGTGAGTAGGATTAAGAGGTTAAAGGGGAGACACTCAGTGTATCCAGCAAAACAAACCCTTAAGATGCTTAACGATAGAAATACACACTCAGGCTTGGTGCTGGTAGGGAGGACAGCAGGGTTCGCTGGGTGTTGGGTGTGCATGGCTCCAAACCAGGTTTCTTCTGGCTTGTGAACTGCCTTTGGAAAATGAGTCAGTGACGTGACCCTCCATCCCAGCTCCGTCTGTGTGATTTTATACGTATCAGGGCAGGTGAGGTTCAAGATGAGAGAGTCAGAGGCCCATGAATTCATTTCATCAGTAGATATTTAAAAGCATGCAGAACATGCCTGAAGGTAGAATGCCACCCTGGATCCGCATGTAACTAGACCATCCCTACAAGACTGCTCCCACAGTATTGGTACAGGGCCAACAGCCAATAGGACCTCCACATGGGCAGGGCTAGGAGAGACGCCTACGTGGTATTTGAGAAGTGTTGCTCATTAACAGGACACAGAGCAGCTTTCTGTCCCTCTGCGATCTAGGAGGGTCCAGCCTCAAGCAGGACTGTGTGAACTGAAGATGCAGACAGGGGTCCAGGTGACTGCAGACAGGGGAGTGGGGATTTGTGCTTTAAAGGTGGCCTAAGCAGGGCTGAGGCAGGGCTGGAGGCAGAGCACTTGCCTAGTGTATGCAAGGCCCTGGCTTCCATCTCAGCATGCCTCCCAAAGAGGAAGACATCCAAGTATCCAAGGAGACTAACCTGGGTTCAGACCAGGCAATTCGTCTCCTCAGCCTGGTCCTAACCTGCAGTTACATCTCCTTTCCAAACAAGACTCTGGTAATTAAAGCCAGGGTCTCTCCACCCAGTCACCTGCAGTGACCTGAGGGCAGGGGCAATGGCAGGCTTGGCACTGATGGCTTTCAGTGGGCATCCATGAAAAGACAGAATGATAAAACATTGAGCTAACGTTAAATACCAGTGCCCTCCTAGTGGGCTAGGGGAAACTCCACCGCCCTCTAAGATGCAGGTCACCCCTCTACAAGAAAAATGGCCAGGAAACAAGGGCAAGAAACCTGAGCTGTTGCCCCAGGAGTCTGGTGGGCAGAGGCTGATGTGGTCACAGCTCCTCACCCAAGCATGCCCGGAGGAGGTGGGCAGAGCACTACCAGAAAAAAAAAAAAAAAAAAGAGTACAGCTTTCCTGCAGAACTGGAACCAAGTGCACACTTGTCATCACTGGAGTGATTAGCATAAGGAGGATGGGAAGGAAGGAGGGATGAGAAATGGGTACCCGATGAGTGGTGGTACAGTGTGTCCAGATATATGCTTCCAATATATCATATGGGTCATGTCACCATGATCATATATGTCGTACCATGCATCCAGCCCTTATCACCTTGACGAGGTTCATGGTCTTGTTCACTGGCACAGCCTTACCTCAGAAGCACTGACAGTGAGCTCGAGAGCAGCAGTCGCGGGCTTAGAAGATGGGTCAGGAGCTGACAAAACACTCACCATGCAAGCGTGAGGACCTGAGTTCAGATCCCCAGAGCCCATGTAAAGCCAATCACAGTAGAGCACCGTCTGCAATCCCGTTACTCCTACATCAAGAGCGGAAGACAGAGACAGGAGAATCCCCTGAAGCCAGAGGGCCAGTTAGCCTGGTGTAGGCGGTGGCAA
This sequence comes from Mastomys natalensis, assembly GCA_021653895.1. NCBI lineage: Eukaryota > Metazoa > Chordata > Mammalia > Rodentia > Muridae > Mastomys > Mastomys natalensis. The sequence goes on from JAJTUV010000100.1 coordinate 1,483,541, forward strand.
ACAAGAGACCCTGCCTGTCTCAGCAAAGCGGGAGAGGATCAACATCTGACCCAAGGTTGGCCTCAGGTCTCCACACTCGTGCTGAGGAGCCACACTCGCAAATAGGCACACCTACACTTGAGTATCGTACCATGCATAGAAAGATTAAAAATAATAAAATAAAAAAATATAGAGTGAACACTTCCTACGAGGTCGTTAGAGCAGAGGTGGAGGGGTGAAAGAAGGAAACGTAACCAAGAGAGGGAAATATTTAAGGCCTCCAGGCAAATGCGGAAGAGTCCAGGCTCTGTTTTTGGGGGTAGTGTGCAGATCAGCCCACCTATGCATAGAGGGAGAGCTGGAGGATGATCTGGGACAGGAGTCAGGGTGAACCGTACAGCGAGGATAGGGAAGTGGGTCTAACAGCAGGTGGAATCAGCATGCAGACATCACAGAGAGATGTCAGTGTCCCTGCAAAGGCTGTTGGGTACACGGGTGGTGGTGGCATTGAGGAAGCTGTCTAGGGACCATTCAGGAATGAGGAGCATGGTCCTGAGTGGGTCAGCCTTTCTACCTAACCCCAAACCTTACCAGAATGCCACAGAGCAAGTAGTAAGCAGCCCTGCTCTGCCCCACCACCCCTGACACAGGGCCCTCCACCCTGTGTGTTTCCTGCCTTTCAAAGCCACAGGCAGGCCATTAGGTGGGGGGGGGGGGGGCGGCAGGCAGAGAACCCTGCCCAAGGCATTCTTCTTAGAGATCCCATTGCTTCCTGTGTCTCCAGCTGAGAAACCCTACTGTGAAATCCTGACCAAAAATAAATCCCATAATTGCTTTCAGACCCTCTGCCTGCTTCCCTCCAGGTTTGCACCTTAGTTCTATCAGGTCTTAGGCAAGGATGACTGCTCATGCCAGGCCAGGTGCCCTGGATTACACACAAAGCATTTTGTCAATGTTACTCTTTTATAAATGAACATTTCGGTCAATAACTTGTGTGGGTGACCATCCCTCCTGCCCCTCCTGTCTTACACACACACACACACACACACACACACACACACAGAGAAGAGAGAGAGAGAGAGAGAGAGAGAGAGAGAGAGAGAGAGAGAGAGAGAGAGAGAGCAAGCTTTCTGGTGCACTGGCTACAGGCCATGGCTGAGAAATTCAGCTATTATTTGACAGAAAACCATCTCTCTCCTATGAAGAGCTGATGCTACAGAACCAAGCTGATGTAAACGGCCGGGAAAACAGATCTGGGGTCGGTGCTCTACCCCACAGCCCCTGCCCAGTGGCCCAATCTGCAGATAAAGATACTGGGACTTAAAGAAGTTGTCCTGGGCAGTGGTGGCGCACACCTTTAATCCCAGCACTTGGGAGGCAGAGGCAGGTGGATTTCTGAGTCTGAGGCCAGCCTGGTCTACAGAATGAGTTCCAGGACAGCCAGGGCTACACAAAGAAACACTGTCTCGAAAAACCAAAAAAAAGAAGAAGTTGTCCCAACAACATACAGTTAATCATACACCCAGAAGGTCTTGGCCCAGTCTTTCTGGCTTTTACCCTCCTGTGACACCTGGTGACCCATTCCAATAATGTACATTTTTACTTCTTGTTCAGAGGTGGAGGTGACCAAGTCCCATACAACAAATCAAAGTCTCTGAAGGAGTTAAGAAAGACCCTCCTGCTCCTCATAGCTAGTTACATGGCTATTACTAGCCCCTCCATAGCTACCTTCTCCCCTAGTTGGAACTCTCTAGGGAGAGGGACCCTGGAGTCCCAGAACCATTGATTCACGCCATTCTCTTGCTCTCTTTAGATTATCAGACCCAGTGTAAACTTGTCTTCTAAACCTTGGTTAGGCAGGATGGACCTCCAGACCCTTCCAGGTCTTGTGTTGTGACTGGAGACCCAGCTTCCCTATCAGATCTGATATTTTACAAGATCTGCAAGTCCTGGGCAAAGCATTCTGCTCAAGCCCTGATCCTACGTCACCCTGGCAGCTGCACTTAGGGGAAGGAGACAGGACTTTGAGAAGCTTCACAGGCTGGTTGTGTGCTATGGGACTTCTCACAGAGCCACCTACTGGGAAGAGCGAGTAGGACGCTTGGATCTGTGCTGTGATTCTCAAAGGAGCACCTAGGAACTTTCTAAAAAGTTGCTGCCTGGGTCTTACTCCCAGTATGATTGGCCCAGGCTCCAGTCCTGGTTTTTCATAGCTCTTCAGGTGATTATGCAGCCGGGACTCTGAGGACGTGGAGAAAACTTGGAGACTTATCTGGACACGTGCTTTGCCCATGGTGCACAGGCAGACTTCAGCCCTGGATCTCAAATGCATTATTTTATGTGTTAAATGACTCTTTAAAAATAAAAAATCGGATTCTGAGTAGCTCCATATACCCCCAGCAGATTACCTGCCCACAAGCCAGTCTGAGCTCATCATTCTGAGGGCCTTAGATACGGGTGCTCATGTTAGTGGTTTGGGAATGACTGAGGGTCAGAATCAGCTCACCGAATAGAAAATGTATGTCTATTTCAGTACAGAGATGGTGCTCGTTAAACCCTACATCTCTCAGCTATTTGATGGTGTTATAACACATTGTAATCACATTTACTATCTCACGATGTTCAGAATCTCTGTATCCTGTGCCTTTAGTTAATTTGTTTTGAAGGAGAAAGAGAGAGAGCAGAGAGGAGAGAAAGACAGAGAGGAGAGAGTAAGACAGAACGGGGGTTATTTCTTAGTTAATGCATTGTGTTTCTTGGCAAAGACCTCAACGTGTATCCTGGGCTGAAGTCTGCTGGTACAACACCATGGACAAAGCACACATCCAGTCCTTGGAAAAAAGTAACTGAAGGGGTCTTTAGGAGGTATGGATTAGAACTACCAATCTCGTGAGGCTCTCTCAACTTCAAAGATGAAGGACTGAGGAGCAAAGATGTTAAAGGACTGTCTCCCTCTCCAGCTGAACTGTTCAGAGTTGAGACCCTCACTCCAGCCTTCTAGGCAATCCAGTTACATAAAGGAATAGTGAGGTGATGTTTTACTCAAAGTTCCCAGTGGCCATGGAAGCTGACCAACAGGGGCAGCCACTAGTCATTCACATGCGTTGTTCAGCGCCATCTACCCAGACTCAGAACGTTCATAGGAATTGTGTGGGGCATAGATAACCTTCACCCATGGGGTCTCTGAACGTCTCCTGTGTCCTGGGATGCCTGACTGGAAGGATGATTGGCAGGCTATGTCATTGCTGTTGTTAGTGCCACTAAGAAAGGTGCTGACAAGGCAAGGATAAATTCGATCTAAAGGTGCATCCTAAGTTTAGAGACGTTACAATGAAAAGCGGGGACTGTGCCTCAAGCAGTGAACGGAAGGTTAGCATCTCCAGTTCCGTTTAGCCGCACAGCCTGGTCCTGGGTGGTGGTGCCCTTACGCTGACTTCTCTTGGAGGTACCAATGGAGATAAAAGGGTGCTTGGAAGGAATCATCCATTGAACAGCAGAAGCGGAGGATCAGGCACACCCACTTTGTCAGATCTAAGCACAGTCCTGCCTCTGTCCTCAAAAGACCTGGCCCTGAATCTCAGTTCTGAAATGAGTGGTGTCTTCCCAGGCACACTGCTGTTCTCTCCAAGCCTCATGTTCCCTCCTCATCTGCGACACAGGATAACATACCCTGTCCCATCCTCCCAGGATGACTGTAATATCTTAGATAAGAAATTGACGGATGACATGTCAATCACGTGATGTAAGTTGCCTGGGGTGTGATCATTGCTAAGAACCCCCCATGCACTGCTCTCCTGAGGACTGTCACTGTGCAGAGCAGAGAATGGAAAAATGACCATGGAGTCACTGTGGTACAGGTGGGGAACCTTTTCCAGGGATAAGCAACCCAGGTGTGGGCAGAAATGGAGTGGGGGAGGGGCAGACCCTCTAGCTTTGACCATAGTAAGACCTCTAAGGAAGCCTCACTCATCTGGAGGAAATGGTCCATTCTTAAATGGGGACCTGGTGATCGGGGGCAAGAAGTTGACCTTCCCAGGATCAGATAGATGGCAGAGCTTCTCAGAAGTCCCCGGGTCCTGGGCAAATAGCTCTCCTATTCCATGTGTGGCACCTGTAGTACACTCATGGTGTATAAATGCATTCTTCTAAGCATCTTCAAAGCGGTTCTTTAGCCTCATGATCCCTGGAGGCTGGACTCCTAGCTGTGCTCCTTGACACTCCTCCTTGGCAGCAGCTCTCGGACCAGCGAATGAGCAGGGTCCCATCCAGGACCCATCTCAAGACCAAACTGGAGTAAGACGGTGGTTAACTCCCTCCCTACCCTGTGCAGGAGTGTGGGGAACACGGAGGCCTTTCCAAGGAGCAGGCGCTATGGACATGACCTAGCTCCGAATCACTCCTGAATCTGTCCCTCCTAGAAGCAAGACCTCAGGGAGGGCACTTTTCCTCAGTGGGCCTGTTTCTTCAACTGCTGCCCAAATGTGAGCATGGACCAGCATGAAAGGTGCTCTGGGAAATTTTGAGAGAGACCAATGAGCATGCTGAGGCACAGCGTGAGGTGGGTGTGCTGGCAAGTCCACTGAGCACCTGAAACCTCCATTTGCTCACTTATAAACTGAAATGTCCCCTTTAGACCCTTTTGAAGACTAATTGACAAGGAGCCTGAAAAGGGTGTGTTGCCCAGTGGGCACTAGACAGATGGCAGCTGGCAAAGCCTCAGGCGCCACCTGATTGGCTTTGTGTCTCTGCAGGTAGGTGGGACAGCCGTCATGGCCGTGGGTATCTGGACACTGGTGGAGAAGAGCGGTTACCTCAGCATCTTGGCCTCCAGCACGTTCGCTGCCTCCACCTACATCCTCATTTTCGTTGGTGGTCTTATCATGACAACTGGTTTCCTGGGCTTTGGGGCCATCATCCGGGAACAGAAGAGCTGTCTCTCCACAGTGAGTGTCCCCCTGTCCCTATGTGGAAGCTGTCTTTCCACAGTGAGTGTCCTTCCCTAGAAAGTGAGTGTAGGCCTGTGCTACATGGGGTCAGAGAAGCATCACACATGTTTCCCAAGTAGGGCACTGAGGATACTGAGAAGCCAGAGCAGGATGGCTTCTGTAGGGTCTGTGGTGGCTCTACTGTCCAGGTATGTCTGACCTGAGCCAGGAAGTCAGCCTTAGCAAATACCACAGCAACTGCTAGAGTCCTTCCTCCTCCTCCTTCTCCTCTTCCTCTTCCTCTTCCTCTTCCCTTTCTTCCTCTTCTTCCTCATCTTTTTCTTCCTCTCCTTTTCTTTCCTCTCTTCTTCCTCCTCCTCTTCCTCCCCTAATCTTCCCCTCGTTCTTCTGCTCCCTCCTTTCTCCTTCATGTTGCCTTTTCTCCTCCTTTTCCTCCCTCTTCCCTTCCTCTTCCCCTCCCCATCTCTTCCTTCTTCCCCTTTTAGACTTTAGCAGGCAGTTTTCACAGATAGCAAAGACTGAAAACAGTGCTCCAGTGACCCTCTACGTCCCTTCACCCAGAGTTTACCATTGTCCTTTCATGGTCACCCTCACCTGGTGTACATCCTCCTCATGTCTTGCTCTCTGCTGTAGAGCAGCCTCAAGACACTATGTCTTTTGTTTCATATGTCTCTCGTCCCTAAGGGTCCTTCGTCACATCTAAAAGAAATCAATATTCAGTTTTTAATATTATGAAATAATGAGGTAGCTTCTGATTTCCCCAGCTGACCCATGAGGTGTTGCTTCTTTTTAAGTTTGTTTAATTCGACCCATGTGTTAAAATTGGCTGATTTGTCTCTGATGTCTCTTTCTATCTCTGAGGATAGTCACCCCACTCTATTTGCTGAAAGATCGGATCTTTTGTTCTATGGATTTCTAGATTCTTATTCTTATTCTTCTCCTCCTCTTCTTCTTCCTCCTCCTCCTCTTCCTCCCCTTCTTCCTCCTCCTCTTTCTTCTTCTCTTCTTCCTTCCTTCTCTTTTCTCCCTCCTCCTCTTCCTCTTTTTCCTTCTTTATCCTCTTCCTTCCCTTCTCCTCCTTCTTCTCCTCCTCCTCCTGCTCCTCTTCCTCCTCCTCCTCCTTTTCTTCTTCTTCTTCTTCTTCTTCTTCTTCTTCTTCTTCTTCTTCTTCTTCTTCTTCTTCTTCTTCTTCTTCTTTTTGAATATGCCCCCTTGTGTTGTCTAATATGCACTTACCGTTCCATGGAAAGGCATGTTCAAACTTAACTGATTTGATCATTTGTAAAGAGTACTTCATGGCTGGCATTTGTAGGCCTGGGGGACTGGGGGACACCCATAGCATCTATCCAGGGTCAAGAAAGAGGCTGGGGAGGAGCCAGCAGGGATCCTGAGGTGGAGAACACCTCAGGATCCACACAACCAGCTCTCTGACACCCTTTGACTGTGACTGACTCTGGCCTCTCTGTACCCACCCCAGACTAAGCCTAATGTTCAGAAGAGAAGAAACGAACAGAGAAAACTGAAAAAAAGCTTGGGCTTTGAGAGGAAGCCTAAACTGCAGAATAGATCCAAATTTCAAAGAGAAATCAGGCTTAGCCTGAAAGAAAGCAGGCAATGGGAAGAAACCTCAAAGGGCTCTTGAGCTTCCTATACCCACTCTGCATCCCAGCCCCACCACCCGCCCCAGACTGTGCAGTGTTCTGTCTTGCACTCATCCTAGGGAGTGGAAGCGGGGCTTGCAGCGGGGAGCCTGAGGCTTGGCCCCTGCAGCAGCTCTCAAAGCAGCGACCTAGTTTTTGTCCTGGATATAAAAGCCGCTCTGTGCAGACCCAGCTGGACGGTGCTCCCATTTTGAAGAATTCCTTCATTTGACTCTGAGGAAGGGCTTGGATCCAGGGTGCTGGCAGGGTACGTGGTGATATATAGGCTAAAGTTCTACAGGGACCAACCTTTAGGAGGTGTACTCAGAAGCACCTTCCAGAGCAGGTTGGGAGCAGCCACAGCCTGCCTGGTTATCCTCAACATGGTCTGGCAAGAACATGGTTATCCCTTGAAGTCCATGTAAACTGGCTGTGGGAAAACACACACACACACACACACACACCACACACACACACACACACCTAGAGCCAGAAAGTGGTCAAGTGCCTTATAGAGAATGGTGCAGTATTCACATATAGTCTATATTCATATTCTATCTCTTTAAAAATCATGTTTAGCTACTTATAATACCAAATATTGTGCAAGTGCCACACAAGTAATTGTGCCTTATCATTAAGGACTAATGGTGACATTCTGTACACAGTAAGTACAGACACACCATAGCAGATCCTGCCTCCTCCACATGCACCCAATACTGGGTGACTCCATGGATGTAGAGGGCCAAGTCTTTCTCCAACATTTGGTGAAGAGTTGGCCACCTCAGGTCCCTGAGAGTCTTTGGCATGTCCCAGATCTGACCATTCTGCTGGAGGAAGACATTGGGTCATAAGAACTCAAACAGAGAACGGTCCTATGCTTCAGTGAGCAGCCCTTGTGGGGACCGAGTCTCATGGAGATGGGACTATCAGGTCCAAAGAAAGACCTCTTTCCATGAGAGGCTCAGTTCCTGGATCTGTGTACAGCTAAACTCTGAGAGGCCTGAGGTTCTAGATTGAGCTGTTGTCCCTGGTCCCTAGGAACTGTCCCAGGAAGGCAGGTTTCTGAGTCCTGTGCCTCCTTCCCTCCTACCATGGACTGCCTTGCAGAACATCTCAGGGAACATGAGGCAGAGGAGACATCTGCTGGGGAGACCAGGGCTCCCTCTTGACAGCCTAAGAAGGAATGCAGACACTGTCCCTTGGGGATCCAGCTTCTGACTCAGCCATCCATCTAGGGGGTGAGGTGTCCCCAGCAGCCTTGGGAAGCAGCGTCTGCTGACGAGGCACAGCTTGCTGACGACACAGATGGCCACTGTTCGCTGAGCACCGCTGCCGGCTGCTCCTCACACTCCACCAACCCTGCGAAGGCACTGCCATCTGCCCATCCGCATTGCTCCCAGCACCGGTGCCTGCTCTGTCACTCAGACCCCACACGCCCACCCACAGAGCTGCTCCAGCTTCTGATGTGCACTTGGCAGGAGCTGGGGAGCAGGGTCAGGTGAAGTGACCTGCAGAGAGAGGGGTCACTGGGAGGAGTACCGAGGGAGCAGACTCAGCCAAGCAGGTAGGAGGCAGAAAGCAATCATGTTGTCAGGAAGGGGTAGACACACAAAGAGAGACCAGAGGTGCCTTTGAATGGTAGAAGGTCAGAGCTAAAGGAGGTTGGGAAGGGACATTATGGTCAGGCCAAGTCTTATCTGTCTGGTCCTCCTGGGTGCTCACAGCCTGATTGTAGGGGTGTTGAGGCAGTGGAAATTACAGCATACACCTATAGGAAGGAGCAAATGGTCCATCTCCTATGCTCTGCCCTAGTATACCTCCTGTCCCCAGAGGGGCAAGATTCACTCTATTTACAGTGGAGGCGCTAAGGTCCAAAGATGTGGAGTAACTGAACACAGCATGCAGGACGCCCCTCACAGCCCACTTCCCCGGGAGGCAGGAGTTTCATGGTTCAACAGTCAGGTCTAGAATTTGCCCAGAAAGCTACATAGAAGTAAGGGTAGTGTATGATCTCCAGGTATGATCTCAGATTAGACATACAAGATGGGACAGACTGTTGGTCCACCTATGACTGCATGTGTGTGTGTATGCACTTGCACAAGTGTATGTGTGCATGTGTGCATGCACACACACACACATACATACATACACACACATATACACACACATACACATATACACACATATACACACACATACACACACATACAAACACACACATACATACACACACATGCATATACACACATACATATACACACCCCCACACACACATACACACACACACATATTCTGAACATTTTTCAATACATTCTGGAATTTTTTCAGTGCTCCCCTGTGGTGTGGGATGTAAGGGCCCCCTGCAGGGATTACCCACCCACACATTACAGAGCCACCCTTCCTGATTGCATACTGTCACCCTAGCAGCCCCGACGTGTGTCACATTGTCAGTATTTCCACTTAGGAGTAAATCGGGGAACAAGTTACCAGAAATCACCTGCATTCTTAGCATTTTGTTTGGAAAGAGACCAGAGGTCCTAAGTCATAAAAAGGACATTAGCCTATGCCTTGCTAGGAGGAACGTAGGTGCAGAAAACCGTCTGTGCAGTAGATAAGCCCTGCCTGGGAATTGTGAATTCGCCAGGCTTTGTGGGCCCAGGCAAGTGTCCCTGGCTAAGAAAGACATGGAGAGTAATGTCTATGGGAAGGGGCTGATAGGACAGTGGTCTGGGTGTGTGTGGGAGGAGGAGGGCTCATTCCTGCAGGTCACTGGGTTTTCCTCCATTGACATCTGAGCTCATGTCAATCGCAGGCCTTTCTCGGTGAGCCCAACAGAGCCAGCTGTGTGACTCTGGGTCCCTGTGCAGCCACTGCAAAGTCTGCTCTTTGGGACATTGGTGCTCATCTGGAACTAGAAAAAAAAAATGCTCTCCTGTTCTATTGGGAGGGAACTACAGGCTCCCAGAGCCTTGGCTGTAGAATCTGACCCTCTGGGACTTCCTGGGTCACCGTTTCAAAGATTTAAGCGCCACCAAATAGAGTTACACAGAGGACCACTCTGTGGCTGAGCAGAGGGCAGAGCAAGACAGATTATCGAGTCATGGGGGAGGACACAGTCGGGCTGTAGGGGCTGGGTCCTGGTACCCTCCTAACTTCCCACTGTAGCAGCTTCAATGCGGGATGTGTCCTCACCCAGACTGTGGGCACATTGGGAGCAGCGCCCTAAAAATAACTGTTAATTTAGGTCCCTTCTCAAAGGAGTTGTGCTATGATGTGTTGATTAGAGCTATGCTTTTATGATCTTTACATAATGTGGCTTCCCAGACCTTATGACACTTTCTCACTATCTGAACATCGTATAGCAGTGGGGTCACTACAGAACCTAGGAGAAGCTGGGTCTCTCTCCCAGGTTGGAGGTTGCACAGCAAGCTGAGAAAGCTGTGAAACAAACTAACAAACAAACAAACAAACCTGAACCTGCTTTTGAGAACTAGCCCAGATACATCTGCTGTAAATTCTGGGCCTTGCCCTCCTAGCTCACAAAACCTCAGAAGATCAGATGGAAGGAAGCACTGTGATTCAGGGTCCCCTGGTTTTCAGAAACTGGGTTCTAGAACTTACTTTTGTCATTCATCCCCCTCCCTAAAAGTAAAAAAAGCTCCTGACAGAGACCCAGTTTAGTCTGAGCCATCCATCACGATCTTCATTTGGCTGAAGATATAAAAGTTTGCAGGGCCCACATTCCAGATTCTAAAAATAGACTCCTCCTTTGATCTGGGTGGCATGGGTACTGGTCATCAACTTTCGGCTCAGATGGCCTGAATTCTCTCTCTCTCTCTCTCTCTCTCTCTCTCTCTCTCTCTCCTCTCCATCGTAGCTAAAATAGAAGATCTGATGTGAATAATTTAAAGTCCATCCCTTTTCCCTTCTTGGTTCTTATACCAAGCCGATTGCTGCTACCACGTCCGACAGGATGAGCTATTCCTGTCCCCAAGGACTGTCTCCTTCTTAGGAAAATGACTTTTAGGGGCTGCAGGCATGCCAAGATAAAGGAAGCAGGAGGGAGGGATATCTAGCCATGGTGCAAGCAGGACAGCCGCTCTCTAGACTCTTCCTGAGGATGCTTGAGGACACTCCCACCCCCACTGCACCCAACTTGGATGCCCATCATTCCAATACCCGTCTTTGATCTTTTCCCTTTTCTCTTTGAGGACCACTTGTGTGTAGAGCTGGACTCACTGTGTTTCTCCTTTGGGGCTTCCTGCTGCCTCTATCTGATTAAAGATTTCAAAAGGAAGTTAACCCAGAGGGAAAAAAATGAATAAAGGCAAGGCAGTCGTCTCCAGAAAGCAAAATACATCTAAAGCAACTTATCTCTCTAGGCCAAAACTGGGCTTTCACGCTGCCTGTGTTAGCCCAAGAAAGCAGTGAGAGTAAGTTCTTAGTTAAACAATTCAGAGTTCAATACCTGAAAGGACAGTGAGCCAGAACGTGGATAGCTCAGGGTCCTCGACTCCGATCTGTCCTTGGTCACTTTTGTCATTGCTTTCTTCATAGGCAGAATGGGTCAGAGAACAAGAAGGTTCTGGGCTGTGTTGCTTATGAACCTGCTGGTGGAAATGTGAGTGTCTCAGTACTCATGTTTGTATAACACACACACACAACACATGCACGTACACATGCACTTTTCCCTGTCCTCACTAGTCTGGTGTGAGATGCCCATAGAAGCAGGCAGGGTGTCTACAGAGGACATGACACATAAAGCACACAATCAAAGCAGACTGCCTAACATCTGCAGGGCCCCAGTCTCCATTCCAAGACTACAAAGCTCTGTTTGCACACACACACACACACACACACACACACACACTCACACACTCACACACACACACACACACACACACACACACACACACACACACGAGGTTCAGAGTAACATAGGGACTACCTCCAAGCACAGGGCTCTCACTTTACAGGTTCCATGTCTTTCCTACACAGCCATCTATGGACTCGGACCCTTCTGGGAAGGCCATCTAGACCAAGGGACAGTTAGACTATACTTGAGGAGGCTGGAGACCTTGGTTTTAAAGATGGGTAGATGGTTGGTCATGTGAACCATGGAAGGAGGGGGGGGGGTAGGAGGTGATGACAGTAGTGTGGACAGGAGATCAGGTGTCAAGTCATGGCTTCCCTCTGACCTGTGAGACTGCCTAGTGGAGCGCTCTTATGACAACTTGATCTCCTAAGATGCCAACCACTCTGTTCCCAGTACTGACCCACACTGTCACCCAGGCAAGATTCTGAAAGTGGTAGTGTCTGCATGGGTATTAGACACCTGGTCCTAGCCAAGTGTGCAACAACCCAAGAGCATGGCTACCTCTGATTACTTCTGATGGTGCAAAAATGGATGCTTGGTGACCTTGGATGTGTCTACGTCTTGCAGCCGTGGCTAGAGCATGCAGAAAGCCCTCTCTTGTACCTAAACTATCTGTGTGTGTACATCCCTCATGCCTGGCAAACCTGAAGATTGTTCCTTCTCTCTGGGTGGCCAGCCCTCATTACTAAGCCTGTGAGCCAGGCTACAGAAAGTACCCCAGGGAAGGTAATGAGACCATCAAGGAAAAGGTGGCCTATGGAGAGAAGGGGTCATTTACACAACTGTACCCCTCCACCACTTCTATCGGAGCAACCGAGCCTTCGTCCCACACCCACCCAACCCTAGGAAGTGGCACAAACAGGGCTGTTGTGTTATTTTTTCCTAGAGAGATAAATATGCATTCACATCAGATGGGCACCAGTGATACACCAAAGAAATAAATCCACCCAAATCTACCTCATGGAGACAGTGGGTACACCCCAGTAACTTACTGTTACTTCTTACAGTAATCCCAGTTACTCACAGGAACACAGGTGACCCTCAGTCAACTACTTCACTCAAGAACCGACCCCCTTATGGTTGCCATCTTGAAACTTGAGTCCCTGTGCTCCTCACAACTTGAAGACAGCGCCACCAAATAGACTCCTGTCCTTCACAAATACTATTTTTATAACCTCAGGGTATGACATTGTGAATCTCTTCTTGTCCTGATCCCTGTAAGTTCCCTGAGCTTCCGGACTCTTATGAGTCAGCTTGCCCCTTAGGAGGGAAGGCTTCAATTTAGAGGAAAGAGCCACACAAAAGGGAAAGATTGTCTTCCTTTGGAGACAGGACAGCAGGCCTTGGTGGCAGAGTGAGGCTCCCTCTACCTTGGGACCAGAAGAGGAGTGGTGGTCGTAGACGTCTGGCTGTGTCCCAGTCATGGTTAATGCTGGACTTGACTGTGGAAAAGCCTTTCTGTTGACTGTCCATGGTCGGTGCCCTAACTAACACTGAGGTTCTAGGGACACTTCATAAATGTAACACCCCAGGAGCTAGACGGCTGAGGGCTGGACCCCCCTATGGTAACTCAGGAAGCTGACTGAAATGGCTTTCCATTGACAGCCAGCAGCCTCAGCCCCTCCAGTTGTGACAAACGCATGTACCTCTCTTAGCCCACCACAGAGCGGAGGATGTGATATCCCAAGGGCAGGCTAGTCCCAAAGCAAGGACACAAGACATGCTCACCTAGCAGAGAGCCCTAAACAGCAGCAGGATGCACTAGGGAGGAAGGAGGCTGTCTGACACTTCCTGGCCAGAAGAGCATGCTGGACAAACGCCTCCCTCCCACCTCCACTTGCATTTCATGCACAAGATCCAAAGGGTGGGAACTTCACCCTAGTCATGCAGCATCTTATCACAGAGGCAAGCCAGGCCACCTTCTGTGCGACTACCTTCCTAACCAGGACCACCTTTCTCTGTACCTGACCATTGCCACCTCCAGCAGCATGCTCGATAGACAAAGCTGGTTGGTTGGTTGGTAGGTTGGTTGGTTGGTTGGTTGGTTGGTTGGTTGGTTTTTTTGTTCATAGCCAGTAAACTTCCTCCATCACCCCTCACCTCCAAACTTCTGCAGCCAATGCTGTATCACACATGGAAGGCTTGATGCAGAGCCATCAACCTCAACAGTGTTTTGCAGCCCATGTGTTCCAGGCTTTCCTGCTCTTCTCGACACAATGTAGGGAAGAGAAAAGGACTGTGATTCTGCTATTGCTTCTGTCTGCTGAGGAATATCGACCCTCTGCTGGAAGGGATTTATACTCATCTCAGATGCTTTGTCCTCCAAGATGTCTGACCTTTCCTAACTCCTAGGCTGTCTGTTTCCTGGAGCCTAAGGTCTCCTCTCTCTTGCTCCTGGTAGAAATGTCTCCTGGGTTCCCTTTTCTCCATTACTCTTTTCCTAGAACTCTCGCAACTAGAGACCACACTAAGGCCCCATCCTGGGCCCTTGCCACCATGCCCTGCCCTCATTACCCTATTTCCCTGTTAGCCTGTGAGAAAGTAGGAAAGCCCAGACCCTTCCAGAGGCTCCCAGGCATGTTACTCAGGTGCTCAGCCAAATATCTATCAGCAGGAGGATCCTTGGGGTCCCTGGGCTATGTGCACCACCCTACACCCTCCATGGGGAGCCTGCTTCTCTCTTGTGCAACCAGTTGCAGGCCCTGTGCCCATTCCGCATTGTGTTGTCACTCAGCCCATTCAGATGAAACTCTGGGAAGTCCCCACATGAAACCTGGTAGACACCTGTCCTTGGCTTGTCTCACAGGAACTGTGTTTTGCTTCCATGGTGCCTGGACACATGGAAGGTAATCCTCTGGGCCCCAGCAGTTAGCCCTGTACTCTGGATGACCTCTGTGCTTCTGGAAAACCTCCTTCCTCCCCAGGACCTGTCAGCCCCCTTGCTGCCGTGTCTCAGTCTCCCCTCAAGCTGATGGCCAGCTATCTTGATGCCAGTTCTGATGTTGTCTGTGCCCAGCCCCCATCCCCGTCACCCCCAGCAGACGGAATGTGAGAGCCAGCCGTAGACTGCCACAACCTCACAGCTCCCAGGTGGGATGGCTGAGGCCCAGCATCCAACAAGGCAAGGCTGTGGCCGGTTGACCCAGTCTGTGAGCACTGAACTGGTGCCAGGAGGACTAGAGGTCACCTTCGACCTTCCAACAGTGACATCTTGTTAGAGGAATGACTTGATACTCCAGAGTCTACATCCTCTCTCTTCTGCAATAGCCAAGTGCCTCCAGCTGTTGGGTAATTGTCAGAAAATAATTTGCCCCAAGGTCACTTGCTGCTTAAACAGCTGGCTCTGTCTTTTCCGGTTTGGCTTGATCTGAAGTCCCGGGTCCCCCCCCCAACCCCCCACACCTGGCTGCTGTCATCTTTCACACTCAGCTGCTAAGATTTTGGGGGGTGGGGGCGCTTCTCACTGCCGGTTAACTTTGGCCATGTCTTGAGTTTGCTCTTTCTTCAAGACTATTCTGAGAATAGCCTGGTGTCTCCACCTGTCCCAGCTCTCCTGGACCAGCACCTTAGTGGTTATGTCGTGGTCTTGTGGCAAGCCTTACAAACTGAGTTTGTTTTTCTTTTTAAATCTCATATGCAGAATGGTGAGGGGAACTAAGGAACACTTTGGTAGCACAACACTTCCTTGTTTGTGGCAGAGTCCATGCAACAGAGGAAGTCTGAGATGGCAGTTTTATAAAAGTCGTAAAACTGACCACAAAGATAGCAAAATAGATGCTGAGCTGTTGCCCTGTGCCATTTGCCCCTGCGTATCTGATGCAGAAATTACCTGGCACGTGGCTTGCCCCA
This sequence comes from Mastomys natalensis, assembly GCA_021653895.1. Classification (NCBI taxonomy): domain Eukaryota; kingdom Metazoa; phylum Chordata; class Mammalia; order Rodentia; family Muridae; genus Mastomys; species Mastomys natalensis. Next base: position 1,498,831 of record JAJTUV010000100.1, read on the forward strand.
GTTCGGGGTGAGTCCATCTGAAGACTGTTTCTAATTAATTTCCCTAGTGTCCCAGGGAGATGTATTTCTACATATTTCCTGCAGAGCCTCTCATTATCAGATATACTGGCTTCATTCAGAGAACACTGTGCGATCTCAGATTCCTCGCAGCTGTCATTTCAGAAAGCATCTAACTTTGCTTTGAGTTAAAACTGTTACAGAACAAGGGTGAGAAGATGGTTCCAAGAAATAAAGACTAGCTGTGCAAGTGTGAGGATCAGAGTTCAGATGCCCCAGATCCAAGCAAATGCAATTCCCATGGCAATACGTCTCTCCTCAGGTCACCAAGAGCAAGAGCGAGCAGAGGGACCTACTGCCTCAGAAAGCACAGTTTTCCCAGATTAAATACCTTTACCTGGGGTATGTGAACAAATGTCTTTTCATCCCCAAACAGGGCCCCAACAACAGACAAAAGAAACAATTCCACCCAAGCCCAGCTTGGTGAAGCAATGAGTTTATTGCTGTTTCTTACAGGAGTGTGGGTGACCAAAAAGTAGCTTTCTGACTGAAAAGCTCACCCTGGCACAGATGAGGCCGAATCCCTGGCACTCCATGCACTTCTTGCAGCCAGGTCCAGCCGAGGGTTCCCCTGTCCAGCAGTTGCTTCCTGCTTATGTAACCTTGGGCAGAGGCCTATGAATCTTGTAGCTTCTTCATGTCCCGAGAGGATGCTTCCCTTTGAAGGAAGTAGTTACGCAACTCTCCAGTTAGGCCATCCCTCCAGCCTCCTGACCCTTGCTCAGGTCACACAGAGTAGTGCAGATGTGTCCTCCCAGACAGGCAGAGTCAAATCCCTCTAACAGCTTGTGTTTCTGGGTCCCATCTCTGTCTTCTTGGCAAGTGAATAACTTTCTCCAGTCTTCTTTTGTGCATCGAAAAGTGCCTAGGGACACATATGCAAATCGAGTCTCAGTCTCAGCCTGAGAACCTGACGGGGAGTGTGTCTCAGACTTTCCCAATCTCTGAATCATTGATGTGTCTGCTGGGTAGTTTTGTGCATTAGAAACTGTCCCGTGCTTCAAAGAAGGTCAGCGGCACCTTGGTTCTGCCTTCTAGAAGCCCATAGTACCTTCTGTACTGCCTGTGACAATAGAAGAATGTCTTCAGAATTTGCCAACTGGTCCCTGGAGGCAAAGTCTTTCCAGAATGAGTGAGCCGTTGGGTAACCTGAACTGAGCTAGCAGCTGTGTTGCCTTCCGGACAGAAGATTAAACTGCTTTTCAGCACAGGGCTGACCCTGTTGCAGGTTCCTGTTGTCTCACGCTCCTCCTGTAGCCCAGGGGTGTTTCCTGAGCGTATACTCAACCCTACCAGGCACAGTGGAAGAGCCAGCGAACTCCAAGATGTGCTTCCTATCCCCAGAAGCTCACAGTTACTCTGTGAAGACAGGACTGAGCTCCTCAGCAGAAGCAATCGAGACAGCCATGAGTCTTGCTGTGTCGAAGGTGAAGGCCTCCCCAGAGCAAAGGAGCAGTGAACCAGCAGGAGAAGGGATCAGAAGCAACCGAGTCTAGAGAAGAGGACCAAGGGGACAAGGCTGAGTCAGCCAGGGGTCAGGCAGGTGGTGCTGTGGACATCTTCAGGAGTTGTCACTGTAGAGGCAGGACAGAGCTGGGGAGTGAAGGGCAGGTGGGTACTGCCAATGGGATTGGTGAGGGCAAAAGCTTGAAGGCTGAACAGGTGGCCTGCGGTGGGGACTGTGCAGGGGTACAAGGGGAGGCTCTGAGTCATACAGAGGGGCTGAGAAGATTGTGCTGGGAGTCTGAAAGGGCTGAGTAAAGTGTAGAGGAGACAGCAGGAGTGAGGCATTCCTAGGGCTCATGACCTCCCTGTCACAAATGCAGCAACCTTCTAGAACAAATCAGTCCTGTGCTCAGAGCTGCAGGATCCTCTGAGCCCTTCCCCTGCCTCCTGGGAGCTGTCACAGGGAGCTATGACTCAGGGCCTCTCCCGCCCAGGTGAGTCACACATCTGCAATCCTCTTGCAGTAAGAAAGGCTGCCTGAACTGTCACCTGTGACCAGCTCAGTTTCCTGGGACACTGGATCATACCAGAGCATCACTCCTTGCTCCCCTGGGCATTTCACACAGTACCAATGTGCCTCCTCTACATGACACCTTAACATGACACGTGACCTGTTAGATTTTTCTGAGCAATCCCTGTTTCACCTGTCATGGAGTCCAGAGACGTGACATGGTTTCATGTCTCTCTCCTTCCTCTTTCCACTTGCTCTCAGGAGCTACCATAGTAGTGATTTCCCCAGGGGAGCAGTATGAAACAGCCACCTCCTCAGGACTGGTGTCTATGAGTGACTCACAGTTGACAGAGAAGCAGGTGGCAAGATGTGATCTCCTAACTGCCTGCAGCCTGATACTGTTGTCCAGGGACAGGCACTCCATCACCTCTTTCCTGGTATTTTGCAGGTCATGCTCATATTCATTTGGGAGGCCTAGGTTGACCAGTAGTCCCTGCCTATAGGTTCTGTGTAACAAGACAAAGGCTATCTTTAGTATCACATCTGGGTAAAGGGAGTGTAGGACAACTTCGAGCCAACCAAAAGGGCAGACCTATTTGGAACATTGGGGTTCTGAAGGCTGTGAAGTAGTGGGACAATCTCCTGAGTGGTGACAGTAGAGCCACACTGTCTAGTGGGCCAGGCAGTTCCAGGAGTGTCCTGCACTGATCTAAACTGTTGGTCCCTGACACTGTCTGACAAGTGCTGCTTACCTCAAGCCTACACTTGGCTGTGCTCTAGGAAGAAGCATGTCAGAGCTCTGGAAAGTCAACTTCTCTAACCAGTCAGGTCGGACAGGGCAGGTAATGCTCCCATTGCCACTGGCAAGGGATTGAAAGCCCAACCCCATGGTCAGGGCGTCCACAGATGCCCAGAAGCTTGTATCCTATGTACAAGGACCACAGCACCTGCACAGCTGTTACAGAAGCATACCACCCTGGTCTGTGGGTAATTTTCTAATTTGCAGTGATGCCCATTCAGCCAACCCCAGTGAACACAAGAGCCTAGCCTTGTCACAGATGCCAAGCTTGCCACCAGCTCTCTCGATGTCCCCATGCCTATTCCTGAGAGCAGACATAGGCATCACAGACCTCTTAGATGCATCAGCTTCCTCTGAGACTCATTCAGTACTATCTACAGGTTGAAGAGTCCTGGGACCACGGGATGTGTCCTAGGGAGCCTAGAACCCCTCCCATACTACTGATCCTGAGTCTCACAACTGGAGCCTGGGAAGCCCTCTCTAGACAGACAGACAGAATCCCAGACAATGCCTACAGCGATGGGATCACAGAATGTGCACCTTTAGCCTGTACCCCTCACGGCACCCCACTCTGTCTCTCTCACATCCTCAGCCATGGAATGATGGGATGTATCTGGGGGGACCTAACAAAGGCTGTGTGTCCTTTTCTATGACAACACAGGAGAAAACGGGAAGGGTGATCAGGAACATACTTTGTCCTCTCTGCCCCAGGCTCCTTGAGTGACAGACAGTCTAAACCCCCATTTAGAGAGATAAGCAACTTTTCCTGGTCCCCAGTGATAGCCAGCAATAGTGCTGAGAGCAAAGGACACAGTATTACTGAGAATCAAGAAATAATTTAAAGGGCAGCTTTGCCTGGGTTCTTTCCTTAGGACTTGAAAGAAATCCCATGTCCTTTGTGTGTGCTTCCCAAGCCCTGTCCATCAGTCAAAGACTACTGGCTCTGTCTTGCCCTCCTGAGGGCCCATTACAGCTGTCTCCTCCTGCTCGAATACCTTCCCCTACTTCATCTCAGATGGCACCCAGAGGTGGCCTTCCTAAATCCTATGACCTCAATACACTTTGGTGGCTGCCCTGTTGTTGTGACCGGATGTGAGCTCTAGAGAGAAGAGAGATATTTTTCTTACTGGTCATCCTCTCTTTACTCTCTCCACCTTCCTCGGTTCCTTGTCCCTTGGGTGTCTGTGCTCTGCTGGCACTCCCTGTCCCTGTCCAGTCCTCTCCCAGATCATATGGACCTAATCTTTTAGCTCCCTGAACTGTCAGTGCACAGCCAAGTGGGAGACAGGAGAGAGGAGCACAGACAGGTACCTGGAGCTCAGGGCTAGCCCGGAGGAGCCTGGGAGAGGCAGGCATGGTGAGGGCAGCCATGAGCCCTGAGGAAAGCTTCCTATGGAAGATAGGAAGCAGGCATCAGGGCTGAATATATGGCTCAAATCACCACCATGGGCTTCTACCTTTGCCTTCTCCAGACCCCTATTTCCTTAGCCCAGCCTGCCTCTCCTTTTCAGCCACCTGGGTGTCGGCATTGCCCAAAGTCAAGTGTTCCACACTTCCTGGGTTGTTGCTCTTCTGCTTGGAATATGCTTCTCTCCTTGGGTCCTTTTTAGAGAGGTTTCATGGATGTCACTACTTCCACTAGGCCTGCTCCGACACCCCATCACATCAGGAGACTCTAGGGTTATCCCGTAGAACACACAGCGTTCTAATAACTTGTATTATCCAACACCCATGAGTCAGTAGTACCTTACCCATAGTGCCTAGCACCTGGCATCCAGTCAGTGTCCACTCAAGCCTGGATGGGTAGATGGTATCTTGGGCTCCCCATTGAATAGTGAGCAGAGGGGTGAGTGGGAAAATTGGTGGTGGCAGCCAGCAGGGGTGGGGTTGTCGTGTCCAGATGTAGTTAAAAAAAGAGGAGGATGAGGATGATAGGAGCCCTGGCAGGTGTCCCTGCTGCCCCCTGCTTCTTTGCAGAGGCTTTTGTTACAGGAGAGCCCAGTCCCTAGGGTGACCATTCCTTTCCTTGCTCCTAGTATTTCTGCCTGTTGCTGGTCATCTTCCTTGTGGAGCTGGTGGCAGGGGTCCTGGCTCATGTGTACTACCAGAGGGTAAGTACAAGGTCCTTTTGCAGAGTTTTCTGTTGGTTCCATGATGGAGTCACAGCAAGAGGTTCCAGGCAAAAGTGTCCTCATAGGAGTCTCTGTTTCCTGGGTTGGGGATCCTCTGTACCCCGTTTCCCATCCCAGATCTGGTAGATCTCTCTGTTTCTGTGAGCACTGCTGGCATCCATTAAGGAACCTGAGTGAGAGTTTCTCAGGGAGGCCAGGTCATCCTTCTCCTCAGACCCCCAGGGATCCCTGGGGAACCCATCTGCTAAGACAGCCATTGAGAAGGGATCAGAAAGAGTCAAAGGGCAGACTGATATCCTGTAAAGACTGGAGTAGGCCCTGCCTTCCTGGATGGGTAAGAGTCAGAATCTCTCTCTTCCCATGATTGTAGCTTCAGGTTCAGGATTTCATGAACAGGGTGACATAGGGATGGAATAAACAGTATGTCCTGATCAAGCAGGTCATTTCAAGCCAGTGTCCACACAGTTTCACAAGGTCACAAGTGCCCACAGATACAGCGGTGATCATCACCTCTAGATATGTTCCCCTGATGAGGTATCGAACCTCATCTTGCAATCAGAGTTTAAATCCACAGCAAGTTGAAGGCAGCTCCTATGAGACACAGCCTGAGCCGTGTCATCTTCAGCCCCACTGTCAGCTCTGCCCTTCCTGTCAGCTCACAACACCCCGTTTGAGTCATTCCAGTGTCCTGGCACCAGCTGGTGGGGATTTGGAGACACCTGGGGGCTGGATCTGCTGACACTGTGCTCCCCTCCTCAGCTGAGTGACGAGCTGAAACGGCACCTGAACAGCACCCTGACTGAGCACTACGGGCAGCCCAGGGCCGCAGAGATCACAGCCTCGGTGGACCGGCTACAGCAAGACGTAAGCCACACAGAGAGATGCAGGCTTATACTCTGCCTCTGTCTCTCTCAGTCTATGCCATCGACCTTGGGAAAACTTTGTCACCCTCTCTAAGCTTCTGTTGACATTTCCCTAACCTAAACCATATGGTGGAGAGGCGCAGTGATGGTCGTCACCTCTAGATATGTCCCCTGACACCATAGAAAGTACCCAATGAGCCCTGGCTTCCCCAATATACCTCTTCCACTCTGGCCAAACCCCACCCCGCTGCCTTCTAGTTTGGGTCTCCTGGGACAGAAAGCTGCTCTCAGCTCCTCCTGTCCATGGACTAATTTCATCCTTCCTCAGAAAGATGGGCACCAAGGCCCCAGTGTTCTAGACCAAGCCACTGTGGCTCAGAGCAAGAAAGAATGTTGTGAGCCATTGGACAGCACATGAGGGATATAGGAAAAGGTCTCATTTCCAAGAAGACATAGCTGATGCCAGAGAAAATGACCAGGGGCATGTCCATACACATGGGTACACATGACATATGTAGTCATGCCCCATATGCTTAGCCCAGTAACTGGAAGAGGGCAACCCATACTGTTGAATATCTATTGAGAGCAGTGTGCACCCTCTGGGTCCTACACATAAGGAGTTGTGTGAGGCAAAGGTTGGGCAGGAACCTTGACTAGAAGGTCTCTCTCAGGGTGCTGTGGAAAATAACAGGTGACACTGGGCAGCTTTTCCTGGGCACCTCAGATTAGAGAGTAGGGCAGGTGGGTCTGGAGATGGCCTGGAGGAAATCAAGGCTGCCACTGACCTGTCTCCATGGCATCAGTGTGTGTAACAAGGACCTCTCCCAAGCTGGGGCAGTTAAGTGTCCCAGCTAGCATCCAGGTAGGAAGGAATGAGCCACTGTGGTGGATCAGAGCCAGGGCCACATTTGGGCCACATGTATATAAATGACATACATGCACACGGACCACTCCTCATACAATGAGGGTAGTGAGAGCTGTGTCTTGGTATCTGCAGGCTCTGTGCAAATACTAAGTGTTCTCCAAGCACTCTCTCTGTCCATCCTCACACAGCCCCACTGCAGAGGCCTTGGTCCCAATTTTATAAGTAATGTAGAAGCTCAGGGACACCAGCGCGTGTGTGCTAGCGAGCATACACACACAGACACAGACACACAGACAGACATAACACATACACACACAGAGAGACACACACACAGACATACACACATACACACACATACGAATACACACAGAGACATACACACACATACACACAGAGAGACATACACACACAGCAGCAGCAGCTCAGGAACACCAGCGAGCGTGTGCATGCAAAACACACACACACACACAAACATACACATACACACAGAGAGAACATACACACACACACACATACACACACCAGATACACACACATATACACAGACACACACATATACAACACACATATACACACACATAACACACACACATAACACAACACACATACACACATACACAACACACACATACACACACATATACATACATATACCACACATACACACACAGACATCACACCACACAACACATATACATCACATATACACACAATACAACACACATGACATACACATCAACACATATACACACATACACACACAACTACACACACACACTCATATAACACACATAACAAACACACACACATACACACACACATATACACACACATACACAGACACATTCATATACACACACATACACACACACAAACATACACACATACACAGACACACTCATATACACACACATACACACACACCCCCACAGGGACACACCGTGTACAAGTGCCATGTGACTCTCAGTACAGCCTACCGCAGTCATTGTTCTGTGTGTGCTATCAGACTCTGTGTGCTGTGTGCTCTCGTGAGCTGTGGTCATGCTCTTATCTCACCGCTGTGTCACGTGTGTGCTCTGGGTGTGGTATTATGCAGTGTGCATGCTCTCTGCTCCGCCTGTTGTGTGGTGTGGATGTTCTGATCTTGCTGTTACACTGTGCGTGCCCTCTGGGTGTTCTCTTGTACTGTGAGCATGTTTCACGTGCTCAGTTATGTGCAGGCTCTCTGTTCGCACTTACAGGTTTTGCTGGCCCCAAACAAACAAATCATTTCCCTTCTTCCTCTGTGTTCTTCTCTAGGACAGTAAATGGTAAGCTAAGTTCCTGGCGTGGAGAAGGTAGCTAACATTTAAGTCAAATGTCCCTGAGCCCACGAGACACCCACAAGACAGACTGAAGGCGTTATGTCATGCACCTTGTGCAAAGTTTTGGGATCTCAGTGTCCTGACTCAGAGGGGAGAAGTGACAAACATTAGTCCTTTGAATCGCTTTGAATGTGGTAGAGTGCAGACCCGCTGGGTTACACTTGGTACTCACACCAGCCTCTGTAGTCAGTGCTGACTGGCCTGTGGCCTGCATAGTCTCTAGGGCACACTCCATGTCCTTCTGGTCTTGGGACTCTGAATTTCAAAACCAGCAGAAATCCTAGAACCTCAGACAAGGTTGGGTCCTTTTCCCCAACTGGATGAACATGGTGTCTCCCCCCTTTGTGACATCGCGATGCTCTGGACCCTGACTGTACACCGTAGCACCCAACCTTACATTTATGGAAGGTCTGACTCCCAATCTCTCAGATAATCCCTACTGTAGAACACCCGGCACAGGTAGACAAGAGGTATCCTGCAGAGAAATGCCCCAGAGAGACCCCATCCTTCTCCAAAGTGAAATCACAGAAGAGAGAGGGGCAAGGTTAAAACCTAGCATAATGCTTGACCCTGGATCGCAGGAGCGGGAGCACCACACAGACCCTTCTCATCCGAGCCTCCTCTTCTCCTCTCAGTTCAAATGCTGTGGCAGTAACAGCTCAGCCGACTGGCAGCACAGCGCGTACATCTTGTCTCAGGAAGCCCTGGGTCGCCAGGTGCCCGACAGCTGTTGCAAGACAGTGGTAGCCCGCTGTGGTCAGCGGGCCCACCCCTCCAACATCTACAAGGTAGAGGTGAGTGCTGAGGTCACTTGGGGTCTAGGGGGCAACCCCAGAAAGGCCAGCTCAGTAGGCAGGTGTAGGAAAGCAAAACATACTCTTTGGCCTGACGTCACAGAGCCTAGGGCCCTCAGAGATCTGACAGGGTACTAAAAATTAACAGGCCCCTCCCGGAAGTCTCAGACATCATGGCCTATTCCCCGGGGCTCTCAAAATGACCAGGAGAAATTGAAGGATGGTCCTTTTAAGCACTGACATCTCAGCTTCAGCTGCACACAGGATGATGGTCACTCATCCCCCAATCCTCCTGCCTGTTCTCGGCCCAAGGTTTGAATAACCCACCTCTACCTTACAGGGAGGCTGCGTGGCCAAGCTGGAGCAGTTCTTGGCTGACCACCTGCTGCTCATGGGAGCAGTGGGCATTGGGATAGCCTGTCTTCAGGTAAGTGAGGTAGGGGGTGTCTTCCTTCTAACATCTGTCTTGGGGAAAGCAGTTGATGCTTTGTACATGCATACTTGGCCCTGCCCTACCCCTGTTCCACCCACCCCACAAGATGAACCACAGTGTTAGCCTCAATCCCCAGAGAGCCTTAAACAACTTGAATTTGTCTGGAACAGGGACCTGGGACACATCTGAGTGTGAGGTCAGGTATGTAGCATGTGCCTGTGTGCACAGCACAGCCTGCTGGGATTGTGAACCTGCATGCCAGTGTGTGTGCATGTGTGTGTGTTTAAGTTGCCTGTGTGCACATATGTGTGCATGTACCTGCCATCATTCCATGTGTATTCATGTGTGCTTCCAGAAAGATACACCCAGTCTCCCTGAGGATGGTCAAAGCTATACTCTCCTCTCAATACTTCTCGCCACATGCCCCTCCTCTGGCCTCCATCAGTGAAGTGACCTTCAGTCCCATTGTTTGCTCCAATCAAGGGACCTTAGGGGAGAAGCCACGGATGCTGAGGAGACACAGAAAGTGGTCCCGTCCTCATGTATACTCCTGCCTCCTTCTGATGATGGGAGCTGTGTGACAGCTACCCTTCTGATGGTGGGAGCTGTGTGATAGCTAGCCTTCTAGAAGGACCTAGGCATCCTGCTGCCCTGCCTGCATCTCCCACCCCAGTGCTGTAAATGACATCTCAAGAAGGGAAGGGACTGAACATTCAGACACCAAGATCCCAATCTGTCGTTGGTTCCACATGAACTTGAGCCACCACTTATCTTCTTGTCCTTCAACGTCATCTACAGATGAGGCTCACCTCCCCTTCCGTACACTGCCTACATAAGAGCCAGATGTGCAGGAGAGCACAGGGCCCAAGCAGGGCACTCAGCACACATACATGCCTCTGTAGGTAGGTGCAAGCTAGCTTTATCTGATTCTCTGTGGTCTCAGAGCACTTTCAGAGTCTTCCTCCTAATGGATCCTCACACTAGACCCAGGCTGAGCACACTCCTTACTTCCCAGATCAGAAAACTGAGACTCAGAGAGAATGCACCTCCCACCTAAAGCTGTAGCCATTAGGGCCCTTGGCTCTCCCAAGTGTATTACTCTAACAGAGGCCCATGGGACAGAAATGCATGGAGTGCTAATGTCATCTAGCTGAGGAGTCTCCCAGTGTAGGGATGTCTCTGGACCAAGACCCACTCCCTGCCGAGTGGGACTGGAGGGCCAACTGCAGTTTCACACACTGAGAAGCAAGTTGCTAGTCTCTCAGGGGAGAGCCTTCTTATTCTGTCACTGATGATCTGAGCCACGTCACCTAGGGTCAGTTATATCATCTCTGAGCCTCTGAGGTTCCTAACATGAAGCCTCCTCCTATGATGGTTGGTCATGTGTGCAAATCACAGACCTCGTTACCAAGCAGATGCAGGGACTCCACAAAAGATGCTCATTGCTTTTATTTCTACACAGGTCCATCAACTCCTCAAAATTCCCCAATGGCTTCCTGGTCTCCTCACTGCTAGACTAGGGAGCTCAGGGAGGTGCATGGCATGGCCCTTGCATTTTCACATTTCCCAGAATGGGCCTCTGCCCCTTGTAGTGAACCCAAAGGAGTCTGGGACCAGGCAGGGCTGCCCATCGCTCCAGGAGCTGGAGTGATTCCAGGTTTCCAGGGATCCATCACACTGATTTTTAAGGGCCTGCCCTGGAAAGATATTGACCAGGCATGGTTCACCTCAGTCTACTTCTTCCTGGCCTTTGTCTGCACAAATTGTAGCCAACGGTAAATGAACCCGAGGGCCAGGCACGGGGCTGCATATGCTCAAAGCCCCAAGTCAGAGCAGGTCAGTGCTACTAGCTACTCTAGTGTTCAGGGCCAGGCCACTGGGCAGGCAGCGTACCTGCAGGTTGTCACACCTCCCTGTACTATGTCTCTGCATCTCACACCTAGCCCAGGTTTCTTTCTCCCTTGTGGCTCACTGAGCAGAGGCTGGTAATGGCGAAGCCTCGGTTAGAGTGCCCTCTACTGGCTGGAGATGGACATTAATCTGCCCTGTCCTCCAGGCAACCTGGAGCCTTGAGAAAGGGCCCAAATCAGGCCTCTAGAAGAATAGTATTCCTCCCAGTCAGAGCAGACTCTAGGCACACGCACACATGCACACGCATGCCCATGCACACACACACTCTCACACGAACGCTCACACATGCACCAAGGCTCAGGATATCATCCTAGGATGGTATTCTTATTTCTGGGAACTGGAGGCGTCTTGCTTGGGAATCAGAGGGCCTGGACTGTAAATGTAGCCCCATGTCTCACTGTGTGACCTCTGAGAAGCCACAGTCTCTCTCAAAGTCTTTGATTTCCTTATCTGTAGGATGGAGAGACTGGAGAAATTATTTTAAAGCTGCAGCCAATGGACATTGTCACGTAGGAGACTGGTCTGCTAGCACGGAAGGCAGAGCTCTTGGCATTGAAACAGGAGGCAGGCCTAGCATAAGGGCCATCACTAGCTGCTCTGATGCCCCTAAGGTACAGGTATCTTAGCAACCCTGTGCTTCCACTGCCCTGAGATTTTAGTAAGGTTGCTAGCTTACTGACCTTAGGCAGATGCTCTGAGAACTCTGGAAACCAGGCAAGAAGTACAGGGTTGCCCACGCTGATCTCAGCCAGGTGTTTGGTGGCATGTCCGTCATGGCTTCACTGACATATTATCTGGGAAATACATGTTCTGGGGAAATGGTGACATTTACGCCATAACATGTGCTCGCAATGAGCTTACCTTGGCCACCGGTAGAATCCCTTGGAAAACTTGGAATGCACCCAAGGCTCGGGCTATGCTCCGGTACATGTACATACAATGGCCAAGGCAGACGCCAGACCTCAGTGTATCTTCAAAGAAAGCATCCTCAGATTTCAGGGACTCCAGAGGAGCCAAGTGGAGCCAGAGACAAGGTATGGAGGGCTTAGGAGGTGGGAGATGAAAGTCAAGTGGGGAATTCCCCTGGGAGTCTAGCAGCAAGGTGGGAACTGAGGGAGGAATTTACAAAGAGACCCCCTCAGAAGCCTCTGAATATAAATGGAATGGTTCCGTGGTGGTCTTCACAGCGTTGTCTCTGTAGAACAAACTGGAGCAAGAGTTGGATGGCAAGAAGGCTAAAGGGAGGACCCCCTCCACTCAGAGAGGTTTTCCTCAGAGCACTCACTTGCTCCTCTCTTCAGCAAGTCCAGGCTTGCTGTGGCCACACTGTGTGGCTCCACACACTGAGGCTCCTGTCTAACAATCACACCTGTGCTCGCTCAGATGGACGGCTGCTGGGACCATCTTCCTCAGTATACATTGAATGTGGCTGACTCGTCCCAGAGATGGAAAGTAACAGGCTGACGATCACACAGCCGACTTCGGCAGAGCCAACCAGGCCCTTCATTCCTGATGTTCTTTCTTCTCCTCCGGCTTCCTCTCTTGTGGGTGGCTTCCACTCAGGCATAATCTTAGAAAGTAATTTATAGAATATTCCAGCTGGGAAACTTTAAAAAGGTTATAGTAAGTAGCCTAGGGATCTTTTCTGGCCATCCTTCTCACACACAGAGGAGGCACCTCCCACCCAGGGGACGTGCAGAGGAGGCTCTAAGGCACACTGTGTATTGGCTTTGTAGCAAGGCGGTGCTCTGCCCATGGAGGTGGGGGCTTTCATAACCACGGGGGAAGGGGTCAGACAAGAACACAGGACATGGTCTTGTAATCAGGCAACATTAGCCTGTGCACTGGATTCACAGGAAACATGAAAGCTGCCTTGGCCATTGCTGAGCCCAGGGAGAATTCCTGGAGGAGGTGATGGATACTAAATTCTGAGGGGATCTGACAGGAAGCAGCAGGAAACAACTACAGAGTGGATGGGGAGACAGGAACAGTACATGGGAAAGCTTGGCTATGTCACACAACCAGTCATGTGATTCCTGACGGGCCTGCTGGCCTCTCTCAGATGTGACAGGGGCTGAGTTCTGGCTTTGGAAGAATCTTGCCTTCTAGGACAGGCTTGGAGAGGGATGCAATTACCCCCGAGGTCACACAGCCTACAGGTACCCAGCTGAAATAGAACCAACCTTAACAGCCCACATGTAGGATGCTAATGTGTTTTAGAGCCTAGAAAACAGCCAGCTGAGGCTGGATCTCTGGGTCATTGGAGTGTACAGAAAGGCCATGTAGGCCAAGCCAGGCCTTTCTTTCATGCTGTCCAAAGATCACCAGCTACTTGCTGAGAAGCCCATAAGAAACCATGAGCCCCCTGTTAAAAAAAAATAAAATGTCCCGTGTGTGGCCAAGGTCTATACCAAGTAGCACCCCAAGGGAGCCCTGTGTCCTGTGCAAGTTGAACTGGTGACAGAAGCCAAACCCAGGAGATGGGTTACCTTTGTCTCTATTGCACTCCCTCTGGGAACTTCTCTCTGTTGTCTCATGTTACTGTGCTTGCTGCTTGGATCATCCATGCTGGCTTTTGTGTCCCCCTGCCAAAAGGAGACACTGAAAGTCTTAGGACATCCTTTACCATCTGTGCACTTAAGGATAGGTGTGTGTGTGTGTGTGTGTGTGTGTGTGTGTGTGTGTGTGTGTGTGTTTTCACATGTGTACACTGAGGAGGGCATCTTTTATCACATCACATTATGCAGGTGTGAGGAACGGGCTCATGTATGCATGCATGTGTGCACCTGTGCACACTGCCAAGTGTGCACACTAACCTTCCACCTAGTTCAGGATGATATAGGCACATGTGTGCATGTGTGCATGGTCATGTTTTGATGAGAGTGCCTATCCCACGCACTTGCTCTGCCTGTTCAAGGCATCCATCTCAGATAAATCATGCATGTTAGGGAGTTCGGCTCCTGCAAGACCATCTAGAGGGAATTGCATGCTGGTGAGAGGTGTTCTAGCCCACAACACATATTGGCCTGCCCTGTTTGTGTACATCAGAAAGACCCAGATAACCCACGGGGAAAGCATCCAACCCTGAGATGGAGAGAGGAGCATGACGCAGTCCCTGGGTACATGTCTGAGAATGTATGGCTGTGACAGAGCCTGCTTAAAGCCAGTGGAGGCGAGATAACCTCTTAAGCCGCCTTTGGGCTTCTGATCCTGAGTCCCGAGGTGGATTAGCAGTGCTCTTAGCTCAGAGGCTAAAGCCGAGAGCAGCATTTGTGGCCTTGGTTGCCCACCCTCTTGGGCCTAGGGCAGGGGAGTAGGAGGAAGATGAAGAGACAAACCTGTCCTGGATGGTCTGAAGCTAACCTGACATGGACAGGCAGCTGCTCCAGGCTATACTCCTCTTCATGGGTCTATTCCTACTCTGACTGGAGCTGCACTGGCACCCAGGCCTGTACATCCAAGGTCAGATCTCTAGAATAAGACAGGGAAAGACAGAGTAGACCCTTACACAGAGACACTCACCTTCATTCCTGTGCCATGTGACAGTGTGGGACAGTTGGACACAGAGTAGAGACTGTACAACTATATCGTCACCACTGTAAGGTACCTTAGTCTGACACATCCCTATCTCTTTGTTCTCAAGGTTCCCCTGAGTGGGAGGGAAGGAAGACACAGCTTCAGGGATGGGAGAGCAAAGAGCATGGAGTGTAGAATACAGATCCTCTGTCATTTGGGACTGGGAACTGTTAGAAAACCGGGAAGGTGGTACCCTCTGTCTCCTTGTCCAATCAGTGGATCCAGTAGGGGTACTGGCAGGCAGGATGCCAGAGTCTCCATGCTGCGCTCACAGTGTTCCTCACTGAATTGTGATGGGCTTTAGTTTGGTTCTGGAGCCCTAGGGCAGCAGGAAGCAGGAAACCATCTTAGAGAGACTAGATGCTTCCGACAGCTCTGTGGTGTGAGTGGGGATGTCATCACAGAAGAGCCAGATAAACGGAGCTGCCTCTAGAGAACCTCAGGCCCACAGGCCAAAAACTGGGTGGATGATGGAGGAGATAGCAGCCACTGGACCCCAACCCAGGCCCACAGGATTGATGTGTACTATGTAACCATACTCCATGATTTGAGCCTATTCTAGCACTAAAGTTATCCTCTGGCGAGCACGTCTCAGAGCTTGCTACCCTACCCCTACCCCACATCAACCCCTCCTGGGATCCTGTGAGAAACCCAAGCCCTTTCAGGTGGGCAGCCTGTGCGGTTCTCATGGCTCGCTGCTCTCTCTCCACCCGGCAGATCTGCGGGATGGTCCTCACCTGCTGCTTGCACCGAAGGCTCCAGCAACACTTTTATTAGAGGATCCCCCTGTAGCCTGCCGGCCCACACAAGGGCTCACATCGCCGCATCCTGAACCAGGCCTGCAAAGTCAACGCTGGGGCCATGACTTCTCCACCCTATGCAGAGGCCACCAAATGCCTGTGACTGTGACTCCTGTGCATCCCAGCTGGGCAGGGTCCTCAGCTCACTCCTCCATTTATAAGCACTCAGCCACTGCCAGAATCAGAATCCTTGGGAAGGGATGATCCTGGCAAGAGGCAGCCAGAGCCCTTTGCCAGGCACTGGGACACTGTGGACTACAGGGACGTCAGAGTTCATCCCCCTCTGATCTATCTCAGTGTCTGAGTCTGAAACAGAAGGCTGTCGGATGGGTCCCTCTGAGAGTCCTATAGGGTGTGTGATTCCCGCTGTCGTGGGGCCCCAGCTGGCTCTCCTCAGAGAAAAACAGCGCTTTGGGCACACCAGGTTAGCTCACCCTTTCCTGAAACCTAGCTGGTTTTTCAATCTCCCCCACAGAATAGCTGACCATGTCCTTCCTATAATGCATGGGAACAGGAGTGATCTAAGGTGGGGCAGCTTAAGACAAGCTGCTGAAGCCACCAGGACAGGGCACTAAGGAGGCAGGTTGGTTACAACACCCAGGAGAATCACATGACGGTCACAAGCTGGTCCTGTTCCCAGGCTTGACTCCCAAAATGCCAGGTTTAAAATGTTAGCGAATGTAAAACTCTTCCCTTCCCCCAGTGAGGGTGAGGTACACCAGAGTCTCAGCTGCGGAGGAGAGGAAGCTGTGGGGAAGGAGGAACTCTGCCTGGTGCCCTCGAGACCCCACTGTTTCTCTTCCATGGGTTCTCTGCTTCCTTCTCCACTGTCCTGGAGTAGACGCCATTCTTTCCTTTGCTCCTCTCTTTAGTCACAGAATGACACAGGATATTCAGGGAGAACTCATGAGTTAAAAGACATGGAAAGAAAATTCTAGAAAAATTAAAGGTTGGTAGTAGGTCTCAGTCTTCTACCTGTCCCAGTTCTCACTGTGGGGACCCCAGATCCTGCTGAGTTGTTGGAGAGAGGTAAGCTCCCACTCATACGTGGGTGGACTAAGGGCCACTGGTGGCTGTCACCAGCACAGGTGGAATTCCACTCTCAGGCCAAGAAGTAGCAGTGTGGACAGAGGGAACATCAGGCTCACAGATCAGACAGCCTCTTCCACTCTGGCATTCTCTGGGGCTACTCGGAGCCTGGACTGACTTACATCATCCACCTGAAGGACCAACAGTAAGAAGACACTCGCCAACAACCCCAGACTACACGATGGCTGAGAGAAAACCTTAGCTGCCCTCCACCTTCCCAGAACTCATGCAGATACTCGAAGACTGGCTGTGGTTCCCAAGCTTATAGACTGAGGATTGAGAAAAGTTGTGGGGCCCAGACCATGATCTTCCCAAAAAGGCACCTAGGGAGGTGATAGTTTGCAAAGGGATACTATGGCCTCAGGTATCTGCTTTGGTAGGCTCCCTCAGAGAGATGAAGTCAGAGGTGACAAGCAGGCACCATTTATACAGACTTGATGCAGAGGTAGTCCAGGAGAGCACGAGGCATCGGCTCCAGAGTGAGAGGACAGCCCTAAGTGTGACTTCCTTGATCATACATCAGCCTTGGTGACAAGATAGGGTTAGAGGACATGAAACACATAGTAGGTCAGGGTCAGTCCAGCAGCTGCAAAGGCTGGAACCAAGTCTGTAGTGAGCTGTACCCAGAAGATTGATGTTAGAATATTTCTTCCTGTTTCCCCTCAGGGACAGGATCCTGTTCAGAGGTTATCAGTCTGAGTTTCTTAGAGAGAGGGAAGGATGCACCTGTAGAATGTCACCCTCAGTCCCGGGTCAGCACAAAACATACTGAGGTCCCATGCCAGGCCCTGAACTTGGTGTCGATGAAGCCAGTAGACCCTCACCCTGAGCACATGAGTCACCATTCCCTAAGCTCAAAGTGGCCACCTCAGAAACACAGCCTGTCCCCAAATCCCCCAGGTGACCAGTATAAGGATGGACCTTAGTCTATGACAAGGAGTGAGGTGTCTACATGCATTTGTCCCTTTCCCTTCAGAACAGTGGACTCTACCTCCCGTAGCACCACTGACTTGGCTTTGGGATGTTATTGAGGATCTGTGTATATTCGTCACTATGGTATCCATAGTGATACCAATGGGATGTGCTATAGTCGCCATTCTGCTGATGAAGAAACTAAGGCTTGGTCAAGCTGAACACCAGTGGTGTTTGCTCTTGTCATGGGCCCAGCCAGGTGGACCCAAAGAAATCTGGGCTGGATGTCCCCTGCCCCAGCACCAGCTGTCAGGGAGGTATTCAGGAACAGAGTGTCGTAGGTGCTGTGGCCGAGTAGTGGCAGTCTTAACACCTCCCAGGTTGGATGGGACCATCCAGCGTGTCCAATCCCAGCAACCTTCTGCATCCACAGTTGAAGCAGACACCTGTCTTATTTCAGAATGACAACCAGGTCCTATGGGGAAGCTAAGAAGGCCAGAGCTCATAGGAATGGCCCGGAGCACACTCAGGGAGTCCTTTGTAGCCATTATAGTGAGAGCAGGGACTGTCTTTACTGATCAGTCTCCATAAAGATGGGAGTCACACCATGTGGAGATCACTGGCTGGGACATGAGGTGCCTCTTCCTGCCCCACAAAGGAGGTCAGGAGAGAAACCCAGACTGTCTCTCCACTCAGAGCCACCCCAGGCATGGGGGTGCCCTGGATGCTGGTGCTGAGTCTCCCCCTCAGGCCACGGTCTCTTCTGCCTTCTTCCCCAGGCTCCCAAGTCCCTATTTTGATCATTTGTTATTTCTGAGCTCTGGAGTGGACACAAGGTGATTTTTTTTTCCTGAGTGCCTTCACCCTTCACATGGCCACAGGGGTTCAGGTCCGAAAGGTGCTGGGTGTAGGGGGGATGTACAGCAGATTACTGTGATGAGCCACTTTGAGCTCAGAATCTGCTCCTCTGGACAGCTTCCAAGGTTTTGAAGTCAAACAGATGAATGGATCAGTTAGAACCCAGCCAGCTTTGAAAATGCCCCCCTGTCCATTGTCTCCACTGGGCTAGAGACAAAGAGGCAAGAGAAGAGAGGGCCACAGAAGCTATTCAGGAGAAAAGCAGAAGGCTCTGTGGCTGCCAAACGGCTCTTATGCCCTCCATGCCAGTGCAATGTGTCTTACACTTGCTGCCCCCTCAGCTCCACCAGAGGAGCCTTCAGAACAGGATACTGGCTCCCCAGAACTGCTCCAAGGAAGCCAGAGTTAACAGGTGGTCTTCCTGCAAAGTTCCCAGGTAGCGGTGAGGCCACTGATGGGCAACCACACCGAGTCACAGAATGGACCACATGAGGACTCTGCCCCCCTTCCTTCAGATGTCAGAGCCCCCCAAGTGCCAAAAGCCACTCAGGCCATCTGGCCTGAGTCACACATGGAGCAACTTGAGACTGTTCCCACTGGGGCCACAGAGAGGTGGGCTTAGTATAAGGATAAGCTGGCGCCCATAGGGATGTGAATTTAATCAGACATTCTTACAAAAAACAGAGTTGCCTTAACCTAACCGCTTGCGGTGAAACTACCAGATGTGGGCGCTGCCTCCCCATGAACCATGGGTGCTATGCTTTGGTGCCAGTGGTGTCACTGAGTGACGTCGAATAATAAAGGACTTTTACCACAGAGTGCCTTCTGCTGATCTGGTGTTGTAAGGAGACCCGGATCCTCTGTTCACAGAATGCATTGCGCCCCCCCACCCCCCGAAGCTGCTGTGTTGGTCATGGCTTCCCTACAGCACCTGCTGACTACACCATCAGCAGCTGGCTGCCGCTCATTCAGCATCTCACCGTTTACTCGTAGGAATGATCTCTTCTGCTTGCAGTGTCATCAATCCCACATTTCAGGCTGCTAACAAGGGCAGAGCTGAAGCAAGTGTGTTCTGCTTCCAGCTTCCGGTCTTTCATCAGGAAGCATGTTCACACTTTCCTGGGAGGCATACCTGCTGCCTTTGTGACATGAGCTAGCACTGAATCTGCCTCCTCCTGTGGCAGTACTTTAGAGGCTGAGACAGGAGGATTGCTAAACATTTGAGGCCAGGCTGGGTTACTCAGTGAGTTCCAAGCCACCCTGAGCTAGTGTAGCACTCTGCTAAAGGAAAGAAAGAATGGAGGGAAGGAAGGAAGGAAGGAAAGGAAGGAAGGAAGGAAGGAAGGAAGGAAAGGAAGGAAGGAAGGAAGGAAGGAAGGAAGGGAAGAGAGGGAGGGAGAGAGGGAAGGAAGGGAAGGAAATTCAGGATGCATGCAATGCTTCCACAGGTAAAAGCTCTTGTTGCACAAACCTGACAGCCTGAGTTGGATCCTCAGAACCCACAGTAAAAGGAGAGAACCTAGTCTCTAAGGCTGCCTTCTGATTTCCACATATATGCTATGGATCATGGGTACCTACTAGCACCTCTCTCTCTCTCTCTCCTCTCTCTCTCTCTCTCTCTCTCTCACACTCACCACACACACACACACACACACACACACACACAGAGGGGGAATGGGAAAGTCAGAGAGTGGGGGGAATGAAACAAGCCAGATGTGGTGGGTGGTAGGACCTTTAAACCTCACACTTAGGAGGTAGAGGCAGATGGATCTCTGATATGGATCCAGCCTGATCTACATAGTGAGTTCCAGGCAAGCCAGGGATAAATAGTAAGACCATGTCTCCAAAAATAAAAGTAATACAATTTTAAAATTTTAATGAAAACAGAAAAGGAACCGGTGAGAGATGTCTCAGTGTATAAAGGCACGTGCCCACAAGCCTGGTGACCTGACTTCAGTCCCTGGAACTCATGGTAGAACGGGAGAACTGACCCTTTAAAACTGTCTTCTGCCCTCCAAAAGCAAGCCACAGTGTGTGTGTCCCCTCTCACAAGTGTAATCATTTAAAAACATAAACACAAAAGAAAGCCAGATTTGAATGCTTGCCCATGCACTAAGAGGTATTTTGTCTTTTTTGACAAAAAAACATACCACCTCCTAAATTTGCTATTTTCTCTGGAAGTTGCCGAGGTCTGGGGGCAGGGGTAAGAGGTTCCTGTAGAACCCTAAGACATAGGGACTCCTGAAGGAATGAGGCCGACAGTCACCTGGGAAGACTCACTGTGAACACTCAAGGGGGCCTGGCCATTTGCCATGTGAACGGATAGTACTGGGCCACCTGAGGAAATCTGTACCCATGCATGGGGATCTAGCTAGCAGGGCCTGGCCAATCGCAGCTGAGCGCTTGGTACTGAGAGAGAATTAGGGGATTGGCCCTGGTCTAAGACATTTTTACTGTCTTCTCTCCCACTGGAGTGAGCTCTCTGGTCATCCTTCAGTATTACTACAAGTGTGCACACAGGCACATAAGTGCACAGACACACCCAAGGAAAGTAATGGCATTGCACAGCACACTCTTCCCCACTGCAGACAAGCAGCTTAATGATGTTCACAACTGCTGTCACTAATGGTGATTCACAACTGCTGTCACTAATGGTGTTCACAACTGCTGTCACTAATGGTGTTCACAACTTCTGTCACTAATGGTGTTCACAACTGCTGTCTAAATGGCCCTTACAGCTGACAAGGAGGGCAGGCAGCACGAGCAATGACAAGGTCTGCCCGGGGGGCTTCAGGCTGACTTGTCATGTGCCACTACTTCCCAGCAAATGCCAGTACCTTATAGCATCCCTGGGTTGTAGACACTGCCTCTCCACAGTGGCTAAGAGGCTGTCCAGGGGAAGGTGCACACAGAACCTGAAGCTCTTTTCTGCCTAGTTATAAACACACAGGCATCACCTGCTGCATTTTCCTGTTTCTACCTCTGGTTGGAACTGTAATGAGTCCAGCAGGAAGGAGACAACAGCTGTGGGCCCAGGCAGAGCCTTTACATCAGGCTTTTGCATCCAGCTTGGAATCCATCCTGTCCATCATCCCGGGGCAAATGCCATCACTGCGGTAAGAATCTCACAAAGTCAGTGCATTGCTTTTTCTCATCGCTGTGACAAAATGCCTGACAGAAATAACCTCAGAGAGGAAAGGTTTGTTAAAGCTCATGGGTTCTGATGGATTTCAGCCCATCACATCCTGGAGACACATCAGTCTGTGGCGGTGGTGGTGGTAGCTTGTTCACATGGTGACTGAACAGGAAACAGAGACTGACACAGGTGGGGTACGGGGGTGGGGTAAGTATGATCTTCAATGACTTCCTGTAGATGGACTCCACTTCTTGAAGGCTCTAGTTGCTGACCACAAGACCCAGTCAGGAACTTCCTCAACCAAGTAACCTCTGCCCAGAGCTGCAGAGAGGGACCAGCCCATGTCCTGAGACTTCCCAGAGGCATCTCAGTTCTCTGTTGGCCTCTGGGTGTCCAAAGGGGCATTTCTTATGGGGGAATCTTCAGGTAAGAGAGCTGGCCCTGCAGGGAGCCCTGCAGAGTATTGCTATTCCTTTTCTTGGCTTAAGGAGACAACGGGTTGTCTCAGGACTGTCAGACTCAGCAAATCCAGAAAGCCTCCCAATCTTGCTGAATGCTTGAAGGGATGAGAGCAATGTCAATATTTTTGTGTCTCAATGACATTTATTTAATCTGACTTCTGTAGATTATTGAGTGGTGGTGCTGAGCCAGGGGAACAGAGCCCTGGATGTCTGTCCAGTAAGCTCTGTTTGGCTTTCTCCCTCCCTAAAATTTACATCTACTCACTCCCCTTTCCATATCGCCCTCCTGTGTCCCAGGCTGATGCTTTTCTGTAGATCCTGCCTTTAGTTTGGGGACTCGGTATTTCTACTGGTCCAGGCAACAAGTTGGACATCCTACTTTTATTATTTTTATTTTATGTGTGGGTGTGGTTGCCAGCGTGTGTCTGTTCCTGGTGTGCATGCCTGGTGCCCACAGAAGCCAAAGAGGGCTTCAGATCCCCTGGAGCTGGAGCTACAAAATGGTTGTGAGCTGCCATGTGGGTGCTGGGAATCAAAACCTCTGGAAGAGCAACAATGCTCTTAACTACTAAGCCACCTCTCCAGCCCCTCTAAGTTTAATAGTGTGCATTCATCGTATTAAGGGAGGTTTAGGTATATGAGTCATTCCTCTATGTGTCTTTTTCTGTCACTGGTTCTCCTTTTACTTTTATAGTTTTATCTTTTAATAAAATCTAGATGACACATACCAAAAAAATGTGTGATATTTGTATGAATCTGTCTTGTTTAATACCATGATGCAACTGTTTTCTGGCCAATGACATGATTTTGTTCTTTGAAAATTTTTTAAAGATTTATTTACTTTCATTTTTATGTGTATGGGGGATTTTCCTGTATGAAGACATTTGCACCAGATGTGTGCCTGGTGCCCACAGACGTCAGAAGAGGATTTTGGATCACCTCGGACTAGAATTATGAATGGTTGTGAGCCACCACGAGGAAGGTGTCTGGGGTCTGGAGGATCCTGAATGATGCTTGTGGACTGTTTGCAAGTCTGAGGTGCAGAACAAACACAGAGATCCAGCTATGTCACACAAAAACTTCTGCCACCTCTTGCAGTCAGGGCCAGACAATATGATCTCTCACAGCTGTGGTTCATCTTTAGTGTCAACTTGACTGGGTTTAGAATCACCATGGGAACGCCTCTGGACATGTCTACAAGGATGTAACTGAGAAGACCCTGAATGTGGATGGCTCCATTCCATGGGTTGGGATCCTGGACTTTATTGAATAGAGGAAGTTATGTTGAGCATCAATATTCACTCTCTCTGCCACCTGACTAAAATACAGTGCAGCCAGCTCGCTCACATCCTGCCACTGTGCATTCCCTGTCATGATGGACTGCACCCACAAACTGTAAGCCCAAAGGAACACTTCCTTCCTTAAGGTGCTTCTGTCAAATAAATAACACACACATCTATCAGTGCAAATGACTGGTCGCCTGCCTGTCCACGTTGAATGTGATGCAGGGTGAATGGAAATGCCCCCCTGCCCCAGGAGATCTAATTAACTGCCACAGCTCATCTCCTGTCTAAATCCTTGCAGGTAGGCTGTCCCTTCTCAGCCAGATATCTCACTGAAGGTCAAGGCTAAACACCTTGATTTGGGCTTAAAACCTTAAGTTCTATCCCTCCAGCATTGAAGTTTTGGCTCTTGACCTAGTTCATGAGGTTGTACAGAGAGGGACCTCTCCCTCCAGAGACTCCCCTCTCTACCGATGCACTCAGACACTCCCTTGCACCCCTGGCTAATTATTCCTTTATTAGCCTCGACAGAATCTCCTCTAGAAGGACTCTCACAAGGCAAGTTGGGGTCATGGCTTGACCCCCACAGTTATCCTGAATCCTGAGAATACCATTACTAGTATAACCTTGTGATCTCCACTGTGAAACCTCCCCCCCAAGCCCCCCAACCCCCCCCAACCCCCCCCAACCCCGCCATTAGACAACTGGCTCTGAGGGCAAAAGTCAGTTCTGTGACATCCACCCTTGGTGTAGGTATTAGGTGCCAAGTTTGAATCCATGTCTGTGGGTGACTTGGCATCTTGTCTATGCTGTCCTGGTCTGGCTCCTGAGGTCCGATAGCACTGTCTGTGGGTACCAGGTCTGTTTAGCTATCCTTCCTAAGCTGGTCTTTCTTGTCTTCATTGAGCACAGAGGGGAGGCTGTTCTCCCACAACACAGGTTAACAGGGGAATCAATCAAGAGGTCTCCAGAGTAATCTAAGCCACTCCTTCCCATGATCCTCTTGACTTTACACATGTTATCAGAAGACTCCCGAGGCGCCTGACTATTCTGGCTTGACTCGTTTACCCACATTATACTAACAAAGGGGTTACTGTGCCGTAGTGAACCACAAATGGACAGCACACTGACCTGGCAGATACCAGCAAATGTGGCCACACCCTGGGACAGGTGTAGGAGCAAAGGGAGTAGCTTCCTTGCCAATTCCGCAGCTGACCATCAACCGATGGAGATTACCAGACTCCTTACTCCGGGTAAGTCTAGGGAGATTCCCAGGGACTCTAGCTAGACCTTTGGACTTAACCCAGAACTTGAGATAAAGTCCTGCAGGTTGATGCTTTGGGACAATGTGGTGCCAACCTGGCCACTCTCTTGCGGGAGGGAGACACTGCTGCACATCTGGAGGGGTTTGGGGCTGCCTCACCTCCATTTCATCCTCTAGATCCCTGCCCTTGTTCTAGCTCTGCTTCCTCGATGGAGATAGTGGCACTCGGTAACCCAGGACAAAGGGAACTCTGGGCTGCCTTCATCTGCCCCAAAGATAGAACCCAACTGGGGCAGCAGGAGACTCTGACACCAGGGAGGTTCCAGGCCCCCAGGACTGGCTGACATGCCTGCCAGTCAAGTTATGCTTCTGCCTCCTTCATGAACATCCTCAGACTCTTATTTCCAGACTTCCTTGGAGAGAGTCTGAAGCTACCTCAAAGGATGTTACCTGGGATAAAGGATATCAATGAGGTCCCCACACTCCTGGAAAAGACGCTAGCCCAAAGGAACTTCATAAGCAGCAGGAATTTCATAGCAGAGTACACCTATCCTCATAGCCTTCGCCCACAGGAAGTAAGGGCCTGCTTCTCACTCCTCCTACAGGACCAGCCAACTGTGGGTGACACTGAGGTGACATTTCACTGAGCTGAAATGACAGCCTCTCAAAGAGAAGGGTTGGGTCACTGGAAACTCCTGATTAAGCTTGTGTCAGTCACCAAGCAAGAGGTCTATGTGTTAGGATTCCTCGGGCCTCCATAGAGGGACAGAGATCCATTCACCCTGGCAAATCTGAAACCCAGGCCACAGGAAAGAGATGAGGTCCTCTTACAGGGTCCTGACTGCCTGGTCTTCCTCTGGGTCCCGCCATTCTGGTTATGGCCCCAAGAAGAAAACACACCACTAAATAACAGTCTGCTCGTGTTTTGACACATGATCAGTTTTTATTTAAAAACATGCTAAAAACATGGTGTTCGTTAAAGCGGGACCTGGGATGAAGGAAATGCAGACAAGGCATTGCAAGCAGAAAGTGCATTCGAAACCAATAAGCGTGCACTCCTGGCTCTCTGGCCACCCAGGGGCAGCAAGGCAAGTGGAAGCCCAAAGGCCTCACTCCTCCGAATGCCCACTCAGAGAGGGGAGGCCAGAACGCCACCATCATGGAGGAGGGGAGGGAAATGAGAGAACAGGAACATGAGAAGTGATGCCAGGGGCTGTGGGGCCAAGAACAGACCCCAAGCCTCTGGCACCCAGCTCCCTGTCCTGTGCCATGTCCCTGCTAGTTAGCACCTCCACCAGAGGGTGGGCAGGGGTCCAGAGAGGAGGGGACAACCAATTCCATCCACCTGAAGTGAGCTGGAGGCTTGACCACTTAAGTCAGGCCAGAGCATGTGCAAGGGGGACAGCTGAGGTGCTGGTCCAGACTGGCAGAGACACAGGATGAGTCTGTGCCCAATGGTTCGATTCCCGAGAGCAGTTTCCAGACCCCACCCTCTGACTCCCCACTGCCAGTCAGTTGGCTGTGGAGAAATGCCAGGGGCTAGGTCAGGCTTTCCTTGAGGTCACTTGCAAACCATGAGGACTTTCTGAGTCAGGTCTGTAAACTGCTTGTGTGGGACCTGAAGGAAATGGCTCTGCCTTAGGCCAGGGAGGCCACAGGTAAAGGAGGTCTCACGGCAGGACCTCAGTGAGCTCAGAGCCAAGAGTATTGGAGAAGAACTGAGCCACTCCCTGGCCTTACTCGGTGTGCCCTTCACTAGCATAGAAGGGCCATTCCCCCCAAGATAAGCAAGGGTCTCAGGACATCCACTCTGCCTGGAGACCTCTGCAGATGACTACACAGCCACACACAGCTAAAACAAAAAAGGCCGTTTGGGACTTACGATCTGGCTCTGCTGAACAGGCAGCTGATGGGATGATGAAGGTGGGGGACTTCGGCTAAGGCTCCAGGGACCAGCACCACCCTGAAGCGCTCTACAGCTGTGAAAGGCAGGAGGCAAAGTGCCTCCTAGGGTACTGGGACCTCAATGTTGGTATTAATGGAAAGTTTAAACACCCATAGATAGGCATAAACAAACCCACCCTACCCATCCACACTCACAATGCAGCAGGTGTCACACATGTTTTCTGACTGTTTCATGGGTCTACTGAACTCTGCATTTTGGAGGTTCCAGGGAGGTGGCTGCCATTCCCCCAATAGACCACAATTCCACCTCCTAGAACTGGCAACTTCTGGGACCAGTGTGCTGAGAGTTCCCTGCTCTCCTCTCTCACCTCTAAAACTTGAATCCTGAACATATTGAAAGTCCACACCCCTGGTCATGCGCTGTCTGTTATTCAAGGAGGTCAGAGGGGTTATACGTTGGTTGGTATCGTGGCTAGATCAGGGAGGGCCTGGCCTGGTGGGAAACAGTGGTAAAGAGCCAAATGGCACGAGAAAAGCAGCTACCACATGAAGGCCTGAAATGAGGTGCTCTGGATCCCAGTGGGTGCTCGGCCAGTCCCACAGGCCCTTGTCTTTACGGAAGGACACGGTGGGTATCAGTGCCAGCAAGACTGCGTCTGCAGCTTGGGATACAGCCTGCCTCCATCTCCCATGCCAAGCACCGGGCATCTAATGAGGGCCTTCTCTCCAGCACTTCGGGGTAATGGAAGACTGACTTCTCGGAGTTTCTGTATCTTGTGTCTTTGAGGCTCCATGGGATATGGTGCCTGCCCTGCCCCGCAATGTGGACAGCAGTGGATCCTGAGGAGGAATGGTCCTGAGACCCATGGGGCCCTTTCCTTTCTCCTCAGCAGGGCAGTAAGCAGCGGAGTGAGTCTGGTGGGGCTGGCCACAGATGCCAGCTCTGCCTCCTTTCCTGGGTAGTCCTGAGACTCTGACAGTCTGGGCAGAGGAACATGTCTGCTTCCACTGTCTGGACCAGGGTGGGGAGAGCAGAGTCTGAACCAGAGGAATTTGCAGCGGGAATGTGTGAGAGTGACCATCTGGGATGCAGGATGCTTGTGGGTCAGGAGTGAAGCCTGCAGAGGACTGAGGGAGGAAGAGGAAAGGAGGAGGAGGGAGGAAGAAGAAGAGGAGGAGAAGAGGAGGAGGAGAAGAGGAAGAGAGAAGAGGAGGAGAAGAGGAGGAAGAAGAGGAGGAGGAAGAGGAGGAGGAGATGCCACAGACTGTTCTGCCTCTCCTCCCAGCAAAGCATTTCCCCTGACCTAAGCATGCCCTGCTGATGTGGCTCCCTGGTTCAGGCAGCATCCTCTCACCCTGGAGTCGGATGCCCAATGCTTTGTATCCCACCAGCCTCTTCTGGCTCCATCCAAGGTCTCCAGGCCTGGCAGGGCCCCATATCATGGCTACACCCTCTCCCTCGAGGTGAGTCCTAGGGAAAAGGCTGGCACTTCTTACCCTCAGCCTCGTGAGTGTTGCACAGTGGTGTGTCCTGACTGAAAGCGGATGGAGGTCCTTTCTCCCTACCCTCCCCACCCACAGGAAAAGGAAACTCAAACCGTTATGGAAATCAACACAGTAAAAAGTTACAAATCAGAAAGCTAACCCTAAACTTATCTGAGAGATAATATTCCTGAATAATCATAATCAGAGTAAAATAAAAAAAAAAAAAAGTTACACTATAGTATAAAAACCCGGCAGGGTGCTCCAGGGGGCCTGACCTGGCGGGCCACACTGCACCCTGGCAGGCTCTTGGCTGGCAGCCATGGACGGCGGTGGCCTCCCTGGGACAGACTCTCCACCTCACACAGGAACAAGTGTCAATGTGAGGAAGGCCAGGGGCAGAAACACATTGGTGGGGCTTCCTCGTTGACACCCTGCCCACCCTGGCGTCTTTGGCAAGTAAGCAGGTGCAGGAATCCAGGCGCCCAAGCCCTGAGGTCTCTGCACGATGCCTCCTCCTTGGGCCTTTGCCCTCCATGAGGTCTAAGGCCAAGGATGTGGGCAGGAGAGTGCAGGCTGGCAGGCGGTGCAGGGTGGCCATCGGAGAGCAGGCAGGAGACACAACTCAGGTCCTCTTCCCTGGCACATACAGTGTCCAGGTGGAGCCAGGCGCTGCCAGACACTCAGGCATCGTACTTTTTACCCGTCCGTGGATGTGCTGGAACAGAGTCATGGAAAAGGCCATTCCTAGGATCTGAAAGGCAAACAGAGGACTTTAAAGCGACGCTCTTGTGGCCTGGGGTCAGACCTCAGTTTCTTAAGCTTGGGACTGCCCTAGAGAACCTAATATAAGGTGTGCATAACCTAGTGTGCTGGAAATGAGTCGGGAAACAAAGAAACCAAGGTCTCGAAGCTCCTCTGGAGACCCAGCCTGGAACTGCACACAGGTGGATGGACCTCAGTCCCTTTGAGCCATGTGTGCAGAAGGCCACAGATCCCAAGCTACTCACATAATAACATTTCAGGGGCACGGGAGAAGGCAGAGTGCATACAGGACCTGACCCTCCATGGAGGTAAGAGAAGAGGAGGGAGGAGAGCGAAGAAGGAAGCAGGGATGTGGTACAACTCATGCCAACAAGCTCTGTTTGGTTCTAGAATACATGAAGTGATGTCTTTGGAAGGAAGTGTCTTGAGCTACATCAAATCTCATTTATGCTCCTCAAGCAGAATCCTGAAAGCACGTGGAGACACAGAGATACAAGCAGAGGCCACCTGTAGCTTCACCCAAGCTGCCAGATGTCATTTGTAAAGCCGTGACCCAGGGACACTGAACAACTTTGGCTCTCTGGAGAGCGTGTCAGGTGACACCGGCTTCAACATCAGGTCCAAGGCCCCACTAAGCACTGAGCACTGCCTTGCTCACTGCCTGTGACATCACCCAGAGCTCTGCAGTGGCTTCACTGCTGGGCTGGACACTGCGACCTCAGACTAGGCTGTGTGAACACCACACTGCCCCGCCCGGCTCGGGCTCTCATGCATCCAGAGTCGGGGCGCCTGGGGTCTCCTCACCTGCATGATGAGGATGCACATGCCCACGGTGCCCAGCACGTGCTTGTTGTCATCAAACCACAGTTTCACTTTCTCGTAGCAGCCCTGGGGAGGGAACCACAGGTAAGGTCTTGGCACGATGCAGCATTCTAACGGCCTGGCCCTACCTTCATTTTGCCCCAGTCCCTGTCTTTATTCTTAATTCTAGTTCCTTACTACCCTTAGGCCCTGGTCCTCCCTAGTAGCAACATCCAACTCCCAGGCTCCACTTGCAACAAGAGCTGCATTGTCTCAACCCCATCCAATCCCTTACCTTCTGAATCCCAGCACACACACACACACACACACACAACACACACACACACACACAGCACTGTTGGCTTCACTCTAGTATACCCCTCTCCCCATCCCACAGTGAACTAATTCCCATCACTCTTCCTGCAGGCACATCCAGTGCACACGGGACCAGTGACCCATGGCACTGACAGCCAGCCTCACCGTTCTCCACAAGAGAGTTGGTGCTGTTGCGCCCACAGCCCTGGGAATTCTCCATGCAGCATCGATCAGGAACTGTGTTCTCCCCGAGCACGGGGTACCAGTCTGTGTAGTCAGTGACCCCACAGCACCGCATCTGGGGAAGTGAGGCCAGATATGTCAGCCCCACCAAGGCAGCCACCCAAGAGTGCAGGGATGGGAAAAAGAACTCCTTGTCCACTCTTGGAGCTGCAGCCAGATCCCCAGAGATGGTAAGCGATTCTTCCTTCCTAATCCAGCAGGGGGAGAGGGTAAGGTTGCTGTCCCTCTGGGCTGAGCACCAGACTTGGAGTCTAGCACAGTACCTGTCACCAGTACCAGGACCTCCTTCCTATGTGGTACAGACCCTCCCAAGGTGACTGCCAGGGTCTAAGTGAGATGAACATCAAGGAACAGAGATATTATTCCTGTCACTATCAGAGTCCTGACACCTGAGCCAAATGTGACCTGGTGACTCCGGTCATTCACCACGTTAGGCCCGCCCACCCCTGAGGCCCATCTCTTCAGCCGTCCCCAGTAGCATCCCATGCTATGGAGCTGACTCCTCTGGTTTAAGCAAATGCCCAGTGGCGGTGATTCTCCCAAAAGCTCAGGTGCCCTGTGGCCTGCCCCATCCTACCCCACGCACAGATCCGAGCCGCACCTCAGCCTGGATGATATTCCAGGCATTCTTGAGTCCCACGTTGTTCTCGGTGTTGTACAGCCGCAGCCCCTCTTTCAGGTCCTGCTTGGCATTCTCGTTCACCTGGCAGATGAGGAGCAACACCAGGGTTGGCTGAGACCAGCCCGCTGGCCCTCCTCCCTAACCCATACCAGGCCAGCTCGAGATGCTGGAGCAGTGTTTCTAGATGGGGAGGGCAAGTGGCTAGAGTGGGACCCTCAGGCCTCCTGCAGACCAGTCTGCAGGATCTGTTAGCCAATGGTTGCCCTGGCCTAGCCCTGGGGCTGTGTGACCTTCCATCTTGCCCCCTCTGCAAGGTTTACCTTGTCCATGTAGACGAAGAAGAGGATGAGCAGAATCAACTCTGCTAGCAGGATGATCAACAAGACGATGAAGAACTGGAAAGACAAGTGCAAACGTGGGTCCGGGTAGTGCCAATGGCCAGGGTGGGTGGTCAGAGAGAACGGGAAGGGGGAAGGATGGGCAGGGGTCCCAGACTGGGAGCATCACCTACTCCTAAGCAAACCCAGACAGACCACATGTCAGAGAGAGAGGGACAGCCAGGGCTAGGGACAGAGTCTTATGGAAGCAATTTCTATGGACTTCAGTTAGGGAGCCCCAGAAAGCAATGAAGGGAACATGAGGTCCAACTTACACTGAGGAGCAAACACTTGTTTTCCTTGATGGCCCCCAGGCAGCCCAGGAAGCCCGTCACCATGACGATGGTGCCTATTGCGATGACGAGGTTGGCTGCCGACAGCGAGGGGAAGCTGGGGGAGAAGGTGGCAAAGTTGCCTTGGGACACAGAGAGCCAGATGCCCACTCCAAGCAGCCCACAGCCACAGAGCTGGAGAGAGAAGACACCAGTTAGACCAGCATCGCTCTGACACTCACCTCCCAGACCACTCCCCTATGCACGTCTCCCACCCCTGACTCTGAGATATCAAATGATTATAAAAAGCCAGGTACTGTCACAGACCCAAAGCCTATGACACGTCGCCTTGCTACTGCGTGCCTCAGTCTCCCCTCCAGTGAATGGGATGAGGCAGCTTCATAAACCTTACAAGGTCTCTCTGACGATCAACTTCAATGGGACAAAGAGGAAACCAGAAAACTACACAAATGTGCACTCAGGTTACTCCTCCGGGCAGAGAGGACCGCCGTGCTCAGAAGGGAGGCTGGGGCAGGTCTGATTGGTTGGTCTATGGCACAGAACCCAGGCTCTCAAAGCCAAAGCCTCAGTGGGTGTTTCCTACTACCCTGAACAGAAGGGTCACGTACCCACTGTTCTCTGAAGTCTGAAAAGCAAGTCCATGGGTAAAGGGATAAAAGGTACTCATGGGCTGGCTAAGGGGCAGGACACAGGAGTCCGTGCTGTCTACCCATGTTGGTGAATCTTCATTGGCATCTTGGTGGGCACCACCATAGAAACACACCTCTGCGTGTGTCTATGCAGGTGTTTCCAGAAAGCCTTAACTGGGGCGGGAAGACCCAGCCTGAAAGGGGCGGGGCACCATCTTTGTGTCAGGTTAATACACTGAGAAAGGAACGGGGGAGAGAGCAGAGAGCAGAGAGCGAGCATTCTTCTCTCTGTGTTCCCTAAGGTAGGATCTAAACAGCTGCCTCCAAGCTCTGCTGCCATGCCTTCCCCAGACAGATGGGCCGTCCCCTCGATGTGAGCCACAAAAACACTCTGGAAGTGGCTTCTGCCAGGTACTGTATCAAAGCAGTAAGAATGAATACACCTCACCATCCACAGAAGCAACAGGTCTGTAAACTGAACCTCTTCACCAGCACCCCTGAGCCATAACTACAGCCAGCAGCTCTGCCTGGGAGAGCCCCCCTCTCACAGCGGCCAACCTCCCAGCTCGCTGTTTTATGCTCCGTTTAGCTGACACTCTCTGCTCGCCCCTCTCCCACCCCAGCTCCAGGGAAGTGTGCTGAGTCTGTGGAGCCAATCCATCAGTCAGCCAATATTTATTGAGTACCTACAACACACAATGTTCTGTGCCAGAAAAGCTACAGCCATGTTAGAGACCTGCCTTCCAGGGGCCTCCATTCTAGCTGAACGGGAACAATGAAAATGCAGCATCTACCAGTATACCATGGCGCCACATAATGTCTACAAGAGTTTAGAAGAGGCAATCACTATCCCGGTCAGAGACATCAGTTGGAGGGAGCAATCACCAAAGGATAGGTGGACATGAGAGAGGCCTGAGGTGGAAAACAAGAATTTTCCATGCAGAGTGAAAAGATGGAAGGACTTGAGAGTCACAGGTGTGGGTGTCCCCTCAGCCCCGCTTGCCCTGGCTTTGCGACCTTACACACTCCAGACAGGGGTGCAGAGCCCTTTGCATGGAATAATATGATGGCTCTTCTTGGCTGTCCATGTGACCACATCAAAAATTAACTAAACCTCAAGAGGCTGGGTACACCTGTGAGGGATTTTTCGTTACTGAATTATTTGAAGTGGAGGACTCGCCCTGAATCCAGGTCTTTTGAGGTGGGAAGATCCACCTTAAATCTGGGCCACATCTTCTGGTGGCAGCCTACATACCCATATAAGGACATAGAAGAAGGAAGCGTTTGCTCTTTGCTGCTTGCCTTCACTACTGCTGGCCAGTCCATGCCTTCTCTGATATTAGCGCCTACTTCTTCTGGATTCTGGTATATACTAAAGAGCAGCTGAGACAGCCAGCCTCAAGGACTGAACAACTACTGAACTACTGGATTCTTGGAGGAGATGGCCACTGTTGGAATAGTTGGACCATAGTGTGTAACAACTCTAATAAATCCCACTTTGGCAGTAGTGGTACACATCTTTAATCCCAGCACTTGGGAGGCAGAAGCAGGTGGATCTTGGTGAGTTTGAGACCATCCTGGTCTACAGAGTGAGTTTCGGAACAGCCAGAGTTATGTACAATGAGAGCAGCTGGAGAGCGGAGAAGAAACATGCGCAGACAAGGAATTCTACTCTCAGACACTCAAGGTGAGGGGAAGGGGCAGTGGCTTCTAGGAGCTGTGTTTTCTTCACTCATACAGCCTACAGACTCTAACCAGGCACATGGTTATCGAACACCAGGGCTGGAGGAAGTAGTGAACAATCCTGGCAAATGTCCTGCCTAGGGAAAGGAGATTCTCATGATCACACACACACACACACACACACACACACACACACGCAACCAACACAAGCACAGATAAATGAAACAATGGAGTGTCCATATAAAGAGGCAAGACTGCTTCAGAAAAGGATACATCAAGTTAAGAGACCTCAAGTTAGGACACGGGGGACAAGCTGCCATGTGGCTGCCATAGAATACCGCAGTGGCATGTGGTAGATAGAAGGTAAAAGAGGGAACATGCAGCCAGGGAACAGATAGAACAGGACCTTGAAGGTAGGAGGACGTGGGTGTTCTGCCCCAGGGCTGAGTGTGACATGAGCTAACAGATGCTTTTGACAGTCATCATGGCTGCTCTTCCCCAGAGGCCACTGAGGGCAAGAACCAGCCAGCACATGCAGGGACTCCTGCAATGACTAGGGGAGAGCTGGTGGCCACACACCAGATGAGTCTGCAGGAGCAATGAGACACGGTCCCATGGGAGACAGGCAGTGTTCAAAGTGAGCTGGGTTTCAGGACTGAAGAGAATTCTGAAAAATGGGGAAACAGAATGGCCCAGCCCAGACCCCCCACACACACACACAACTTCTAAGCCATAGATGATTCGAGGAGCTGTACGGGACCAGAGGAAGGTCATGTAATGGCTTCTTCACCAGAGTGACCTCAAGTGAAACCACATCAAAGTTCCTAGGAGTCTACACTATCACCTCAAAGCCTTGTAGCAGGAATGGGTGTGCGCTGATGCCCTCTGTGACCACTAGGTGGTGCTCCAGTCTGGTTCAGAAGCTTGTTGGGTTGGCCTGTGATGCCCTAAACTTGCATGCAGCCTGTCACCCAGACTTTCTTCAATCTGGTCAGTTTTC
This sequence comes from Mastomys natalensis, assembly GCA_021653895.1. NCBI lineage: Eukaryota > Metazoa > Chordata > Mammalia > Rodentia > Muridae > Mastomys > Mastomys natalensis. The sequence goes on from JAJTUV010000100.1 coordinate 1,533,500, forward strand.
TGAGCTGCCGTCTCAATTTTTCTTTCATTAATCATACCCTGGAAAATTCATGATTTTGAACCAAAGATTTATGGCTCTATAAATCGGACCCTAGAATGAGTAACAGAATACCCTCAGGGCAGGTACTTCTTTGGATTGGAGGAGCCTGGTCTGGGGACTCCTGGGGTTGTAAGATGCCCCCACCATTGTGCTGTTTCTGGCCTCCAGGGCACCTATGTTAAGGCAGAGCCTTCTCCATCTCACTCATCAGGAGCAGGTCTGCTGGGTCCCCTCTACTCTTGGGGAGCTCCTGTGGTGTCCAGGAGCATGTCCATAAGAAACCTTAGCAGGTCAGAGCTTCCCAGGGCCACGTTTCTCCCAATTGGTTCTCTGGCTTCACACCCCATGCCCTTCAATACAGTCTTTACGCTTTGCAGACATCCGTCAGGAGCCTTCTTCCAGTGAACTCCCACACCCGTGTCTGATCTTACTTCCTGTCTGACATCTCACCAGGCTGAGATCCAGGCAGTCCCAGCATAGGAGAACCTGAGCCTGACTCCTGGACAGCCTCCTTCCAAAGCCCCCCAGACCCATTCCCACCCCTACTAGGCCCTTTTGTTCTCTCAGGCAACCCGCTGTGCCACAGAGCATGCATAGTGTGACCCTTGTCCTTGGGGTTCCTGTTGACATAAACATTCTACTACATGACCCAGCCCCTCCTGAGGCTCCAGGCAAGAAGAAAACAAAGACTGGGGCTGCGTTTTCCAGCTAATGACTCTGAGGGAGACCGTGAAAGGCACTGCCAGGCTGGGACGAGGCCACTCTCTCTAGGTTCAGGTGCTACTCCTTCTGTGTCTGCTACTCCTTAGGAGATTTGCCTGCCAGTAGCAAACACTAAGACATCCTGCCTCAGCTCCCTAGACCCATCTGTCTCTCCTGGACCTGCTTTTCAGTTTACCCTACAGAAAGCTGCTGGAGCCCTCTTCCAAAATGTCTCTTTCCTCACGTGGGTCTTGTGTACCCTGAAGATTCTGTAGCTCTCTGAGGCCAGATCCTCTTCAAACTGTGGTTTGGATTGGGCCTCTGCTCTGTTCATTTCTAGCCCAGGCCTAGCCTGGCTTCAGGAATGCTGCCTCTGGCCCCTAGACCAGTGGATCTCAGGTAGGAGAATTCCTGCTCGCTGGGGACACCAGGAGATGCTTCAGATGTCACAACTGAAGTGGGAGGGCAGAGGGGAAATGCTTTTGGCATGTAGAACAGAGACCAAGGGACACAGTTGAACAAACTACAGTGCTCAAAATAAGCAAGACACTATTTAGACCCTGATAACAAAGAGGCTGGAAAACCCTGTCTTGAGCTCCCTCCCCAGGCCAGGCGCCAGCTCATTCCTTGAGAACACTGCTGCTAGGGAGAGCACTCCCATTCTCCCTGGTGACCCTCAAAATGATGATGTCAGACTCTTTGGGAGGTTTCAAGCTAGGTTAGAAGCCGGCCAGAGCTCACATCTAGAAGATGTCTGTGGGCAAAAGAGAGGAGGTGACTACAGATACAGGTTTACTGTGGGGTTGGGGAATAAGGCTTGCACTGGGCAGTAGGGGGACATGAAGACAGGAGACCAGCTCTAAAGTCAGAGTCCAGGAGGAGGGCAGGGAACCACCCCATCCCCATGGTGGGAACCATTCAGGAAGCATAAGGCCTGGGTGACCCAGCCAAAGCTGGGTGCCAGAGAGCTTAGTAAGTGGTATTCGAGAAAATTCCCTTCTAAAACCAGAGAGTTGTCTCAGCTGAGATGACCGAGCTACCATAGAACCCGAGACTGAAGAATCTGGGGCGAGGCGGTGACTCAGGAGTATCAGGATCCAGCCAATATAAGCACCAACTAAGTGGGGTCTTCAGTCCCCTCGTGTAGCCCAGGGCTGGTTGGAACCTGTTTCTAAGCAAGAGCAAGCTAAGGTGGATCCTAAGTTGCAAGCTTCCTCTGTTGCTTCACTCAATCAAGGGCCTTTCAAAAGTTTCATTTCAGGGCTGCAAAGAAACCGACATACAAAGTTGATAAGACAAACTGCTAACCTAATGTCTGCACCCAGCCCAGCGAGGCTGGGAGTTAGGTCTGTTCTGTTCATGATACATTTTCATGGTCCAGAATGGCACCCCAGCCTTGTCCATGCATTGCGGCCATCCGGACCTTGTCCTGGTCCTACTACAGGCTCCCTAGAGGAGATGAGTCCATCAGCCTGTCTCAGGCTTCCTCATCCCCTAGGAACTCACCCAGCACAGGTCTAGCAGGTAAACTGAGACCCCAAAAGTAGTGTGGACACATCAAGCTAGTCCTACAACCAAATCCCCCACACTGTTACCCACGTATTAACTGGTCGTATCTCATCTTCAGGTTAGTTCATACTGACCAAGTTAATACACATTTCTGTCTCCAGGTAGGACACCCACACAGGCACCCCATTTCTCCAGGCCCATGGCTGCTCCAAATTCACCATGGTCTAGGGAGTCTATCCCCATTTAATCAGACTCCACACCACCTCCATTCATCTAGCCTTTCACAAGGGAAAGTGGGCCCTCCCAGGGTGGGCTAATCCAGGGCATGGTCATGAGTTCATGTTAGCTCCCACCCCAGGCTTTTATCACAAAAAAATACAGCTCCTTCTGAGGACCAGATTCATGGTCTTCCACTGTCCTTCCACTGTCCTTCCACCACAGGGCCCAGAAAATACCTGGAACACTGGATGTTTCTTCAGCAACTGAACTAGTGAATGGGTGGGTGAGTGGGTAGGTGGGCAGGTGAGTGGACAGTGAGTGGATGGGTGGGCAGGTGAGTGGGTAGGTGGGCAGGTGAGTGGGTAGGTGGGCAGGTGAGTGGGTAGGTGAGTGGGTGGGTGGGCAGGTGAGTGGGTAGGTGGGCAGGTGAGTGGGTAGGTGGGCAGGTGAGTGGGTAGGTGGGCAGGTGAGTGGGTAGGTGAGTGGGTGGGTGGGCAGGTGAGTGGGTAGGTGGGCAGGTGAGTGGGTGGGTGGGCAGGTGAGTGGTAGGTGGGCAGGTGAGTGGGTGGGTGGGCAGGTGAGTGGGTAGGTGGGCAGGTGAGTGGGTAGGTGGGCAGGTGAATGGCTCAGGCAAGAGGCCTGAGCAGGGCACAGCTCAGGAACAGGAGCACATGTATACCTACAATCCCACTCCTGGGAGCTCCAGTCCCCCCTCAGCAACTCCCAATGTGGTTGAGGTGTGCTTGCCTGGCCCAGCCTAGCACAGACCTGCACACCACTGGCCTTTTCAGGCCTGCTACTTCCTACACCTGAAGAGAGCTGCCCCAGACATGGGCTCTGGGCATAGATTCCAGCAGTGGCCCTACACCATCCTCAGGCCTCCTCAACCCCTCTCGGCCAACAGGAGACATCGGAACACAAGGGCTCACAGCTTCCCCAAGGCCCAAGACATAATGGCATTTAATAAACTAGCAGATATGGCAAATAAGAAAGACAATCCTAATGATTTTAATTGCACCGCCTGACACACTGGCTCCTTTAAGAGCCTGCCTGGCCCTGAAAGATGCCAACCTGCTAAGAATTGTGCAGTGGGGAGCAGAGAGGATCCGCCAGGGTGGGAGAGGGGCTACTACTTTGTATTGCAAGTGGTCCTCTTCCCTCCCTCCAAGGGCTCTGCAGCTCGTTCCTTCTCACAGCCATAAAGAGAGACAGACGGCTGCTGGCTGGTGAGGAGGGCAGCCGTGGAGCACGTTTCCAATTCCATACCCGGGGAAAAGAAAGGACAAAGTCAGAGACTTCTGCCAAAGTCACCCAGCCAGCAGGAGGATGGTGGTTGTAGAGATTGGCTAGGGGCAGAGGGAGGCCGCCATGAAGGCCTCCCCAGATCTGATCTGAGTGTTTGCCTGCAGTCTGCATTTCAGTCCCCTCCATATAACTCCAGGGAAGGAGTCTATTAACTTAGATCCCGCTTCCCTGTGGCTAACATGCATCAGTCCTCATTTCCGAGAAGCTCACCAGGAACGAGTGTGACAGGCCTTTAAATATTTGAACATGTGTACTTAGCGACGCTCTCTCCCAAGTCTCCTCCTGGCCTAGGAGAGGGCTTTTACATCCTTCACCTCTGAGTCACCCTCTGCTGCTCATCTGTCTCACACTGAAAGTCACTCTAACTGGAGGGAACCAGCAGAGAGAGATATGTCTCCCCTCCCACACTCAGAGCTCTATGCGAGCATAAGCCCCATTGGTTTGACGGGTAGCCTCAGCAGCTCGACCTCCTGTTGAGTGTGTGCAGAATTTCAAACTGAATACAACTATTCCTTGGTCATTCTTCACTGGATGCTATTCTCCTCACAGGCTCCAATTTCTTCACAGCTCCACTTCACAGTCCCCGGCGTAGGGGTGACAGGGAGATCACACCCATATTTCTAAGCCTAATTTTCCTCCAAATAAACATTGCATAAAGCACCTGCAACCTATAACCCAGTTACATTTTGATGATTCCAGCTCGGGCTGGTTCTGTACAGATGTTAAGAATACTGTGCTTGTGTGTGTGTGTGTGTGTGTGTACATCTCGAGGTTGCTGCTCTTAAATATGACTTCAGAGTGTCAAGTCTCCTCACACACCCTTGTCACCTCTTCCCTAATGTCCCCACACCCCTCCAGTCCTCAGTACAGAGTGAGCCCAGTTGTGTTTTAGTATCTCTGTGGGGATGGGGAAAACCATGTCAAGGACAATCATGCAAGGCCCAAGGACAGCATCTGTCGCTCTTCTGTGCACTAAGGGCCTAGGTGGAGGCAAAACCCAGGCACCACCTTCCACTGGTGGCACTAAGGGTTTGCTGTCCTCTCGTTTCGGAGAGGGTCATGGCTTCCTTTGTTGGAGTATGATTCATCTGATGGGACTTTGGGGTCCGGTTTTGGCTGATGGAGTCAGCTCCACTCCGTGCCTCTGGTCTTTACATGGGGTTGGTAGGACTCAAGGGTGACCCAGTGTGAACAGGAGAATCTGAATCTGTCCTGAGCTTCAAAGCCCATTGAAGGGTGCAGCAAGATGCTGGTCCTACAGAGCAAGGGCAAGGACTACTTGCCACCTACCCTGTGCTGTCCCAACACAGCCCTTAAAGTTAGGCTCACTCCCCCAGGAGGAAAGGGCACCTGCCCAGGGTAGCTACCCTGTTGCACATCCTTCCCAGACCCATCAGCCTTCTCAGAAGCTAGTGTCTCCCCACCTGTTGAAATGGACTGTAGTGTCCCGTGTGGCTGGACACTAAGATGGGTGTACCACACCTGCCCCAAGGATGCCCGTGCCCTGAAAGCGTAAAGCTTGAGGAACGGCTCCCAGAAGGACCACAAGATGATGTGTGGCTCGGATGCCAAGGAGCCCCAGATGACACAGAGCACCTGCCAGCCGTGTATAGGAAGAGTGATCACTCAACAGTCCATAAACATTGATCGCCACTGCTGCCCTTCCCACGCTGGTGCACTCTGGCAGAAGTGCGCTTTCTTCCCAGTCAGGCACCTTCTGCTCAGCCTGGTGGTCACCGGCCTCAAATGAGACTCAGACAGGTGTCAGGGAGAAGGTATACTGGGGCATACTTGTGACTCTATGTTCTCGGGCCTTCACCAGTCCAACCAGTTTCCACTGGTTCTTGGCAGCAGAGGTGAAAGCTTCAGCTTTAGGCCCTAGACAACAGGCATACAATTGCTCCTCGGATTGTCCCTGTATTTGGGAATACACAGGAGCGCATGAGCTAACACAGACAGGGCAGGCCCAGGAAAGAGTCCCAAAAGGAATGCTGATAATCCAGTCATGGCCTCCAGGTCTCTGCCTCCTGAACTAGTGCACTAGACTAGAATGGTCCTTTGGTAGAAGGGGAGGAAAACTTCATGACCTCTGGAATGCCTACTCCCCATGCTCCGGAGGAAACAGCATGGTGTCTCAGGCCACCCCAAATCCAGTAACCTACCGGGCCATGGACCTGGTGCTAGGCTAGTGTTTCATGCTGAGGTAGGTTTAAGGGACAGTAGCTCTCACCGGTACTCATCTGTACCCTGGGCTACAGATAACCACACTTTTAGGGCAGGGGAAGTGTGAGGATGGAGCCTAGAACCACATTTGAGTGCCATCTCCATTCCAAGGTCACTGAGAAGTGGGCAGCCCTGAGGACTCCAGAGCTTTCCAGAGCTTCTGAGGCCCAGGGAAAGACACTGAAGGCACCATCTCTGCTCTGTTCCCATGTTTGTCTTTTGGTATGCAATGGGGGTCTGCCTGACAGACCCAGTCATGGTCCTGGCACTTGAGACAATATCAGTGCCAGGACCCATGGCTGGGTCTGTCAGGCAGGCAGAGGCGGTGTAAGGATGACATCATAGCTGGTGGTCACACATTTCACCTTGGGAGGAGGCAGGACCACTAGCAGCCAAACCTCAGGACCACAGACCAAGGGTGATGAGGTAGTGTGCCCTGGCAGGCCACCTGGGCCTTCCGATGTTTCTCTGCTCACAGAGCAAGAGAGAAAGAAGCACCTCTTGGCACAGTGGATACTGCAAGGATGAGCAGGCTGACGCCGTCTGTGTGCTTGGAGCTCCTTGGAATAGAAATACTGCACAAGGTACTGGGCTATTGTTCAAACATTTTAAAAGTGTGGGGTTGGAGACAGGACAAGGGGAATTCATATTACATCCTATGGCAGAGCTCATTTTGCCTGATTCACCTCACCACCTCCCCTCCCCCCCACATACACATAATCCCTAGAACAGGGCCAGGGCCTGCTCTCCTGCATTGGGAAATTTTGCCCCACCTTCAGATACTTTACATGGTGACAGTAATTTGCCACTTCTTGCCACTACCTCTGTCCCTCACCACAGGGGAGACCATTTCATAAAGGCACCCAAGTCAAGGAAATGACATTGTGACTACACAGAGAGAAATTGGCAAACCAGTGGCTGATGTGCACCATCAAGTCTGTCCCTTGCCTGAGACCACATGCAGTCTGCTTCAGCCCTTTGGCACAGTCAGCCTGTGATCTGTCTTCTTGAGGGATCAGAGGCCCACAGTCTGACTGAACTGCCGGCCAGAGCTGCACCCGCCCACGCCAGAAGGGTGGCATTTCTGACATGCTTTGTGGGGGACATGGCCAGTTAGGCTTGGGCCTCTGCCAGAGATGGTCTCAGCATCAACTTAAGTAACGACCTGAGATCCTTCTTAACTTGTGCCAAGAGCCTGGCCTGCTGTGCTTTTGCAAGATGGAATTGTGGGTCATTCTCTGCCTTCCAAGATGCATACTCTTGCTGCAAGCTGATGCCCCTCCCACTGGCATACTCAGCCAGAGTCATGCAGGTTGCACATAGAGCCGGGCCTTTCTCACAGAGCCCCTGTCCCACCCAATCTCTGCCATCTCCTGATGGAGGTCATGGTCAAGCACACAGGAGGCTACCAAGCATCAACCCCCCTGAGCACCGTGTCTCTGCTGCCCCACCCCCTCTTTCCAACTCAAGGGGGCACAGATGATGGGCCAGGGGCATAGAGAGGCTAAAGAGCAAAGCAACTACATGGCCAGCTACTGTACACCATACCTCACACCTAAGCTTTCCACTGTGCTCCTCAAAGGAGTGAAGAGTGTCCCTTGCACACAGACCTATTTTAGGAAGGAAGGCTAGCCTTGCGTTAGCCTTGTGTTAGCCTTGCATTAGCAAGCCCTGTGGCCTGGAGGTACACTCTCCTAGTCCCATATGGGACAACTGAGCTGAGAAGCCAAGCCTAGCCTAGAACAATGGGTGCTACAGTGCAAGAAAGAAGAGCTGATGACCATGGTGGGGATGTGGTGACAAAGGGATGGAGGGACAACACCAACAATGAAGCCAGTGTTGATCAAATCTTCATGCCCAGTTACCCTAGCCCTTTCCACAGGAGCCACGGGAGGTGGAGGTGAGGACAAGTGTCCCACTGCGGGTGGAGGTGGTATGTAATACATCCCAGATGATCCTATCCTTTGCTGACTGTGTGTCAGAGTCCTAACTGTCCTTCTTCGAGACACGCGGAAAGGAATGGAGCAAGCCAGTGTACAGTTCTTCTTCACCCTCCTCGGTCTCAGAACAGAAACCAACGCCAAGTGCCCTGGGCCATTTGTTTTGCAGAGAGCACTTTCACGCGCCCTATCTTGGCAGGTGTGGAGTTGCTATCCCCTTTTATAGATGAGGACACGGAGCTCACTGGCACCCAGCCTTTATCTACATGGTGGCCACAGGTGATGGATGGGTGAGCAGGGATGCTGTGATTACCCCGAGGACATGGAGTTTCAGTGGGAGGCACATGAGCAACTTCCAGAAAGCAGCAGTCAGGAAACCCTGCTAGTCACCCACCCATCAGCACCCTCAGCTAGCCAGGTCCCTTGCAGGTGCCCCACAGGTATATGAGCCAAGCCCAACCCTGAGAGCCCCTAGTCCTAAGGGCTAGACTATAACACAGAAGATAGCACTGGCCAGAGCCAAGTAGTGTGGGTCAGGAAGGCTAGAGGCAACTCTGACTGCGTTCAAGTTCACATTTACCAGCTGGGGGCTTCTCTAGTGCGCACATCTTAAATGGGAATTAACGTTACGTACCACCCAGAGCTGTCGTCAGAATTAAATTAGATTCATGAAAATAAACTTCCTAGCACGGTGCCTTGTATACAGCTATAAACGGGAGCCATTACTAGTATTTATGGCCTGCAGTCAGCATCTACCCAGGTGATGGAGGCAGGCAGAACAGCTGAAGCCAGGAACAAGGGGGTGGAAGGCAGAGAGGTCCTATCTGCTGGACCCTGTGTTGCTCTGCTCTTGTACAAGGTGGCCTGACAGTCACCAGTAACTAGCCTCCCAGAGCTGTCCTGTCACCCTAGGTAGACCATGAAGTACGCATCACTGAGACCGTGCTTTCCTACTGCCGGCCTCGGGGTCCCCAGCCACCCATCTCCGGGAGGCGGCTTGCTTTCCCGATTTGCAGTGTGCTTTCTTTTGGCAAGGAGCTGCTGCCGTCTGTGCTCTGGACCGTAAAACAAGTTTTCATCAATAAATTAAGATAAGCGGAAAGCCAGCTCAAGAGGAGGCGGGCTAGGGCGGGCGGGCAGGCGGGCTCGAAGTCATTCTGTGACCCAGAAGGGGCTAAAGTGAATCCCAAGCTAGACTTTGGTTTTCCACTTGAGGCTTTTCCCTCTTTCTGGATCCCAGGTACCCCAATTTAACCAGGTTTCTCAGAGAAGGAGAGGCTGGAGAAGCTACCTGTGTCCGTCTGGCTTGTCCCACCCTCAGGCAGTTGAACCAGGTGTCACACGGACAGGCAAAGGCAGGTGGAGGGAAGACTGAGTCCCTGTGCTCAGCAACCTAAGCCACTCAGGCTCTTGTCAAGTGACTGGCACAATAAATGCTCCCAAGATAAGAATGTTCCTGGCGTCTGGCTTCCACACTGTGAGCCTGGGATCCCCTAAACACCCCCACCCCACGTCTCTGCCTCCAGTCTTGCCAGCCCCTTGTCCCCTACACTGCAGTGCTTCTCACTATTGGACCACACAGGCCTCTTCATCCCAGGTGAGGGCTGACCTTTGCCCCTGCTGTGCTCTGCCTACAGATGAGTATGTAGGGTGAGAGCCTGTCTGCTCCATCCCCAGCATTGAGAGGCTCCCTCTGACAACAGGCAAACTTAGTGTGGGAGTGCAGGTAAGGGAAGGAGGAATGGAGGGAGAGAGGGAGGGAGGGAGGGAGAAGGGAGAGGGGGAGGGAGGGGAGGGGAAGGGAGAGGAGGGGGGAACAGCACAGCCAGACAAGCTTGCTGCTCAGCGGTGGGCACCTCCTCATCCGATGTCCTGGTATACAGGCTCTTTCGGCCCCTGACGCCCAACTGAGTTGCAGCATATGGCAGGGGAAGGGCCATCTGCCTGTCCACCATCACATAGGGAGAGGTGCGTGCCTCTCATATGCTTATGGTTTAAAAGGCAGGTGGGCCTGCAGGTAATGCCAGGAAAGTGCTGAGCTCTGACTGAACACTAGTCATCAGCTGTGTGACCCAGGGGCGAGCTAAGGGACTCATATGAGCAATACTCAACTCCATTGCCAGTCCAAGATCCTGCAACTTCACTTCTGTCAGCTACATGAGAGAGAGGATGCTGTCAGCCTGTATCTTGGGTGAACAGATTGAGACACTAAGGCTAAGTGGCTCGGCGACATGGCCAGGAGACTAAAATCTGTCTTTCTTGTACAAGAACGACCTCATTGTCCACAGGGAAGGGAGTGGTAAGGAAAGGATGACTGCAGACTGAGCCTGGTTGAGCCTGCAACATCACTTACCCCAATGCCCTAGAGAGCCAGACAAAGATCCCCTGGCTAAGGGAACAGAGGTCTAGGGAGATGCCTAGCTTCGGGCCCCATGGTCAAGATTGGAGACCAACTCACTGCCCTGCTTCAGACTGCAGCCACAGAAGCACATACACACTGGCAATGCTCCAAGCCACAGTGACATTAAATCAAGACAGCTAATTATACCCCGACCTGGATATTAATCACATCGATCACTTCTGAGACCAGGGTGATTTCTATACCTGGACAGAGCCCAGCGACGTGGGATCCTAGATCAAGTATAGGCAGAGGCAGGGACTTGGTTGTAAAAGCAGGTCCCCATAGCCTCTTCTTATTCACCTGCCCCAAGTAAGGATGATCACTCCCACCAAGGCCTGGGATGGGGGATAAGGTCTTGTTAGAAAGGGTGAGAATGGGGGTGGGTAACCTACATGTTAAACCAGCTGGCAGGAGGAGCCGAGGGCAAAGTTCAAGGAACTGAACTGAAACATATTGACAATAGCGAAAAGAAACAATTACCTCGCATTTTCATATGAGATCCAAGGAATACATTTGCTCTGGGTTTTGCTTATTCAACAAAAAGAGAGCGTGAGTGAGCAGTCGCTGGAGAGGGGAGGACAGGGCGGAATGCAGACGCTCGCACTTTGCAGTACAGTTTCCCTGAAGCTCTCCACAGAGTGTTTGTGGAGACCCAGGCAGATGCAGAAGTCAGAGGAAGTCAACATTGGGAGTGGAGGGATACACGGTGCTGCCTGCAGGGTACCCACAAACTAACAGGAAGATACCCTCAAACGAACAGGGAGACATGCCGCTCCTATGCACTTGGCAGCTTTGCATCTCTGGAAGTAGACACTGCTTTTTTAAAACAAGCTTTTTTCTTGGAGATAGAACTGTCAAGGTTCCTGGCACCAGCTGCTCTGGGGAGCTAGAGCCTGGCTTCACTCCAAGGAAACAAGCCAAAGGCTGAGGTGATTCTACAGTCTGTCCTTTCTGCACAGAGCAGGTCATCAAGAACCAGAAAGTCACGGCCACCTCAGAGGCCAGAGCAGGCAGGGCCATTGCTCGGTGGGGGTCCGAACAGTCACGTAAGGCTCTCTGTCATCAGTCTGCATCCTGTCATGTGGGCACTGGAAACCAGGAGTTTGCCACCTGCACCACATGTGTACCGAAGCCACCTCTAGGCTGCTCAGGAGGAAGGCAGCCAGTTTCACCAGAAGGCTATCTTACTGCCTGGGAACCAGAAGGCCCAGACCTCTTGCTTGCAAATGGCTACCAGCGTACCACAACCTCCCTGTTTATGGTCTTATGAGTCAGGCATGTCCACTCTCATTTCCCAAACTATGCTTTTCATCAGGTATGGTGGGTTGTACATGCAATCACAACCCCTGGGGACCTGAGGCAGGAGGATGGCCACAAGTTTGAGGGCAGACTAGGTTATGAAATAAGTGTAAGAAATGTGTTGTTGTGTGTTGTTGTGTGTGTGTGTGTGTGTGTGTAGTGTGTGTGTGTGTGTGTGTGGGTGTGCCTAGTGTACTATCTTATAAAAATCAAAACAAACAAAAATGTGTTTTTCTCCCACTGTATCTTTGGTATATGTCTTTCCATCTACTGTATCTCAGAAAGCCTGGGCCCGGGGCCAGTAGTGAATAAATGCTCAACCATGGACTCAACCTGAGCTCTGAACTCTAGTTGCACCTGAACTGATGACTCTCTGAAGCTGAGGTGTAAGAGTCTTCAACTCTAAGGTGAGATTAGAATGCTCTCCTTCCAAAATGGACACAGTACTTCCACAGAAGGCGGCTGTGGAGACCAGGAGACACACCTACTGCTCTTAAACAGGAGCACGGAATAGATGGTAAATGCTACTGACTGTCACTCTTCTAAATCCTCAGGTCACATCCCCAGAAATCTCCTCCTTGTCTTCCTTGCTGCCTAGCTTCCAGTCTCATCCTTCCTGCTGAACACGGGGTGTCCCAGTCAGTCACCCAGCCTCCTCAGTCACAATCCTGATGCTTTGTTTTGAGCATGCTATACCGCATTTCATGACCCTGGAGACTCCTGCAGCTTACGGAGTGTGGCCTGAGCCCTGAGCATGGCGTCTGTTTACAACCTCAACCAGTGGTTAACTTTTCTACTTGAGTCTACCTCCAGGCCTGAGTGCTGAGCCCTCTGTGAAGGCAGACATTTTCTGACCCAGATTCCTTATGATTCCCCACCCCCACACCCCCACCAGCCTGTTCATCCTTCTACTTCCATGAAAGGACGGTGACCTCTACTGCCTGCCCATGTGCTGAAGACAATCTGACCCTTCCTCTCCGCACCAACAGGTTTGACCCTGTGTGTTTGCCGAGGGACTTGGCCAAGCCAGCCACACAGGCAGCCTGTGTTCTTGCTTATCCTGACTTATCCTGCAAGAGCCTTGTGTTGAGTCAGCTCCGGGAGCTATTTTTTCAGGTTGAGCCATGTTTGCACAAGAAGAAAACGTCCAGAGCTTGGGACTCTGTGTGGTACAACTTGTTCTGGACTGTAGCAGTTGGTGCCCAGGTTCGGCACTGTCAAGGACCCTGAGGGTCTAGCAGACCCCTCTACATAGCCCAAGGACATCTAAACTTTTTTCTTCCCCAGAAGAAACTTGTGGATTAATGAGAACAAATTCCTGCCCCCATGGCATGTGGTTAAGTATGGACTATACTGGGAACTGTGCCCTGTAGCAGGGCCCTTGCCTTACAGGATCTCAGTTCTGCCTGACGACCTCCATGCAGAAGCCGGGCAGCACGCCTCCCAGCAGCAGACATGTTCATCTACTGTTTCTTGTTTCTCTCAGGCATCTTATACTGACTGGGATCCCAGCAGAGATTCCCACGCTGAAGTCACAGTGACTCCCCCCTGTGTCCCATAACAGCAGCAGTGAGACCTGTGGGCAACTGACCCTAACACCCATCTCCAGCTGCAATGGCTTTGATGAGTGTACCTGCAAAATGTAAGTGTGGGGGACATTGTGGTCCCCATGGGAACACTACTGGAGAGGCACTTGGGACCTGTAACAGGTGGAGCATCAAGTAGGAGGCCAACCATAAGGGGTGTGCCTCGAAAGGGTCAGTGGGACTCCAGCTCTTCCTCTTTCTTTGCCTCTTGGCTCATGGACAGTTTGTCCCAGTACATGCTGCCTGTCACTACCACTGGCACCTTCACCAGAGGCCTGAGGCTAAGTCCTGGTTTTGGATTTGAACTCCTTAAGCCCCTTAAACCTTTTCTCTGCATGAGGTAGTAACCCCGAGTATTCTGTTGTAGCAACACAAAACTGACTCACACCATCCACTCTCGCTCTCCACCTCCACCACAGCTACCGCCCCTCCTTTGAACTCCATGCTCATTTCCTGCCCTCCCAGCTGCCACCCTGGTCCCTCTGAAACCGTTCTCTCTGAGAGACGGTGCTCCTGGCTTGCATTTCTCCAGTAGGTTCTTCCTTTCATGCAGAACAAATCTCAGCGCTCTTCCCACGGCCTGCACAGCCCGATTCTGCCTTCTTCGTTTCTCCATCTTCTTGATGGTCTGTTAGGTCTGACATGTAGCTCATTATTTTGCATTTTGGTGTTTCTCTAGTCCAGAATATTCCTCCTTGGGCAGGCACGTGGCTGGCTCATGCCTATTCTGCGAGTTTTCCTTGCAGCTGCCCTTTTTGTTGACTGTTATCTGTCTGCCCTACTAAATATGAGTCCCGTGGGAGCCAAGAGCCATGGCTGGGTCCTTGCACATATCCAGGGTTTTGCATTGGGCAAAGTACATGGTAAAGGCTCATGGAAGGGAGGGAGGATGGAGAGGAAGGAGAGAGGAGCCCAGGACTTGGAAGTCTCTCTTTTTGAGAACTTTACTCTAAAGTGGTATTTAACGCAATTGGATCAGACTTATAAAGCCCCTTCAGGTTCCCAGGATGGCAGTGGGGGAAATGCCGCAGGACCTGAAAAGCCCTGTAAAAATGAGAAGCGAGTAAATGAAGACTAAGTAAAAATGAGAAGAAACAGGCTAGACGTCAATGGCTCAGGTGAATTAAAAACCCTTGTTTTGGCTGTGTAACCCTGGGAAAATGGCTTAACCTCTCTGTGACTTAATTCCTCATTTATCTGGAGACAAGAGAACAGAACTAACAGGGTGAGCAGCAGGGTGGCTAGTGCAGCGTGAACGAGTCATGCCAACTCGCCTTTCTCCAAAGGCTGCTGGGAACACTGAGGACTGCAAACCAATCAGTTCCCCTCTGGCTCTGCAGGTGTGGGGCTGCCTCAGTGTCTCCATCCTGTGCTGGTCACATCATGCCAAGTCTCGCTGAAGGCAAGAGGCAGTGAATGGAGCATAGTTTGCTATCAGGGGTGTCTGAGACTATAGATTCCTGGTCCATGCATCCTGGGTGTCTGTCGGGGGAGCTACCGAGGGAAACATGGCCCCAGGGAGGTCCTTGGTTCTCAGCTGTGGTTGGGAAGAGTACCCTGGGGACTAGGCAGGGCATGTCCTAGGATCACTCAGTCCTGCCTCGATTCCAGGCTTATTCCAAGTTCTTCCCAGCCTTTGTGGGATGGTAAATGGAAGAAGGAAAAAGAATGTCGTCAGTGACATCACCTGACAGCTTGGGATCAAGTGCAAACAGCAGCTAGGAAGCCGAGTGGGAAGGCGGGGTGCCTAGCTCTCACGACTGTCCCCTCATGGTCTAGTCCTGCCCTCTACATCTCAAGAGGAGAAACTCTGGGCCCGGAGTCTCTTCCATGAGCGGATGGCTTTATCTCCCAGCCAACCCCACGTAGTTCACACCTCACTCCAGAAAAAACGAAGAGGAAGCATTTCCACGCTTCCCAGCACTTCCGCCCTGCTCATGCCAGGCCTTTGCCTGGAAGCAAGAGGCTCCTGCAGCAGACCCACCCTATAGGGTCTGCGCGTTGCTTGGCCTTCAGCAGCATCTTGCACAAAGGAAGAGGAGCAATGAAATGGGCCGCCCCATCTCAGGAATGTGCAGAAGAAGCCCTCTGCCTCAAGTCTCCAAGGTTTCTATGCTCACAGGAAGCAGTTAGGAGGAGCCATGCCAGGCAGGAGGAAGGTCACAGGCAGTAGGCTTACAAAGCCAGTCCCTGCTGAGATGTCAGCAGGAAGGGTGACAGGGTGGCAGAGGAGGCTGGCTTGAACAGGAGAGCTCGGTGGGCATAATTTATCCCTGCAGTGTCTCCGCGGGTTTCAGCTAGTTGAGTTTATAATGGAACAAGCAAGCGCTGTTGTTCTTGGATGCCTCCGTGCAGCAATGGGGGTGTGCGTGCTGCAGGGAGATGCAGCTATAAAGCGCAGGACGGCCCATTAGGGCTGTGACACTGCATTGCACTGGACCAGGCTTTACCGTCCTGAAAAGAACCAGGTTCCAAGAAAGCCAGAGTGTGGCCTGTAAACCACACAAGAAGTGGAGTAGGAACCTGCACTGGGGGGGGGGGGGGGGAAATATGTGGGAGAGACACCAGGAGAAAACTAGCCCCCAGGATGCAGAAGAGAAGGGAGCTTAGAACTGCTGTAGCACTGCCTGAGGCCCGTGTCCAGTGCACAGGTCTCTGGAGGTTGGTGGAGGGTGGCACTGCCACCTGTGGGCTGCGACTCCTGACAGGGTATAGTGGATACTGTCTATCCTGGACTGCCAGGCTGGATAAAGGAACCTAGAGGCACAGCAACCTTGTCGAGAGTGTCCTGAGTCCTCAGACCAGAGTGGCCTGACAGGAGAACTTCGGAAGGCAGGCACAACACCCTCCCCCACTCCCGCCCTTCACAAAGTCTCCCAAAGTCAGGTCTCTTTGGGGAAAGCCTCAGCTCTCTTCTACTCTAGAGCTGTCCCCAGCATTTTCTCTGAACTGTCCTTGTCAGAAAACCTGCTTTTCAGGAGTCAGTCTTGAAGTGGACTCCTGAGGGTTTCTGCTCTATTTCAGGCCATGCCAAGCTCCCGACTTGGGAGTCCTCTGCAGTCATCCCCGCACCCCCTGAAGAGTTAACCTAGCCTCTAACGTTGAGATGAGGGCGCTGCTGGAAGCTTATCTGACCTCCTGAAGGGATTAGCACCCAGCTTGTGAATGCCAATCAGCCAAGGAGGCCGAATTTAACCTCCCTCACTGTCCAGCTCCAACCAGGGCACTCCCCAAAATTGACAATTACGCTAGAGGCACTGCGCAGCCTGTCATCTGCTATTAATACACTCCTTGCCCCACCCCTGCCTCTCTGGGGAGCCAGTCACCACCCATCACTCATAGGACCCTGCTCAACACCAGGACTGTGGCCTTGACTTCAGGGACTCTACCACTCAGGCGTGCCTGTGAGAGAAAGCCACGTTCAGCAGGTCCTTCCCTCAAAACTCCAAAACTCTACGAACAAAGTTCAGCCCCTGCAGAGGGCCTTAAGATGGGGTACTCCATCCTCTCCAGCTCCCCTTCGTTCCCTCTTTTTCATGTGTTCATTACTTCTCTGGCTTCTAACAGCAAAGTCAGAAGACACACAGGACAAAGGGCGGTGAGAGGGGACACTGGGATTAAGGAGACAAATCTAGACCTGTGGCAGAGGCACCTCCTCAAAGGAGCATGCCGGCCAGCTCACAGTCTAGCTGCTGGGGTACTACTCTCCAGCTCACAGACAGCAGTGAGCATGCTCCTGGGAACCTCCTAGAGCACACACTCCTTGTGTGGTCCATCTCAGCTCCCACCTGGCCCATCTGTTCCCTCTATAGACTTTGGTCTCCCTTGGGACCAGTGAGAATTAGAAGACCTTAAACTGCCAAACCGTTTGTTTGTGTGCACTTACTGGTCAACACAGACTTCTGACATGTATATGTAAGATACTCACCTGCTGGTCCAGGCGACCTAATACGAAGTTTTCAGAGTTACTATTCTAGACACCCAAGACATTTGGTCTGAAACTCTTCAGTCTTTTACCACTGAGACAACAGAAGCCCATGGGTAGTTCTCTGAAACAAAAGCTCCAGTGCCGCTCTTCCTATAGCAGCTCTCAATGGTCATATTCTTTGTGGGTGGCCCAGGGACAATCTCACAGATATGGTAGCAAAAGCCTGAATGTGGAGCGGGCGCTAGAGGAAAGTTTAATAATAGCACTGGGTGAGGCGTAGCCCGTTTCCCTTTCCAGTTGCCCTGATGGGCTGCTCCTGTTATTCAATGTGGTTGTGGGCAGGGCAAGTCAGCTGCTGGGGAGATTCAAACCCAGGTCACCCTGGGTGTCGTGTCTCCTTAGGCCACCTTTGCAAAGGGTCTGTAGCCACAGTCAGATGAGGCCTACGCTTAACACCACCTCTATAAAAAGCCTCATGCTGGTGAGACACAGCCAGGCCGGAAGCCCCAAGGTTGACTGTCCCTGAACTAGCAGCCCTCCAGCCCAGTCAGATGCCTCGCTCTCCATTGTCTCTTCTGACTGCAGACTGCTATTCTGGGCTCTGGGGGACAGAGGGGGGAATTGATAGCTGCACGAGGAGCCCCACAGGTTGGCATCAGGGCAGCTCTCCTCTGGCCAGCCTCTCCCCTCTCTCTTGGAAACCAGTATACAATTTGCAGAGCAGTTGGCATCGTGTATGCATGTGCATGCACACTCGTGCAGTGAGTGGGTCTAGACTAGGGAGAAGCTCCACATGAAGATAAATGGTGCCTGCCTGTCACTCATGGACACAAATGGACCTGACAAAGGAAGGCCACACTTGGAAGTGGAGGCCTCAGCAACTCAGTTGATCCATGACACCCTTTACTTTTCTGTGGAGTCTCTTAGTGTTCCCCTCAACATCACAAAGCTCTAAGAAGCAAATGCAGGAGAAGTACTTGAAACCATGCCTGATGCCCAGTACATAGTTCTGTATGTGCCAGACATAGTCACTGTCAGCCTCAGAAGGGACAAGAGCAAACTCAGAACTCAGAGTCCTTTTGTGGAGGAATGTATTGGGCTGTGCAGCCTGTGAGCTTGGGATGGCTTAGAAGGCTCCTGCTGGGGAACGAGAGATGCTGGGCACCAGTGCCCAGTTCTTTGCCTGCTTGCAGAGATTCTCTCCTTCTCTGCATCTCTGTTTGGCTCCAGTGCCAGGGTGTGAGAACGGAAGGACAAGAAGCAAATGGCTGCTGAAGACTGGGAATGGCATGGGAAAGAAGCTGGGGTCAGAAGGGAACAGGACAGGTCAGGGTGGAGATGGAGAGAAGAGTGCTCAGTGCTTTGGGCCAGTCAACAGTCAGCCTTCTGTACAGTAAAGAGCTTACACTGCCATTACAGTCTAACCTTATCAGTCTTAGCAGGAGGGCAAAAGTTACCCTATGACCCAGAAGGGCTGGGATTTGCTCCTACCTTGAGACTCCTGTTCTGATCCCTTTAGTTCCCTAAACATATCAGACTTCCCAGAGCTGTCGCCACACAGCTGGGGATTCTAAGAGTCCCACAGATACCAGGGAGTTCCACCAGAGGACCCACCACTGGGCTGACACACAGCATTTGGAACACTTGAGAACACTCTGCCCTTGAGAACTGAACTCTTTCCATTCCTCTTCCTGAATGAATACCCATGGCCAGCACCATTAGCATCCCATCTCCAAAACAGGTCCCGGAGGAAGTGATGGGGAGCAGTAAGGAGGTGTGGTCTCCCACCTTAGTCCCTCTTGGGCTTCCAGGTAGCCTCTCTGAGCTGTGGCATCACTGCAGGTACCTGCCTGAGTAGACTGCATGCCACACAGCCTTCAGCAGGCTTTGACTTCCCTCACTGTGGCCACAGAGGGCATCTCCACCATCCGTCCCTTCTACTCGATTAAGGGGCTTGTGAGAAGTTCATCACCTCAGGTCCAGAGTCTAAAGTGAAGCTGCAGGCATCCCTGTGTCTCATGAGTCACCACCATTACTTTGTTCACTGACCCAGCAGGCACCTGTCAGCAACAGAGTGCCCTCTGGCCTCTTTTGACTGGTTTTCTGGGAGACTGCTGTCTGTTCAGGGTAGGCTTGTAGTAAATGAGCCATCCCCTGAGGTCACAGGGCACTCTGGAAGGCAGAACAGGCCAGTGAGCCTGTTTTCTAGACAGTCCATGTACATGCTTGTGTGTCCCCCATTATACACCACGGGACCAAGCAGCTCTCTAAACTCCACTTCTTGCCATGAAATTCTGAAATTCTTCTTTGCCATCACCCTAAAATAGCCCCATCTCTCATCATTGACTCTCCCCCTCTTGGAGAAGAAAACATGGCCCTAGCAGTCCACTTAGCCCAGGGAGGGTCCTGGCTTGAGCCTGAGAAGTACCTCTCTCTCCCTCTCTTTGGTCCTTTCAGTCTAAAATAGGCCACAAGGCAGCCTGCCAAAATCCTACACTCTTGCCAAACAAGAGGGTTGTATTTCTGGCTGCACATCTCAAAATGCTGGAGTAGAGAAGGCTTCCCAGACCAACAGCTGACTCCGGCTGTGATGATAAGCCCATCCTGGGTTTGGCCGGAGCCCTGAGTGTGTACAGTAGGAGGGGCTCTGTCCCTGTCCTGGAGTGCAGGGCAGCTATATAAGGACAACCATATAAGGGCACGGGACTAGGGGGGAGCCCAGGGGGCTGGAGTTTCTCCTGGCCCCAGCAGAAGCTCACAGAGTGCACCTGCCATGGATAAACATTCCTGCCTGCTTGCCATTCCTCAGCCTGGAATGGGCTTCCCTCTCTTGTTGCCACCACATACCCTCTTAACACGGTCCTATGCCTCACCTGCTCCGAGAGTGGAGCCAGCACCCCGCCCTCTCCAGTCACACCAGCCCTGGAGGGCACAGGGATAACAGTGCCCACAGGAACCACGTGGGAACCCGAGTGGCAGGCCTGAAAACATGGTAGTACGGCAAGAAACAAGAGGCAGGGCTGTATGTGTGTGATTGAGTAGTGGAGGCTACTGAGCTACCTTGAACAGCTTCCTCGGTTGCACCCCACTTTATTTTTTGAAGCAGGTCTCTCGGAAGCTAGAGGTCACTGATCTGGCTAGGCTGACTGGTCCTGTCCCAGCCTCCTGAGGGCTTGGATCAAAAGCACAAAGTGCCTCCCTCAGTTTTGCACATGGATGCTGGGCAGCAGGGCTCAGGTTTCACACTTGTGTGGCAAGGACTACACTTACTGATCCATTGGCCTTGCGGGCGGGCGGGTTTTAGGTTTGTGAAAGAGGCAGCAGTTTGCAGAGGCTGTGCATCCTCCATGAAGCCCAGAGGACCGAACAGGGACCAAGTGATAAAACCTATGAGGCAAGAAATGACTTAACGTCTCTTGCCGGAGACCAGAGCAAATTAACGTGTTAGCTAAGCAGGAGGTCCTGCCATTAGGGTCTAAGGAGAGCCCAGGCTCTCTTTCTGAGCAGGAGCTATCCACCACACCTGCTCTGACCCCAGTCACCTCTTGCCCTGCACTTCTGTATTCTACCATAGGTTCCCATGAGCCTACGTGTGGTGCTGACCGGCCACCCAGTACTCTGGGGTATATGCAAAATCACTGCCCCATGTCACTGTCTTTTAAGCTAATGTCCTTTCAACTAAAGAACCTCCCTCACATCCCTATTAACACCAACAAGTGAGCAGTGGCTCTCTCAGGAGAACAGCATTGTGGGGGATTTTAATGTACACTGATTTATCCCCCTTCAGTTCTTCCTAGTATTATCTAGTGACTTACACACTAGATTCGTATTCAGAAGTGAAATTTTTTTTTAAAGCACCAACTTCCTGCAGGGGTGATGGTGCACACCTACGATCCCAGCACTTGAGGCAGAAGGGTCTTGAATTCAAATCCAGCTTGAGCTACATAGTAAGACCTTGACTCAAAAATCCCTAAGAAGAAAAGAATAAAGCAAAGAAAAGAAAGATCCAAAATCCTTTCTTTAACTCCTGTCCATCATTAGTCAAGATTGGTCACTCACCATCTAGCCTGTCCCTCTGACATTTCTGACAAATCACAGACCCTCACACATAGCCTTTTTCTCATCTCTACATGAGGGGCTTTGGAAGTTACCCTGGGGAACAGGTATGTTCTAGTTCTGTACCTAGATCTAAGATGACCCCCAAAGCCCAGAGGTAGATAGGGGAAGGAGAGAAGAGGAAGTTCAAGTGTGAACAGCAGATCCTGCTTTCTCCCCCAAAGTCCTCCCTGGTCCATGCCCCTTCTCCTGGGCAGCTTAACATGCACCATCACCAACCTAGGCATTCCCCAGACCCAGAAGGTTACAACAGGCACAGAAGGCTAGGAGCCGAGCTTCACATACCTCAGGGCTATGTCATGGCACCAGGAAAGGGCCCCAAGTCACAGATACAGTCCCTGTGCCACCCTCCAAGGAGAGAATATGTGACTGCCAACAAGCTGGCCTCAGCAGGCAAGCTGGCCTGGGTGACAGAGCAGAGACAGCTTCCTGGATGCTCTGACTAGCAGGGACAGTCGGATGCACAACACATAGCTGACAGAGAGGAAGAAGACGAGGCCCTCAGTTCTGGATGCTCTGACAGGAATGGGAGATCATTTCACACAGGAAACATACCAGACACCCTCAAGGGAAGTGTAAAAGTGAACCACAGGGGTGTTGTGGGAGACTGGATCAAAGTGTGCACAACCATAGACAAACCAAGGACCATACAACCCTGCCTAATGGATCTCAAAAGGTAACCTCAGGCATCTCACGAAGCCAGCCAACATCATCTGAAGACAAGCAAAGGGCAAGCTGCCTTTTCATGAGGGCAAGAGGCTTGTCACTGTGCTGATGGCACAGGCTCTATGAAGGGAGAGTGGACACACCCATGTCGGGAGAACCAGCAGATGGCCCTTTCCCACCCTGCTCCGTTTACAGGTCACCAGGGCCCAGGGAGGTGTTCCCAGCTTGTGTGGCAAGTTGAGGACAAGTCGTATCCCACCTCTCTCCTCATCCCTTCACCTCAGTTAGCCTGGGACCCAACATCCCAGCTCCACTGCTAGAACACACAAGTGCTTTGAGAAAAAGAAAACTGAAAACTATTTTCTCTCCTGTAGCAGGAGTCAATGGTCCCTTTCTACTTTGAGGGTGGAGGTCCAGGAACTGCTCTGAGGACACCCTTCCTGGCCCCTGCACCTCCCCTGGCCAAGGCCTGAGAGGTGGAAATGAGCTTGGCATCTTCCAGATCGCTCTACCAACTGGCAGGTGCAAGAAACGTGCTTTGGTCCAGGCATCTGCTTGCTTGCTTGCCTGGCTGCTCAAGGTCGGTCCAATCAGAGTACTGCAGAGTTCCAGAACCAGTCGCTGCCAGCAGGAAGCAAAGGTATAGGACCTCCTGGGGATGGAGGGGAGTGGGGTGGTACCTAGGGACTCAGGCAGTGTCTTCATCTCTCCATCCCAGGATCTCTAGCATCTATACAGAAGTCACTCTACAGAATGGAAATCCATTGTTCCTAAAGCATCTTCTAATCCAGTGTGACCTTTGGAAGCCAGGGATACTGAGAATAGAGAAACTAAGGTACAGAGTAGAAATGAGTGTGTGGTGCTACCGTAGCACAGGGCTTCGTGCTGCGAGGCCAAGGCTGGCTCACAGAGCCTCCGAAGGAACGAGGAACAGAGTCCTGGAAAGGAAGCCCCTCAGGGCTCCTGATTGGTGGGAAAAAGGCCCTGGTAGTACAAGTCTAGTGGACCACATGCTTCCCTTCTGGGCTGCTGGCATCCGTAGGACCTGGCTCCCACTGGTCCTTTCCCTCATCATTTGGCGTTCAGAGCGTGACTAAAGAGACTGTCAGCCACGTGGTTCCCTTCAGGGGACTGCTGGGGGGCTCACCATCTGGAGGGCCCCACTGCCATCCCATGGTCACTGTCTGCCTGCAGCACACGGTCTGCTGGGGTGGTGAGAGAGACTTGCCAGCACTCCTCCCAAAGCAGATACTGCCTGGCAGCTTCTGGAAAGGGGCAGCCATGCCACCAGCTGCCTCTCTGCCCCTGGATCTGTCTACCCATGCCATCTGGGGAGGGCTAGAACCCAAGACCACGGCTGTGACCTGGCCTCCTACAAGCTAGACAAACAGGCAGAAGGTGAGGCATTCAGCGTCCCAGCTCCTGAAGTATCTGGAACCTTGGAGGGAATAGTGTGAAGAAAGAGAAAGCCAGTTCACTCATCTATGGAGACCCGGCCTTTGTGGCTAACAGCCTCTTGAGGAAGGGGAAGAGTCTGGGTCAAGAAGATGAAGCCCCAAAGACATTAAATAGCCTCAAGTGAGCATCTGTTACCTCAGAGGGTACTATTTGGGGTCAACTGTCCCCAACTAGGGCCAGCTGTTGAAAGTGACACCCAGGGGTCCCCAGCAGGCAAGAATCCAGGGTCTGACCCCAAAGAAGCTTGTGACTGTGGGTCAAGGCTAGGTCTGGAAGCCTTAGCTCTTTGGGGCACAGGAGACAGAGGAGCCCTGGGGTGATAAATAGAGGTTGCACAGTCTCTAAAGTTTCTCAGAGGCCGTAGGCAGGAACTCCATCATCCCCTGCCTAACAAGGACTATCAAGCCAGGGTCTTTAAGTGCCTGACAGCCTATTCCTGTGAGCAGGAAATCAATGAGGCTCTCACTGTCCTCCTCAGCCTCCCTAAACAAAGCCATCCCACAGAGAGGGTGCTGGGAGGGGCAGTGTGCAGGGGCCAACAGCTGGCTGTTTCCTGCTGGCTGGTCCCCCTAGGCAATCTTCCCTGGCTGTGATCTGGTCCAGCACTTAGATGCTTTAGTCAACACCACTATCTCCACAGCTCAGGCACGGCTCAACCCATATATGGGGATGAAGGGCCAGGGTAACTCTCAGGGAAGAATATGGCCCTGAGTCACACAGCTGCCATGACAGCCAATGCTCGTGAAAACTGAGTGCATCTCTCAGCTGCCCTGAGTCTCTTTTCCTGCAAATTGAAGAACGAAAGCAGTCACGCCTTCCTGGAGTTCTGGGGTTCACTGAGGCGGTGAGAATGTGCACCCAGGCCTAGACCTAGGGCCCACCCATGGAAGGGAGTCTGACAATGTCATCTCACTCAATGGGTTAGCCAACCACTCTGTAGTCCCTAGACACATGAGGATGGAAAAGCTCTGGAAGATGACACTTCGCCACATGGGCTCATGGGATGTCACTGTATCGAGTTACTAGGCTTTTCTTTTTGAAAAGAGGTCTTAATACATTATCCAAGCTGATCTCAAATTCCTGGACTCAATGGATCCTTCTGTGTGGGAGGAGCTACAGGTGTGCCCCGCTGCACGAGTTAATTTTCTATATTAGATTTTAATGCTGGTCAATGACATTGTCCCTGCTCCCTTATTAATAAACACCCCGACTTTCATGCTACACTAGGAAACATGGGGACCCGGGTCACAGGGCTCCCCTAGATGAATCACTGTGAATAAGGGAATGTGGGCCTCAGCTACCACAAAGGGACCCATGACACCCAGCAATCAGGGCACCACAGTATTCCGTGGCATACAAATATCCTTGGAGATCACACGCACTGACATGAGCACGAAGGCTCTGAAAGGAAATAACTTGTCATAGATGTCACCAACAGAGAGCTGGGGCTCTGAACACAGTGACCTGTCACTCTGGCTGGGACATGGCTCACACCTAGCCACCGCCGAGTTCCTTGTCTATCCAGTACACCATCTGCACAAGGCTTTGTGCTCTGCTGTCTGTTGAGGAACACAGAGAGGGGGAGGGGCTGTCTATCCTCTGAGAACTGACAGACAAAGAGGAGGAAAAGCACCTTGCAGAGGAATCCTGAATCCCCTGGGCTCAGCCAGAACACATCCTGGTGGCTGTTCTGGCTGCAGGTTAGGATTTGCTTGAGGTCAGGTGAGAGAGGACTAGTATGGCAGGTGTCAAGGGCTCTGGACACCACGCAGAAGGCATGTCCATAATCCATCTTGAGAGGGACCATGACAGCTGCTCTACTAGGCCAAGACCCAACATGCCCCAGAGTAGCCATCCCAGTCCCCCGATTCACAGCCTTCCATGGCAAGCTCATGTAAGTCCCTGGGTGCTTAACCTACTACCTATGTACTGCCTGCTGAGAACAAAGTAAGAATAACACTGTTCTAGAGCACTAGAAGCTGCATCAGGAACCCTGGAGGTGGCCGGAGCAATGCCAGAAATGGGGAGGATGGAGCAGACTACTATGATCTCCGAGTGCTAATCCTACCCAGAAGTGGAGCAAAGAACTCCAAGAAACTGGAGATTGATCCTCTCCTTCAGGGCTGGCTCCCACCCACTGCAGACCCTGCATTTGGGCAGCCACCGGTCAGGGATACTCAGGGGCAGGGAGAGGACTCTACTACCTAACAACTAACCAGGATGCAGCCTGCAGCCCAGCCAGCAGTACCAGGATGCAGCCGGCAGCCCAGCCAGAAGCACCAGGATGCAGCCACAGCCAGCCAGGAACATTCCAATCTATACTGAACCCAAGACATGGTAGAGCTCTGGGCTGCCAGAGCCCTGTCTCCTGCTTTAGCCCCCTTTGTACACATGCAAAGCTAGACCACCACCCAAAGCCAGAGCCCATCACAAATACAAGTCATGTCCCCTTGCCCCACCCCATGTGAGAGGGAGATCAGGAGGAGAGTGGGTATGTGGGGGCAAGCAGGCTCCTGAGGACAACTCACCAACTGCAGGGAACAGGCCAGAGGGAATATACTTGTCTAAAACAAGATCACTAAGAATAGGACCACTTAGTTTGATCCCTATTCAATGGTACCTTCCCATACAGTTATATTTATACATATGCATGTCTTTACAATGTAGGAACGCACCATGCCCTCTTTCTTACCTACTTTCCTTCCCTTCTCCTTAAAAAAATAATAAGAAATATTTTAACTTCATCCTTTTAAAAAAGTTGCAAATAAAAACCTTTTTTAAAAAAGAGAAACACAATTAAGTTTCTGATAGGTAAATGAGAACAAAACTACTACTGGTCAGTTTATCTGGTTTGGGCTTTTGTTTCTATATTGTGATTTTTTAAAAAGATTCTCTTTTATGTGTACGAGTGTTTCCTGTATGTACATAAGTGTGTGCAGTGCCCAAGAGGCTAGAAGAGGGTGTGGGACCTCTTGGAGCTGGAGTTACAGACGGCTGTGAGCTGGGGCTGGGAACAGAATCTGTGTCCTCTAGAAAAGCAGCCAGTACTCTCAACTGCTGGGTCATCTCGGCAACCCCTTTATTATTTAACTTTATTTATTCATTTTTTTTTAATGTTTGTGAGTATATTATCACTGTCTTCAGACACACCAGAAGAGGGCATCGGATCCCATTACAGATGTTGTGAGCCACCATGTGGTTGCTGGGAATTGAACTCAGGACCTCTGGAAGAACAGTCAGTGCTCTAGACTGCTGAGCCATCTCTCCCACCCTTGGTTTTATTTTTAAAGAATGACTATGCACTCACTTTTCACACTTAAAGTCATACTGCACAGTCATAATGACAAGTCCATGTAGCAGGCTTTGTTTTCTGGGGACACATTCCAAGGCTCCTTGTGGATACCTGAGACTGCAGAAAGGACCAAGCCCTGTATACACCATGCCTCCTCCTATACATGCAGACACATCTATGATGAAGTTTAATTTATAAATTGTGCACAGCAAGAGCTTAATAGTAATAATGGTAAAACTAATTATAGCAATATACTAATAAAAGTTATGCAAATCTGGTTTCAATTTCTGTCTCTCAAAATATCTCAATTTGCCTAGTGTGATGGAAGCAGAGGCAGGCAGATCTCTGTGAATTTTCAGTCAGCCTGGTCTACATAGCAAGTTTCAAGTCAGGCAAGGCTACAATAGTGAGACACTATCTGTTCCTCTCAAAAACAAACAAACAAACAAAAGTAAACCCCTCCATTCTTTGTTGCATCGTAGCTTCCTTTGGAATCATGGTTCACTATGGGTAGGTTGTGATGGTTACTGCTGATTGTCAAGTTGCAGGGGGAAAGGGGGACAGGGGCACGGGATCTGCAATCTCCTAGGAGACAACCTCTAGTCAAGTCAGTGAGGTATTACTTAGATGAGCCTCTGGGTATGTCTTGGGGATGGGTAAAGACATGGTCCTGGCCTGTATAAAAAGGAGCTGAGCTGGAACACTCTTCATTATCTGTCTCCTGATTGCTCACACAATGTGACCAGCTGCCTCCATCACCTGCCACCATGACTCCCCACCTTCAAACTGTCATCCATCCATAAATTGCTTTGGCTGGGGTATTTTACCACAGCAGCAGGAAAAGGAAGGCCCAACTGAAATCACAGAGAGCAGGGCTGCAGATGTGCACACATTTCCCAAAGAGACCATACCCCCAGAAACGAACTTCTCAGTGTGAGAGGTAAACCACGTGGAGACGTTTCGCATGGGCAGTCCATGACATTCCAAACCCACACATCTGCGCATATGTTACACTTTCCCATAATTCAGGGCCGCTGAATCATTGTCAACACTCGTTTATAAACTGCTCTTCAGTAAGAACCCCAAGGCACAGCGCATGTGCCAGCAATTCTGATTATTTTCTTAGGAGGGAGACTGATGTGTGCAGCCTGGTCGGCGGGGACTGTTCTTACGGCTCCGGGTGCCCACTGCAATGTTATTTTCCACAAAGTGTTGATACCCACACTGCAAAGCAAAGCTGTACTATGTTAGCAACTATCATTATATTTTTTAAAGGCCCCCTAGTTCCATTCCCTGTACCGCACAACAAACCCTCTAGCTTCTCTCTTTTGGAAAGGCAAGAAAATAGCATACTGTTGTAATTTAGCTTTTTTTTTTTTTTTTTAATGCCTTGTGATGTTTAGCATTCTCTCCCATGCTTGGTCACTGTGCATCTTATACGGATCCAAAGACAATAGCAGTCACCAACCCCCAGCTCTCCAGACACCATGCAATGTCAGTGCCACAACAATATAATATACAACACACTCAGTCAATCACAGGCATTAATGGCCTGCTTGTATTTAGCACCACGGTACAGCAGAGGCAAGGCAGTATAAGGAGCCACAGATCCAAAGTCAGGTAGCAGGGAGTTCAAACATCTATTCCTGCATGTAACAACTAGGTGACTTAGGGAAATTACTTACCCTTTTTTTACCCTGGTATCATGTGCCACGGAGGCTGTGAGACAGGCTGATAGTGATAACTACTTCCTAGATCCCCGTGGGAATCAGGTGATGACAATACCCATGAGGCCCTTGGCACATGACCACACACCTGCAGGTGCTTGGCAAAGCTCCCTTCCTGAGAGATGAGGTAGGAGCCAGATGGCAGCTATGCAGAGCTACAATGTGAGGGTGCTAGGAGACATCCCTGTGTCCCAAAGATACCGCTCAGATCTGTGACCTCTTCACAAGGAGGAGGGTCTCCTTTGGGCTCCCACATGGAACAGAAGAGGACTAGATCCAACAATGACTCTGGCTCTGCTTTTAGGATAATGGGGGACTCGGTGTACCCTCCCCTTACTGGGGAGATGTCCATGCCATGCAGTACTACTGAGGGACAGAGAGAGGCAGGAGGGCTCAGGCAGCCACCAGGGACAAACTGGAAAGTAAGGTGGCAAAGGTCAGGACAGCCACAGGAAATCCTAGACTCTTTATAGCCTCATTCCTAACTCTTTCTTAATGCAGGGCAACTACCCTCCCTCTCCAATCTCACTCTGCCTCCCATCATGAAAAAAGTCCCACCCCAAATGTCCTTAGGTATGAAGTAAACCCACCTGGCCCACTTTAACAGGTAGGAAAAGATGTTACCACCCGCCTTGGCAAGAGGAAGGAGAGGCCATGGCCTTGGCAAGAGAAGAAAGCCCCCCCCCACACACACACACAAGAGAAAATCAGAAATCATTCTAACTATAAACACATACTTCAAGCAAGAAAGCAAGCCTTTTAATGATCAAAGGGAGAGCTGCTCCCAGCTGGGACCCCCAGGCTTTCCCAAAGGCCACAATGGGACCAGTGAACAAACAAGTCTAATTCATAGTCTATCAGAACATCCCTAAAAGTGATGGAGAAAGGACCAGGGCTGAGACCAGAGTTCAGTCTTTGGTTTCCTTGTTATCCAGCTAGGTGAGCTTAGGCACATTCTCTAATGTTTCTGAGCCTTCATTCCACATACCCATCAACGGGAATAAGGCCAAAATGCTCTCACTGGAGCGTCCTGAGGACTAGTGAGATAAACGCACATGAGATGCCAGGGACCACCCCTGACACAAAACTAGAACATGCCATTGCTGATGGAGAGAGACTTCTAGTTCTGCTATGTGATTCCCTGCAGGTCTGACCTTCCCATGGACCACGGGAGTCTACAGTAGTGCTTCCTGTCTCCAAATGTGTCCCTTCAGGACCTGAACTCACTACAGGGGAAATGACAGTGTGAAGCCTCTTAACAGTCTTTCATAGGGAAAATGAGGGCCAGGAGGAGCGGGCATAAGGGATGGACCAGATGGAAACAGAGCACTGTGACCACACACTCTGTAACAGCCTTCTCTCTGCTTTGGTTCATTTTTTAAATTTCTTCAGTGAAAAGCTAACAGGGGGGACAGGTGTGCTGAACAAGTTGGTGCCTCGGGCTCACCTGCTCCATACTTGCCCTTGAACTATGATCCAGGGGACCTCCCCTACTTCCCACTCTCCAGCCCAGCTCTGGTGTGACTCCAAACCCTTACCACCCAAACGCCCCTCCAAGAAGGCCAAGTTCAGAGCAGGATGGGACCCAGTACTCCTACGGTTTGTCCACACTACATGTTTTGTCTGCTGACCGACACAGCTAACCTCTGCCTCTCATAGATGAAATTGAGGCTGAGCAAGTGCCAGCAGGCTGGGGAGATGGGAATGCTCATTTAGTGTGACTGTGCTAACGGGTAAAGTTAAAGCTGGGAGGGTAGGCAGCCGGTAGCTCACAGAAGAGTGATCAGGCTGTGCGCTTGTCCAGGTCCCCACCCAGAGGCCAAGCCTTTTCTCCCTTTTGTGAAGGGAAAAGGGTGTGCTTGCTCCCCGAAAGGATAGGAACAGAATTGGGGAACAAGTGGGCAGCTTCCTAGTCCAACTCCAGCCTCATCTGGGAACTGTGGGGCAGCCCTGAACTCTGAGACGCCTTGGGGAACCAGGAAAAAATAATAACTCAAAAAAACCCTTCAGTGTAAAAGGCTCCATATATATGTGAGGGGGGAGCACCCACATGTCCAATACCATAAGCCAGCACTGCCCACCAAGTTTATCACAGCTAAGCCTGTGAGCACCCTGTTCTGTTCAACTGCTTCTGTTAGCTTCTCCCAAAGTGTTCTCCTCCAGCCTCTCCAAGCCTGGGATCTGAGATCAATCACTTCGTGCACTTTCTCTCTGTGTACCACTGAGAATTGAACCTGGGTCTCCATGTAAGCTAGGAGTGCTCAACCATTGAGATGAATCTGTGATCCCCTTTTTATCTGCTAACACTGAGACCAGATCTCATTAAGTTGCCCTGGCTGGTTTTGAACTTGTCATCCTCCTTCCTCAGGCTCCCAAGTAGCTAGGATGAGAGGTATCTGCCTCCAGGCCCTGCTTCAAGCCATTTAGCCCAAATTTTAATGCTTATTTATAATTGTTATGAAGCTAAGCTGCTGAAAATCTTGCTTGCTGAGACATTCCAACTTGCATTAATGTTTCATATCCACAACCATGTCCAAAATCCACACACAAACAAAAATGAAAAAAATTGCCAATACCTGATTTCTGTCCCCTATTTTGCCACTTAATCACATACTTAGGTACCTTTTGACTCCGGTTCATGGCCATGGGGCTGCCTTAGGAGTCCTGACCCATGACCAGGATTCTGCATGAGACATGGGAGGGTGGGCAAGGCTGCCTGGGGAGAGCACCTAAGGGTTCATCTTTGCTAGCTGCCAATAGGAAGAAGCCAACCCTGCTGACTCAATGACATTCAGGGAAGACACTGTGGGGACAGACTAAAGCCACAAACCACGATTCAGCACAAGCAGGCTAGCCCCAGCAGTGGCAGGCTGCTTGCATGTGTTCCCCAGGATAGGGTGGGAGGTGACAGTGAAGACAGTGAGGACTGAGAACAAAAAGGACATAGTTGGGGACCAGGAATCAAGGCTTGGTTTAGCTGCTTCTCATAGCTGTTTCCTCGACCTGCTTTGTTTACCTGTAGAAGAGCAAAGCCCTCTGCTCTATGGGGGACACAAAAGCTCTTTGTAAAACTCTTAGCAGTAGGCACAAATGAAGGACCATGCTAGAAGTCCTCTTGAACACAGTTAGGAGAGAGCAGGCAACGGAAGGCCACAACAGGAGGCTGAGATGGAAAAACTCAACCTGCTGGCTTTCACAGCCGAGCCTCTACATCATCACAGAAAACCCAACCTGCGACAAATGTACGCCGAGTCCATAAACATGATTAAAAAGGTTGTTTGTAAAATTCATACCAGTGGAATGGGCTGCAGATGGTGCTGTGAGGCCCTTCTGCTTGAGGCAGCAGCTGGCTGTGGCCCGAGGGACTGTGCACATGCACACGCCCACCTCTGGATCTGGAGGGGACATGTGGACCCTGCCCTCAACATGCATAAAGAAGGTACCCCCAAAACTGAAACTATGCCATCAGTCTGCCCTCTGCTCCTGAGAGCTCAGAGAGGTTCTACAAAGCAGTCCCATCAGGCCACAGGCTGTGATCACAGCAAAAACAGAGGGATAAGGGTATGAGCTCCTTCTGTGGGAGCCTGTCTCCTGGGACAGGACCACGTGGCTTTGATAGATTAAGAGCCATTGGAGGGGAGGGGAGGGGAGGGGAGGGAGGAGATGTAACAGAGCCATATCTGTGGTCTCTTCTGACCAGAGGAGCCATGGTATAATTAGGCCCTCATGTACTCTGCCGTGTAAGTTTCAAGTCACATATATGGTCATCCACCCATCTGCCTATGATTGAAAACTATCAGAAGTGAAGTCCCAGGGCCACCTGTGTCATTGTCCCTCCATGAGAACAGCCACACAGGATCCACTAAGGGTGTGACAGAGAGGACAATGTTGACCAATGAGCCCTTGGCACACATTCAAGATGAATCCTCTCTCCTGACACCTTCTGCCACAGCCTCTTCTCTTGTGACCAGGTTGTACTCTGCTTCAGGAAGCCCCATCCCTACCCCATGCACTGTCACTGCCTCAGCTGCTCCTTCCTCATCATTCCATGCATGTGTTTATGTTTCTCTGACGACCTAATGCTCCATAAGCAGGCCACATCCCTACGGCATGTCTCAGACGCTCTCTCTAGCACAAGGTACCTACAGAGTGCCCAATAATGGCTCCCAGGGCAGGAGTCATGTATGGGAAGCTCTCAGGTACATGAGCATGATCCCTGCCCTTGTGTGTCCCCTCCCTCTGCTTACTGTGGAGCCTGAAAAAGGGCCATCAACCTGTCACCAAATACACGTCAAGGCCTGGACTCACAGAAGAGTTCCTACAATGTCTGGGAACACAGATTGAGACTGGCTATCTCTTTTCTATCTTCACACCCGTTTTTCCCCAGGCCCCAGCAAGCACCAACTAATCTCTCAGTGAATACCACAGGCTGTGAAAATTTCAGACCCAGCCAACTACAGGCCAGAGGCTCTTTGCAGATTATCCTATTTGCTGGGAAATAAATATGGTGGCAGGGACAAGCTCAAACCTCAGAAGCAGATACAAGAATGGACAGCACTGTGACCCACCAAACCTGCAGCCTGGGGCATGGTACATAACAATCCTGGGTATCAGCTGCCCCAGTGGTAAAGGGGCAAGCCTGTCACCCTTCTGTCAGGTTCACTGCTAAAACGGTACGTGAAGAAGTGTCTGGCTCTCTCAGAAAAACTCCATACATGGTAACTAGCGCTATATACTGGCAGCCATCCCTAAAGATGTGTGTACAGTCTTCTTTGCACCATCCAGCAGGGTGAGGCCCAGCAGCTGGTTCAGAGTCACAGAGCGGCTGCTCATGGGGCGGGCAGGGACAGGGATAGGTATCTCAAGGGCAAGTCTTACAGACTTGAAGTGTGCGTTTCTTCATACAGCCGCTTGCAAAAGGAGCAGCCGAGCAAGTCACCAGTCCCAGCAGGGCTCACAGTCAGTGTCTGCTCCCCATACTGGAGAACTAGGAGGGTACAGAGGCCTCAGCATGCTCTATCTCACTGGACTGCTGCCCTGGGGCTGTCCCTCCTTTCTGTGTGAGCAGCCAGCACCATGACTCCGGGTACTTCTCAAGTGCACCCAAAGAAAGAAAACAGACTGGACCCTCCTGTGCACATCTGACCCACTGAGACCCTGGCTCCAGGAACCAGGCTCCCAAGAATTAGGAACCTTCTCAAGCAGAATCTGTGCCTTCAAGGTCTGTCCTGGCAAGAATGTGCTTTGCCCAGCATACAGATGAAGAGACTGAGAAGGCCCTGGGCATCAGCAGCCAGGAACACTGACATACACAGCTGGGTCTTCGATCCAGGCCCTTCTGCCACAGCCTGCTGCAAACTTGTGCTCGTTCACTGCCCAACTTCACCCCACTCACTCCTATGCTGCGACAGCCCCTGACCCTCTGGTTTGTGTATCCACAGCCACCTTCTGTGATGTGGGAAAGCCTGGGAGGCTGAGGAGGTATTTTTCTCTTCTCACCAAGCTGCCAGGACTCTGTGTTCCATGCTGCCCAGCATTATGCTACAAGTGGGGACGGGCTCATACCAGAGTGAACATGGAGATCCACGACAACTGCTCCATGCTTTGCTCAGACCGCCCTCCAATTTGCCCCTCCACTGCACAGGCAGCTAAAAGCTTTTCTGTAAAAGATAGCTGAGCCTCCCGGTAATAGGGGTCTTAGAGTGTTCTTTTCAGAGTTAGCAAGAGGCAGGAATGGGAGGGATGATAAAACAGCCATCATCCAGTCCCAGAGCAGGTGCACTCAGTCAACTCGTGATAGCATCTGTTGAGTACTGTCACTGCGCCAGGCACTATGGGATGGGGACAGAAGTGGTCCGCAGGAGTGTGAAGCAAAAGCCTCAAGAGGCTGGTGGTGCTCTGGCTGTGGGGAGGGGACCCACATCTGGAAGAAGAGCATGTGCTCAGGCAGGAATGGGTTAACTCATCAATACAGACATTAGTGCATCTGAGAAGCTCACAGAATGACAAGGTGGCTGTGGGTGGCACACAGGAAGACTTTCATTCTAACTGGGATTTAAGTAGATGCAAAAGGGTGGCCAGGATTTTAATCCTGGGGTGGCAGTGAAAAGAATTACACCAATTCCTTCCTCAGCATCCACAGTGGTGCAAGGCCAGCCTGGTTCCTCCATCCCTGCTCTCAGCTGCATGTCATCCTCTCTGAGACAGTCAGCTATGACTCCAGGACTGAAAAGCAGACCTCCAGTCTAACACATGCTCACAAGACCCCGTTCATCCTACTTCTGTTGAGAGTGCTACAGGCCCAGAGCTTACCACTCAGCCTTAGAGCTATGCCCTACAGAAGCCCGGCTACCTCTCAGGCCAGGACGGCAGCACCTCTCCAGACAGACTGACAGACAGCGTGGTCTAGACAGCTCTTTAATATATTTGAGAGCTGGTATATTTCAAAGGATGAAACTGTTCTCATACCCAAGAGCTGGCAATTTTACTCCTGGGTTCATATCATAGAGAAATTTTCATTCATGTGCACAGAAAAAAGAGACAGCCAAGATTCTCACAACAATTCTGCTCACAAAGAACTGAAAACAAGAACACAGAGTAAAAGACTACACAAAAGGGAAACTGAGTCAACTATGAACACGAGCCCTGTGTAGAGGACTCAGAAACATAGCCCTTAGTGCTACACTTTGGATGTAGGATGCTGTATTAGTGTTAGTCAGGGCTGTCTACAGGAACAGAACCGAGTGTGTGTGTGTGTGTGTGTGTGTGTGTGTGTGTGTGTGTGTGTGTGTGTGTGTAACAATGGCTATCCACCAATGGAAGATCCCAGAATCCAGTGGTTGTTCCATCCACAAGGCTGGATGTCTCAGCTGGTCTTCAGTATGTTCCAGAATGCCAGTGAAGTAGGCTTTGAGGCAGTGAAGGAACAGTCTTGCCAGAGAGAGGGAGAGCAAGCGGGCAAAGAGAGCAAGCTTCTTTCTTCTGTGATCTTTATTCGGGCTACCAGCAGATGTGTCTCCGATTAAAGGTGGACACTTCTCATCTCAAAAGATCTGGATTAAACTGGGTCTTCCTACTTCAAATGATTTAATGAAGAAACAGTCCCTCATAGGTGTGCCTGGCTGCTTGGGATATAGTTAATTCCAGATGTATCAAACCAAGAACAGCATCATCGATGGCCCCAGACTCCTGTGCTCGAACCCCTGAACCCCAACTGGTGATACTGTTTCAGGAGGTGGCAGAATCTTCAGAAGCACGAAACTGAGAAACTTCAGAAGAATAACTGAGACATCGTTGGAAGAAATGGGATGCCCTCAGGTAGACCCTTATAGCTCAGCCCCTCTTCCTGTCCCCTCTCTGCTTTGTGGCTCACTGGGATGCCATGCCAGCAAGCAGCTGCCTGATGCTGCTCCTGCCACCACGGCCACACCCCCTCCTACAACAGGCCTTCTCCACCGTGAGGATTGTGAGCCAAGAGAAACCTCTGGCTTAAGTTCCTTCCATCAGGCGTTTTGTCACAGCTACAAGAAAAAGAGAGAGCGCTACAAAGGGCTGAGTATGCCTTCATACCATTTTATTCAGTGCAGAAGCCAAGTCAAACTGCAGGATGTATTGCTCATGGATACGCATGAGTGGTTACATTACCAAAATAAGGCAAAAAAAAAAAAAAAAAATGTCATAAAGAGAGAGGTCCCTCTGCAGGAGAGGCCAGGGATGAAGCAGATGGGTGGTAATTAGTTCTTCTGGTGGGTGGCAAATTCCACAGCGTTTCATCTAAGCACCTTTTCCAATTTAACCATAATCTTTTGTGTTTATCAGACCACCCTTGATAACTTACTGTGCCTGCTGATTTAACGTGGCCACGGCAGCTGCAAAGCTGAAGATCTGCCGATGGTTGCTTATAGACCCTCAGAAGAACAACAGGTAATGGAGCTGGAGAAGAGATGGCTAGCTTGGCCAGGGGTCAAGGGCCTGGGGCCTCCATTCCCATCCTGGGTCTCTCAAATGTTTTTTAGATTTTCTCATAGTTCAGAGTTCCCATGGCCTTGCCCCCTCTCACCCCTCAGTGGA
Organism: Mastomys natalensis; assembly: GCA_021653895.1. Taxonomy (NCBI): domain Eukaryota; kingdom Metazoa; phylum Chordata; class Mammalia; order Rodentia; family Muridae; genus Mastomys; species Mastomys natalensis. Next base: position 1,569,980 of record JAJTUV010000100.1, read on the forward strand.
GCGGCAGAAAGCAGGGAGGAGGGACAAGCGTCAGGGCAGGAGAGCTGCTTCCAGCCCTCAGGGATGGTGCCATCCAGACTATCTAGATGTAAGTGCTGTCACACACGCAACTATGGCTTCATTTCCTCTGTCTTGTCTCTTGGTGAAAAAAATAAATAAGCCGGTTCACATTCTGGAGTTGATAGTAGGTTTTTATAAAAATAAATAAATAAATAAACCTCATGGTAAAAATAAAAATGTTATCCTGGAAGCTAGCACTTAGGGGAAAAGTATTTCTAAAGAAGACGGCTGTTTCCTGAGAGGGACAGCACAGGAGAACAGACCCTGTCTGTGAAAGCCCTGACTCGCTGAAACTGCAGCCCTGAATAGACAGGTCCTGGCCGCCTCTTCCACTCCACAAAGGAGCAAAGGCATCCGGGAGGAGTTTGCCATCTTCATCCCAAAAGAGTCATACAAAAAAAGAAAAGTCCAGAAATCAGTTGGGACAAGAGGGTGCAGGGAACGTGGAGGGTGGACAGAGTGGCGCTTCACTGGCTGGACACCCACACCACACAACTACTGGTGAAAAGTCACTGGTGGGAGGAAACTTGGAAACTGGACAGCCCCCAAAAGCAAAGGCTCTGGACGTGCCAACAAGAAACCTGAGCAGGGAGATCATCTAAAGGTCCCGCCTGCCACGCCCTAGAGTGAGCCATCCCAGCTCCAGTGAGTATCTGCCACCCTGGCACTAGAGCTGGCTAACTCCATGAGTATGCACTGGTCTGCCCTTACTAGCTCCAACCCCGACTCCAAACAAATAATTTCTTTAGTCCTTTGGGTGGTAGGCAAGGGATGCAAGCAGGTAGCTGTGATGTGTGTATTTGGCTAGCTAGCTACATCCCTGGTAGCAAAAGCCTGTGGCATGTCTCCCTGGTGACATGGACTAAGGCCCAGGACTATCGAGGCTAAGACTATCTGGGCCAAGGCCAGAACCAGGTCTAGCTTGGAAAGACATTTTGGATCATATCTGGAATTAGAAGTGGACAGTGGACCCAGAATCCTCAGCCTGAAGAATTCTTAGGGTCAAATGCATAGATAGAAATTCTAAGACCCAGAGAGTGGCTGTGACGTGGCCCAAGGTCACCCTGCCCAAACCCAGCTGCTCCATCCCCCTGCACTCTGCACTGTCCCACCTGCTATTCCTCAGCCTTCGGAAGAGATGAGAGGCTCCGCTGGGGAAAGCAGGAAGGAATGCACGACATTCTCTGATGAGAAATTAAAATTATTTTTAAAAAAAACTCACACTCTTTACACATCCAGGCACGCACTCTTGACTAAGCCATGTTCCCAATTAGAAACATCCTTCTTTTTCCTGGCAGGAGGCTTATGTAGGTCACACAGGGCTTTCATATCCACAAGACCCCATATCCGAGTTCCTTAGCTCCTCCCTGATCCTCTAGACAGGAGGAATGGGTAGAAAGGGGGTGGGGTGGGGGCTCCAGAAAGGGAGTGTGGGAGTCTGATGAATCTTTAAGAGATTCTATAGTACCCAAGGACCAAATGAGTTCTCCAAGAAACAGGGGACTTCCTGATGAAACTGAGGATCAGGAGCAAAAACTGAATATACCACGAAGAGAAGTTCTAGAGTGAGTGGAATGGGATGGGAGGGCAATTACCTCGATCTTTCCTAGGAGCCCCTTGGGGAGGAAGTGGAGTCTCTAGAGACTGAGGAACCTCAATGTTGATCTGCCTGCCAGAAGAACAGACCTAAAAGGTGAGAAGCAGGCAATGAACAACCTCGATTGCAGGGATAATGTCTTCATGTTCTCTTGGGAATCCATTTCAGAGCATAAGAGGAAGTCCCTGAAGGGATGGGACCTGTTGGCTAGAGAGAAGAGGAAGATGAGAAAAGATGAGGAAGAGAGGGAGGGAGGAGGAAGAGGAGGAGGAGAAGGAGAAGGAAGAAAGAGCTGGGTTTGAAAAGAGCAAAGGAGATTTGCCACAGGGCAAGAAAAAGCTGGTCATCAGAAGCAAGCCCAGGGGGCTTTCGCCAGCAAAGTCTGACCTTTAAAAAAAAAAAAAAAAAAAAAACCCATCCTCGTATTAGATAAGTGGGATGCCCACAACCTGTGCTTAGCTTCCCATGTTGCCAAGCCATGCCCAAACAGCCATTCAGAGCAACAGGTAGCGAGGAGTTCCAAGAAATCAGAAGATCACTGCTCTGTCCTTGCCTCGGGCTCGGGGACCAAGCCATGGCTGTACCTCAGACACAAGAGGCAGATTCACCCAGCTCAGGATAGTTGGCCTCACAGTGGGAGGCCTGGAGATGGCTCTGTCATAGCAATGAATGCGGCAACACCTGTGGCCAGAGGTACCTGCTAGGTGAACTGAGGCCACCAGAGGTTTTCCTTGCACCCATGCTGGACCCCTACAGGTCTGCTGCCTAACTTCCTACAGCCCTGAGTCCATCTCAGACCTCTACCTCTGAGAGCCTCACCAAGCACCTCAGCCCAGCTCCTCTGGACCCAAGCCCTGTGTTCTACAAGCAGGGCCTGGGAAAAGCTACCAGCAAGGAGAACCCAGATCATGCAGCCAGAGGGAGGGGAAGGAGCCTGACCATCAGAGGAAAAAAAAAAGCAAAGAGCCAGGAGATTTGCTGGGGAAAGCCAATTGAGAAGCCAAAACATGAGCAGAAGTACCTATGGGTGCTTTCCCTGGTCCCTAGAGTCTAAAGTTCAAGGCCAGGAGAAGGCTGCCCCACAAATGAAGCAGTTCAGAGCCCAGGCCCAAGGGCCAAGGCAGTCAGGAAGTTTGAGGCAACTCCTCAGCCTCATCACGCACGGATCCCTCTGCCCACAGCACTTGAGGATAGGCTATAGGTTAAGCTATGTGATGGATCACAGTAATTCCTCAATAAATATTAGCTGTCTGTGCTATTTTTAAGGGATCAAATGGGACATGTAGATGAAGGTGTTTTCTAAACCAGGAAGTACCCTCTGGTGCCTGTGGCTCCAAAGGGAATCTTTTCACTCCTCCTCCCCTCTTCACTAACTTCCAAGGGTGCCTGGCCCCAGCTGCAACAAACACCCCAGTCCCTGCCCTACACAGGTCAGCCATGGCCAGTTGCAACAAGGGACAACGGAGGGCAAGGAGGCGTGAAGGCAGGCAAAAAGAGGTCTGCGCACACACCAGCCTGCAGTGTGCACGAACACCAGTCTGCTTCTGCACATGGGTCCCTGTGGTCCCTAGCACTGCTGAGGCCATTAGCTGCCTCCTCCCCAGACACTATGCAAATGCCACCCTAGCCTGGAAGCTTCCTGCTCAATTGGACTTTAGAGGTGCTGAAGCCCCAGTGCACAACTCACACAGGTCCAGGTCCAGATGGGCTATCCCTGGCTCTGAGAGGCAGCCCTCCTCAGGCACCCCAGACAGCTCCCCAGTTCTAGCATGATTCAGTTCAGACTGTGCACTGCCTTGGGGGACACATTCAGCCAGGGACACGTGTGTGGCAGATGACTTGTAAAGCTGTTCTGTGGCTCTGAGTCTCCCTGTGTTAGTGGAAACTGCTGTTGGCTTCAGCTCCTGCATTTAATTTTTCAGTACTAAACAATCACTCAGATTGGCCCACTGTGGTACTTACTACCCGAGTACAGAGGCCCAGTACAGTGTACCACAGCCTGGAGCAGGGTGAGGAGAGAACTCTGCCCTTGCTTCCAGCTGAGAGACATCTGTGCACCTATCCTGAGAATTCAGCCTGGTGGCCCTGGGATAAGGACTGGCCCTGGTCACAGACTTTTACAAGACAGAGGTGGAGAAAGTCTCTCCTGCCTCTTAGCCTTGGAATGACTGCTGGTCCCTTCCTTTGAGCTCTTAGCTCCCAAGGACAGGGAGTTGGAGAAGGGAGGGAAGGGGAGGGGAGAGACGGGAGAGGAGAGCAGCAAGGGCCTATTTGGCGTTTCTTTTGAGCTCCGGAACAAGCGGGAATGAGTCAGTCACACACATGGGATGTGTTCATCCTCTTCCTTGAGGATGCGGCCAAGGGCCAACATCCCACAGGACTAGCCTCACTTGGCAGCCACCCAAAAACTACCCCCCAGACCGCCACACGCGCACACACACCCTGCTCCACTCAGAGTCACGCCTCCCTGGGTCCCCGATCTCTCTGAGCTCATTACTAACGGAGGTTCAGGGTCCTGCTGGACCAGGATCCTCCTATGTACACACGTGACAGGGAATCCTCCTACCCTCTCGCTGCCATCCCTTAGCTGCCAACCTTCCTGTGAGCCTGGAAGATGCTAAGATGCTGAGGCAGGGGCGTAGAGAAAACATAGTCCTAGCCTTAAGCCCTCACCTCCACTCTCTCTGTTGGAAAATTGCATCCTAGAGGTCCCAGCTCGAGACCGCGCATCTTCCCGCGGGCTCTCCTGCCTCCTGTTCTGAGTACTTCTGTACCCACCATGGAACTTGGCACAAAGGCAGCGAAGGAACTGGTGAGCTAACCAGTTAATGAAGTTTTGACCCTGCAGGGATGAGCGTGATGAGCTTCGGACCTCGGAACCTCAGCAGTGGCTCTGCTCCTCCAGCACCCCGCCCCCCGGGGTGGGCTGGTGTGTAGAAGGCAGACCTGCTTCCCCAGGCCAGAAACACACCACTGAAGCGAAGCCAACAGAACTGGGAAGTCTGTCAGAGGCTGGTGCTGACGTCAAAGCAGACCTGACAGCTGCCATTCCCCAAGTCTATCACACAGTCATCCTAGCATGGTGATGCTTCTCCATGTGATCGTGCTGGCAGCTTCAAGGGGCATCTGTCTGCAGCTTCCTTGGACTTAGCTTCCGCTCATCCCTGAATTGGAGTGGACCTGAGTTCTAACTCTGCCTCCCTGCTCTTCGTCTCTCCATCTCATCTCCTTCAACCTCTGGGTCAAAGCTCCCTCCCATGTGAAGATACAGGGACACACTCATGGCTCCTGCTGTGTTCACCTCGGATGTTCCCCAGGTTGTAAGAGCTCTGGCTACTCTCAGCAGCTGGTAACAATGCTCAGCATAGCACCCGAATGGCAGTACTCAGTCTGTGCTCAATTGACGGCCTCACAGGCCCTCAGAAAGTCAGTGGGAGTCCCAAGGGAGACTAGCTATCATGCCCAGGACCTTGCTACTTGCCACTCCCACACAAAGATACAGAGGCCAGCTATCCCCTTCCCAGCTAACAAGAGTAAAAATAAGTTAGAGAGATTACAGTCAGACAGAAGGAAGAACTTTGAGAAGAAATTTGAGAGAATTTTTTTTTCTGAGATCATTAGCTCAAGTCTACCTGAACACAAACAGGACAGGCAGCTAAAACCTGGCTATAGGCAAGTCCCTAGGGAGCTTGTAAGTTCCCTGGCTACCTTGCGTGCACCCCAATTAAACCAGAAAATCTAAAGACTGGGCCCAGCATCCACATTTTGTCTGAAATCCACCAAGTGATTCTAACAATGTGGAGAGGACTGAGAGCCATCAGGAAGTCTGATGACCATCAGCCCCTAGGCTACTCATTCTAACAAGCTATGGCTGCTGTCACTGCCCTGCTGGATCAACCCTCCAGTGCTAACTGGCCTCTTGCTAGGCACTGTAACTGGGTGGAAGGCCAAGAAGGAGAAAGATACATAGGTATGGCTGGCGACCACAGTACTACACAGTGGCTCTTGCAGCTGTCGATCTCAGACCAAAGCCTAGGTACAGCAATCTACATGAAAACACAAAGCTCAGAACCAGGGACAGAACAGACCCCAAAGCAGATGAGACCCTTGCTCTGCATTTCCACACAACTACAATATGACGGCTCCCCACCTCGCTTCTGACAGGAGCATCTCTGACAGTCTCCATCTGAGGCTGGCATCCTTGGTGGTGGGCTCTGTTCAGATTAGCTTAGTTGGGGGTGGAGTTTCACTGTGATGGGTCATATCTGTCCCAAGGATGACGATGATAGCACGCTCTTCATGTTAATATCGCCTAGCTACCCATGTACCGCAATTACTCTGCATCGATTTGAGAGCCGACTTAGCAAAATAGCAGCTTCTAATTTGTAAGCAAAACCTTCAGTGACATAAATCAAACTGTTAACAGCAACGCCACTGCCGCATGTTAATGGAGAGTTAATAGACAAGGGAGGGCATCCAGGGCATCAGGCCCCTGCAGGTTGTAACTGCCCACATTCTACCCCTCTGTCTGGGTACCATGGACATCTACACAGGCAGAGCTGTGACTGAGACCCCAAGCATCCCTGAAGCATAAATCCTGTATTGAGACAGTGAAGAGAGATCAGCTAGTCCAATGCCCTTGCAGCAGGTAAGGAGAAAGCCAAATCATGGGAAAACAAGGACTTGGGAAAGCCAGGTCTGCTGAACCTCAGCTTCCGCCCTAGACTCTGGTTCATGCTTACTAAGGATGCACTGGAAATGGACCTTGCATCAGGCATGCTCATGGGAAGAGCCAGGACACAGCGGGAGTGCCCACTGCCTTCTCATCACAGTCCCATCGGCATCTCTCAGTAGCCACAAGCTCCAGAGAGGCTATCGCTTTAGAAGCAGACTGAGGTTAAGTGCCAGGATCCCACTGCATTCACCAAGAAGCATTTTCCGAAGCCAGGATGGTCAACTGGCCTGACACTGGGAATGCCCAGGGCCTGAGTCTGTATTGGTAAATGCCCTAGAATATCCACAGTCATCTGCCACTGTCAGGGTCCAGCCTGACAACCTGCCCATGGCTACTACCAACTCTGGACATCCAGGACTTGTGCCCATCCACCCTGGATGCCGCAGGACCCACCAGGCCTTACCAAGTTGGGACAGAGCCCTGTGCGTGGGAAGTGAAGACCACTACTCATGCACCGCTCCCGGGCTGCTGTGCTATGTGGTTCCCTGCCGTGTCTCAGCAAGGCTAAATTCAGCAATGCTCCTGAACACATTCAAAGTCCAACAGATGTTTATTTGGGGAAATTTTCAGGAAAAGACAGCACAGAACTCTGCCTGGCTCAAGAGCAATGTGTCCATAGCAGAGCACCCAGGCAGCCATCACCACCTTTCCAATGTGTTCTTGCCCAATTACCCTTGAACAGCAAGTCTTATGACGTCAAGAGGAAAGCTTTGATTAGTGTTCAGATATCTGTAATAGTACCTGCAACACAAAGCATCCTGACTATATGAAGGCAGAACAGCTGTGACAGGCTAAGGACTGCTGTAGTCTTGGTTTATCTTTTCTAATGTAAGTAAGTAAGGAATGGCTGGAGTGAACAAGTGAATGTGGACTGGATGAGTGGTTAGGTGGGTGGATGGACAGATGGGTGGAGGGATGGAGGATGGATGGATGGATGGATGGATGGGCGGCAGATGAAAGGATAGACAGATGGATGGGGATAAATGGGTAGGTGGATGGGTGGATGGATGCATGGACAGATGGATGGATGGGTGGGTGGGTGAATGGATGGATAGGTGGGCAGTTGGGCAGATACATGGATGGTTGGGGTGGATGGACCAATGTGTACATGGGTAAGTGGATGGATATGGATGGATTGGATGGATGGATGGATGGACTGAAGCATGAGTGGGTGGATGGGTGAGTGGGATGGATGGTGGATGGGTGATGGATGGATGAGTGATGGGTGGATGGATGGATGGATGGATGGATGATGGATGGATGGATGGATGGATAGGTGGGCAGATAGGCAAATACATGGATGGCTGGGTGGACCAGTGTGTGCATGGGTAAGTGGGTAGATGGATGGGTGGGTGGATGGATGGATGGATGGGATGGATGGATGGATGGATGGATCTGTTCTCAAGCTGGTGCAAAAACAGGAAACAAGGTCGTGAGGGGCAGGGAAGGCTGACAGCATGGCTAACCCACTTAGAGCAGGGTCCATGCAGACAAGTTTCTCAGGTAGTGGCTGCTGAGTTCCTTTCAGTGTTCATACTTATCCATTCCCTTCCTTATCAACCCATCCACCATCCTTCCACTCCTCCCTGCTTATCCCCAAGGCCCAGAGAAAAATGTACAAGCAGATCTCTGGAGTCTTCAAAGGATCACAGCATTAGGAAGCTGCCAGCTTGGCTTGATTCAGTTTCCCCTAAGTGGCATCCTCTATCCACATGTCTGGTCTCAGATAAGCAACCAACATACACACATACAGCACAGTACAATGAATATGGTGGCTGAGTGGAGATAGCACGGTGGCCAATTGCAAACAGCTCCCTTACAAGGTACATTCAACAGGGACAAACTCATCACAATGACAAATGGAACAGCTACCCACTGTAAAGTGCCAGGCTGGAACATTTCCTGCATGGCCGCTCACAGCCCACAGGAAAGCTGCACACCATCGTCACTGCTCACAGGAGGAAACAGAATCTCGGAGGCTCTGTGCCCCTGCTCTATCACAACCACTGGTGGTAGGAGTCAAACGTGTTACACACCTACTCACCCTCATGGATGCTGTCTCAGACAATACAGTGTCCAGCTTCCCCAAGCATGGCAGGAGGGGACAGCCTTGGCATGCCACCCTTCATTAAGACCTTCACTGCACAATGCCACAGACACAGCAATGACCAGACATCCAGCTAGAATAGCCATCTGGTTAACTGAGTGGCCCTGACAACCAACAAGCCCACAGGCTCCCTCCACCTCCTGACCTCCCTCTTCTGGGGGCTTCGGCTCCAGGCCAGGGTCTGGACTTACAGGGGCGGGAGAGGGTGAAGGAGGAAGAGAAATATCAGGGTATTTTTTTTTAATGACCCAGATTCCAGCCAGATGCATCTGTTATTGGCAGCAGAGCTGTGAACACAGCAGCTGGTGATGTCTTAATCACCACAGGCAGGAAGGCGAGGGGCCTGAGGCACCAACCTGGCAGGCTCAGGCACCACTGCCAGCTACCTGAGGCAGCCACAATGCCTACCCCATGAGCTCAGCCTGTGGCATTGTCCCTTCCATCCCTGACTCTACCCTCTTCCTTCCCTCCACCCCTCCCCCATTTCTGCTCCCAGGGCTTGCCTTTGCCTTCTCCTCCATCTCTGACAAGACCAGAGGGGGCAGCCAGGTATTGCATGGGATGACATTAAAAAGCCAGGTAGAGAAGCTGGGGCCCTTCACAGTGTCACTCACCCTGCCCAGGGCCCTGGAAGTGGGACTCACGGTGGGTCTCCTCAAGAGATCTTAGCAAGAAAGGCCCAATCTATCTTAACATATAGACCCAAGGAAAAAAAAAAGCACACAACACCCCACATTTGACTTTTCTTTTCCCCTCATCGTCATGGTGTCTTTGTCACAGGCTGTGATCTTCTAGATCATCCCTCATCTATCTCTTGTCCCACTCCCTATCCTGAAGCAAGATGGGGAGCCTGAAGTCCTAGTCTTTCCTGCCCAAGAGAAAGTCACAGGATAGCCCAACTGAGGAAGTAGAGGCTAAAGGCAGAAAGCAGGTACCCATGCCTTACGTCTGAATGCACTCTCCCAATGCTGTCCTGCCAGGGAGCCTGGCCACATCACCTCTCATCTGAAAAACTCAGGACACATCTGCCAGGTGCCACTGAGTCAAACCTCTTCACAGAGCACTTCAGTTATTCCTCAGACTAGCCTAGAGAGTACCAATCTGTATCATCCAATTTTTCAGACGATAAAGTCACGGCTCATAAAGAGTTAAACAAATTGGGCCAAAGAAATGTGCCAGTGGTCAAAGGAGGCCCTGCTCTTACAAAGAACCCGAGCTTGGTTCTCAGTGCCCACACTGGGCAGCTCACAACTGTGTAACTCCAGCTCCATGTGGATCTGATGCCTGTGGCTTCCACCTGGCTTGTGTACACAAACCCACATGCAGACACAAGAATTAAGAACCCCATCAGTCCCTCTTCTGTTACTGTAACAAAATACCTCAAGTAGGCTGACTTTATGAAAAAAGAGGTTTACTGAGTTTACAGTGTCAAAGATATAAGGCCAAGGCACTAAGAAAACACAAAGTATGGAACATGAAAATGAGAAAGGAAAATACGGGAGTGGGGAGTGGGAGTGGGCTCAGCAGGTGAAAGTGCTTGCTGCAAAGGCCTGAGCACCCCAGTTCGATCCCTGAACCTCCATGGTGTGAGCATGCAGAGGCATTCATACTCATCATAGACACACAGTTACACAGTGTGATGGTTTGAAAGAATGGTAGGAAGAGATAAGATACATAGCAAATAACAAACAGCAAGGCTACTCTGAGAGGTCCCCACCAGACTCCAGGCCCTCCCTTCCCCGACCAGCCCTTCTTCACACAACACAGAGGCCATTCAGAGAGCTCAGCTTCTGCAAGACAGTAAGCTGTCCTGGCCCACCACAAAGGGAATCTATGACTAAGGTCAAGCCTGTGGGACTCTTGACAGCACTCAGCGCCTCTAGATCTTTCTTGGAAAGAAGGGAGGGTGACAGTAAACCTTAGGAACCCTCGTAGCTGTTCTAGAAACCAGAACTCATGATTCTACCTCAGTGAGCTTCTGTGAGCACCATGTGATGCTGGCCTGCAGACATAGACACAGACGTGTTGTATGTGATCTGGAGGAAGTGCCCTTCCTTCTCTTAACTCAGTTTCCCACAGGCCAAATAAGGCTGTTTATCCCAAGGAAATCCCACAAGGAGAACTGGCAGCCCTGAAACCCATAAGTGGGGGAGGATTGAAGCAGGAAAGGCTCTCCTACCCTTCTGGACAGCAATGGTTCCATAAAGACCCCCTACCATCAGTCTGACTGGTAAGCACCCAGGGTGGATGGTCTCTGAGGGACAGAAAAGAGATCCATAGCGACAGGGACAAGTGAGAATCCTCACGAATTCCAGCTTACAGAACCTACTACCACATCACATGGTTAAAGCAGAAATCTGGCTGGCTCCAGTATCCCCCTCAGGGCAGATAACCTACGCTAGCAAATTTGCTCCAGTGTCTGTCAATCAAAGCACCAGACATCAGGGTTGGATGATCAGCCCTAGGGCTGCAGTTGGGGCAGAAAGGCCCTGGCCACTGACTGAAGTCACTTCCCTGTCTAGGAAGGAATGGAGACCAGGCCCTGGAAACACACAGGGGTTCCCCATGGCTGTCTAGTAAAGCCTCAGCCAGGAGAAACGCGCCTGAATATATCAGCCAGACTAAGGGAGATCTGTACCTCCATGGCTCACACTCTCCCCTCAGATAGAAGACTGTGCTTAGGGAAGCTGGAAGTGATGAGGAAGGAAGAGACTCCCAGCGGTATCACACACTATGGCGCCCACGAACACAGTTAACAGTGGCTGGCCCTTTGTCGGGTGTGACCAGGAGGACAAACTCACTTTTCATTGGCTCCCTTTTGCTTTGCTTTTGAAATTCCAATGCGAATTCTCACCTGATTAAGTTGCTAACTGCTAAACAATCTCTCTTTAGATTTACAGAACCTGGAACATCTGGTGGCCTTTGCAATGCTTTCCCTTAGTCTGCAGTTCTGTTTATCAACCAACACAAAACATGCAAATGGCTGCGGGGCTTGAATTTGCAGAAAAGTAATATATCTGTTTTCAGAAAATATGAGACCTGCTGTAGGAGGTCAAGGTAAATTATGATGCTCCAACAAAATAAAAATAAAGAAACACACACTTTGGATGGTTGATACCTTGCTCTGAATGCAGCGGCTTTACCTTGGTCCTCAGTACCACGAGCCCCTCAGAGATGGACCAACGAGGTTATAGCCTCACAATCTCTCAAGATGTCAGTCCTTAAATAAACCAGATTCCTTTTGTGCTGGTTGGTTCTTTATTGCCAACCTGACACAGTCTAGAGTCACCTGGGAAAAGGATGCCTCAAGTGATGAATTGCCCAGATCACCTTGGCCTTTGACCATGTCTGCGAGAGGTCTTCTTAATTGATGATTGACATGGACGAGTTCAGCCCACTGTGAGTGGCACCATCACCAGAGAGGTAAGAAAGCTGGCCAATCATAAGCCAGTAGTAACATGGTCTCTGTTTCATTCCTGACCTGACTTCCCTCAATGATGGACAGTGACTTGGAAGCCCAAGACAAATAAACCCTTTCCTCCCAAGATGATTCTGGTCAGAGTCTTATCACAGCAACAGAAACAAACTGGAACATCTTCTTATCAATAAGCTCTCAAATGCTGGCCTCTGAGTGACAAGCAGCCAAGCTCTGAACTCTGTAACAAGAGTTGCACTCACTCATAACTTAGTCGATCACAGGCTTCCACTGCTGGCCGGTTAGAGAAATGCCCCATGGAACAAACTCTGTCAGCTCTGTGCCCACCTCAGAAGTGGTAAGAAAGAAAGGTGATGCTGGACACGGCACAGGAGGCCAGACAACAAAATCACACTCCTCAGTTAATTAGCAAAGTCCTTTGTGGAGGTCGGGGAACCTTCATGAACATCACTCCAATGCAGCCTCCCCACAGTTCTCCCAGGCTGGGCAGGCAAGGACTAAAGTTTGAGTTCCATCTTACACACAAGAGACCGAAGTCACAAAGCCTCACTGGGAAGCAAAGGCAGAGCTGGAAGGGAGCCTGTATTCCCACCTCTGCTTAAGGCTCTCTCCCCACACCCATGTTCCTTATGATAAAGTCAAAAGAGGCCAGAAGCAGAGCTCTGAGGAGCAAAGGAGACCTGGCTGGCAAAAGTGACAAGCTGTTGTGATGGGATCTCTCCTTACACTGAGAGATTAAGACAGACAAGAAGGAACCTTTGCAAACCTGCAAGATGGGTCAGCGGTTAAAGTCACTTGCTGCCAAGGCTGATGTCCTGAGTCCATCCCTAGAATCCCCCTGGGGGAGGGGAGGAGGGGAAACTCTTACAAGCTGTCTTGTGACCTCCATTTCCATGCTGTGCCACACACATATGGAACAGCCCTGGCATTGAGCCATGTGTTTGGTGGGGTTTGTGTTTGTTGGGGAAACTGGGTAGCAGCTGAGAGCACAAGCCAGAGCCATTTCATTATAGAAGAGGAGGAAGAGAAGGCTGGGTATCAGGCTACCCTACATGGCCATGGCAGGTGAAAAGGCAGGGCCAGTCAAGGCCAGGCAGTGCAAGGGACGAGAAAGAAGACACTTATAATTTAGGGATTTGAGAAAAGCTGGAAGGAAAAGAAAACCCTTCCTAATGATGATGGCTAGAGGGGAATTAGAACAATTGCAATTACAGCTTCTAACAATAGGAAGGGAGCCGCCACAGTTCCTGTGTCAAACAAGAGCGCTCTCCTAGTAAGGATGCTTAATAAAGCAGCCCGCCCCTCATTAGCTGCTCCGTTGGTGTGACAGCCCTCCCAGGCATGGGGGCAGGGTAAAACCCACTCACCATGGTGAGGTGGAGTCCCCATCTCTTACAGACAAACTTCCTTTCCTTCCCACTCTGCTGTGGGAACTGGAGTAGAGGGACAATTCTCTCTGCTAAGCCCTCAGGGATGCATCTAGCTAGAGCCTAGGAGCTCCTGTCTCTGACCCAGGCCAGCACCAGAGCAGCTGTCCTCCCCGCACTGTGAGCTCCTGGGTCAGCTTCTCAACTCTCAGGCAGTGGGTTATCCTATGCACACGTCATGTCACGGACCTGTCTAGCAGCCTGTCCCCTTGCCCTGGGCTCCAGCTTGACCACATGTGAGGGATGAAGGACCTACCACCCTGGTCCATGATCCAGCTGAGACTGCTGTGAAATGAGAAGCAAGGGCACTGAAAGTCCAGAACATGAGATCCTGAGGCAAGAACCCTACCCCTGAGCGGCCAAATTTCGTCCTTTCCACTCCAGGAAACTGAGGCCCAGATAGTGGCTCACCTTGGGACAGACAGCTAGCTGGCAACATACTTAGGGCAAGAAAACAGGTGTCTGGATCAATCCCTGGCTCCTCCCCACAAGTTACCTGGCTGCATGTTGTATGGTGGGTCCCTTCTCTCTGGCAGTGGGGCGGGAACAACTGATTAGTGGCTGGGAACCAAAACCTCCCAAGCTGCTGGCCAGGAGCCCACCCTGCCCCACCCACCCCAACAGGTTGAGAGCTGTCGCCATTTAGGAGGAAAGGAATCAGCAAGGCTGAGAATCTTGTCAATATTCCTCCCACGGCTCTGATTCAGACCCTCCACAACCTTCAGAGAAGCATACACTTTCCACACAGACCCCCTCCTCTCAGCAGGAGGCTGAGACAGGGGGGCCCTCAAGGGGGTAGGCTGAGGAGGAAAGGGAGGGAGGGAGAGGAGGAGAAGGGAGGGGAGAGGAGGGTGGGTGTCTCTCATGTCTGCCATAAATGGTAACAAATGGAACACCTTGTATGCTACGCTCCTCTCCTGAAGGCATCTATCTACCTTCCTCCCCCAACTCCTAGCTAGACCCGGCCTCCCTCCAGGCAGCAGGGACCAGTCAGGCAGGGTGTCCTAAATGGCTTGGACATCACAGAGCTGCTGTGGAGCTCGGGCTCATCAGCTTGACAAGCTGTCGCTCTGATTTAGGTCCGATGGGCTTCTGCCACAAGCATGAACTACTTCCCTTGAGAAGGAGTGGGCGGAGCCGGGCTTCAGGATGCACCTGGCCTCCTAGGGAGCTAAAGGCACAAGAGCCTCGCCATCCACCACTGTGCTCTCCTAAGAAGCCCTCTGATGATAGGCTCCCTCGTCCAGTGCCCAGACGGTCCCCTTGCTGTCCTGATCCCTCCCTCAGCAAAGAGCCATCCCCAGTGTCCTCTTCATCTGAGAGGGTTTTCTCCAACCAGCCAACCCCAGATCCTGAGCATCCTTGCACACACAGGACGTCCTGACCTTTGCTTTCACCCTTCTCTGCCTGCCCCACAGTGCCACAAATCCCACTATTCCTGCCCACCTATGGTCCCCTCACCCGTAGGCCTCCTATTTCCCACTCCTTGATCCTTCAGACCCTGAGGGCCTTCCACCCCCTGCCCTTTAGCATCTGCTGAGCAGGCCTTCTGCTGTCAGAGGGCAGGGGCAGCAGCTGGTACTCAGACATGACCTCTGACCTCCACAACAAGCAAGAGTGCAGCGACTGTGCAGATCGCACGCCCTTCTCTCCTGCTCTCACCTCTAAGCAGCCCCTTATTCTTGTATCTGTGACAGCAGTAAGATGGAAGTGACATCTGGCCTCGCCCTGCTGATTTCAGACTTCCCTCCCCACTAAGCCCAGAAAGCTGCCTCTTCTTGCCTCCACAGGGCTAAACCCCACAACTCTGCCAGCCTCTGACCATATGGCCCTGCCCCAAGCCACCGCTATTCCCCAGTGGCTTCTCTCACACACTTCAGGCTTCCTGGCTGTCCTGCCACCAGCCTTTGGTACAGCAGTTCTCAACTTGCCTAACGCAGTGGCCCTTTAACACAGCTCCTCATGTTGGGGTGAGCCCAGCCATAAGATTATTAGTTCCTTGCTACTTCATAGCTGTAATTTGCTACTGTTATGAATCGTAATATAAATATCTGATATGCAGGACATTTGATAGGTGATCCCTGTGAAAGGGTCATTCGACCCCGAAAGGATCTCAACTCACAGCATGGGTCAAGAACTGAACCTCTGGTAGCTTTGCCCTCACTTCCAAAAATGATTTCTAGAGACTCAAATATAAAGGGCCATCAAGGTGAGAGAGAAAATGAGCAAGATGATCCAGACCAAAAAACCTAACTACTGAGCCTCACGAGGCCAGAGCAAGCAAGGAATCACATGGGTTATGAAGTAATATGTGCAGTGATGAGACCTATGTGTGCGGGACAGTGTGTGGGAGCTGAGACAAGACTCAGACCATCCACGCCCTGCTGCCTCACAAAGAAGGAAGGGAAACGGAGGTTCTGACTCTGGGGATCTATGGAGGACGGATGGCTTTACCAAACAGACTATATGCACCAGCTTTTACTGGTGGGCCACACCGCCTTCCAGACTAGTTAGTTAAAGATGGGCGGGGTCCTCCCAAGAGGCCTTGTATCCCCTCTAGTCCTCTGGCTTGGCTGTGCTACAGCACCCATCAGGACTGATGGTTCCATCACTGAGCACACACAGGGCTGCAGACGGTCAGCTGTAAGGCATGTTCAAGGGCCCCAGGGCAGGACTGTAAGAAAGCAGTGCCCTAAACAGGATACCAGGTAGCCTTGCCAGGGAGCTGACCTAGGGGTGGACACCAGGAATGGCTGTGGAGAAGGGGTTAAGGTACTAGGATCTGCAATAGTGGTTTATAAGGAATTGCCCTCCAAAAGGTGTCCTAGTTTGAGGGGCCCTAAAAATACCCTCTTCTGTGGGACTCAGACCATGTGCACATCCCAGCAGAGCAACAAACACAAGTGGGAGTGAATACTAGAGCCATTTCCCACGCAGAGGCAGGTCAGGGAGGCCCAGACTGTAAAACAGCCAATAGCCAATATGCTCTCCCTCCCGGGTCTCAGCCTCCCTCTCCACTCCCGGTCTCTCAAAGGATGAAGAGGACAGATCTCAGGACGAACAGGGCCTGTCAGCCTAGTGCCACATGCATTCAGAGGTAAATCGCTGCAGCTGGCATCTGTTGCTTGGCTGGCCAGCTGCCCTCTCCCGTTTGTTGGTGTCCATACTGCCGCCATGGCCATGCCAGACCCCCTCCTGGGAGGCTGACTCCGACAATGAAACACAAAGCAATAGGAGCACACCGATCCGACAGCACCAGGGGTCAGCCCATCAGTACCCTGATACTCAGTACCAAGGCAGCCTGGCTCCCACCCACGTGGCCTCTGGCTCGGCTTTCCTTCCGGACCTGTGAACTACTGCATCCTTTCACAGACTGAGGAAGATCCCTAGAGAGGAGAATGAGGTGCTGATCCCAAAAAAATGAAGATGTTGGGCCAGAAAAAAACAAATGTTCTGCACTGCACCCTGGCTGGTGAACAGCACCGCTGGGATTTGTTCTTTGACTGTTCAATCCAGGGGTGTTTCCCTAAGGAGAGGGTGTGCTGCTTCGCCTGAGAGCTCTGGCTCATCTAGAGTCCACTGACAGAAGCAGATGCTTAGGAGATGGCAGCTTAGGCCCCAGAGCCACACACACTCATGGAGTAAACTGCAAGAAGCATGTAACTTCTATAGAGAGATTTCCATTTACACTTACACGCACACATACATATATTGTGACACTGTCAACTGTTTTATACCCAAGTAAATATATGACATATATGCATGTGCTCACATATATTTATACATAGTCCAGGCTTTGAACTGAATTTCTGTTTCCCCTTCAAAACGCACGGGTTGAAATCTTAACCCCAATGTGACAGTGTAAGAAGGCAGGGTGACTAGGCTATGAGGGTGGAGCCCTCAGGAATGGGATGAGTGACCTTATTTTAAAAAGGTCTCACCGTCACAGAGACTAAGATAAGAAAACAGCAGCCTGAAATGTGTGGGCTACAGAACCCTACTATGCTGGCCCCTGTCTTTAGACTGTTAGTGGCTTTGCCTACAAATATGCAATCTACTCTGATACCAGGGTTCAAGGAAGATGAGCGGTATGCCAGAGAGCATCCCACCCAGCCAGGGTCCTAAGTACAGGCCACGTGGAGACAGGCTGAAGTACCAGGAGCCAAGCTAGCATATGATCAGGCAGAACTGGGGATGAGGGCTATCTTTGCTGACCTAGGGGTGTCCCTCATATAGGGTCTGAGAGTCTAACCCAGAGAGACACAGAATTCCGCCCTCAGCCTGGCCTCCTGTCTATGGAAGGTAAATCTAATCTTACTTTCCCTTTTTAAAGTGTCTCATAACCAACTCTTAACTCCTAACCTGACCAGAGCCATGGCTCTGGCCACTGTAGTTAATCCTGGCTCCCCACAAACACAGACACTGGGGCAGAGAACAGCAGGCAGACTCTCCCCGTGTTCTCAGCAACTAGCATGCAGTGCAAGGCTCAGGGCCTGCACCAAAGGCCCCAAAGCCAGACTTCAAGGCAAGAGAGTCAGTCCGGCAGCCTGCCCAGCAGAGTCAATAGCTCTGCAAATAAAGTAGTGGAGGCAGTGGTACTTTCTAGAACCCAAAAGTGCATGTGGCTAGACAGACTATGCAGGCAAATCTCTGGAGGATGAGATCCAAAAGGGGTATCTGTGGGGATCCTGTTAGCTGAAGGGTTATTCCAGTTTGAGGCCAGAGGTGCCCTACCCCCAGGAGGAATTTCTCCTCAGATGAGTCCAATAGCTATTTAAAGGGTGTGACGCGTAGCAGACCATGTCCCTTGCCTACCACTACTGTGTAGCCCGCTGTCCAGCTATGAACCAACACGCATGCACTGAATACATGCTACGAGCAAGCAAGACAAAGTTATAAGACAAACCAAAGCTCTTAAAAAGGCAAGTAGGTAGATGTTAGCAGGGAGGTCTGGGGTCAGAGGCAAAACACAAAAGCAAAAACTGAATGGCTCTGATAGTAAACCCCGTTGTACTGAGGTAACTGACACGTAGCTGTGCCGTGGGGAGACGGGAAAGCAGTATGCTTTTTGTCTTGAATATTCTCATAAAGAAGCACAAAGTGTCTTGTGAAGCTTATACTGCATACAACTGACTACCAAAAAAGTCCCTAAAGACCACATGTGGCTATTTTCTATCCCACTTTCTCGAGCTGTGGCTGGGAGAAGGAGAGAACAAGCTGTCAACTGAATCATACCACATGTGTGCAAACTGCCCCTGTCACTACCCAGGACCACCCAGTATCCAGCACAGACCCGAGAAAAGCACAACTGGAAGCTGACTGGGGAGGGGATGACTTCCCGGACAAGGTCAAAAAAAAAAAAAAAATGTGGGCTTTAAGGTTCAACCAACTGAGTTCCTATCTCAGCTCCACCACTGCTAACCTAGCGACCCAAGGCAAAATCCCTCCTCCTCAGGCCTTCATCTCCTCAGAGGCAAAATGAAATAGCCCTGGATATTCCCATCAGGTACTGGAGCAGGTACGTCAACCAGGCAATGCCCCACATGATAGCCAATCAAGTATCCATCACCACACCGTGCCGAGGGGTAGCTGTGAGTCCTCTCTGACTTTCTGTACTAGTCATACAGGTAGAGTAGGCAAACCCTGGGGAGTAGGCAAAGTGGAGAAAAGTTCAGAAGTCTTTGCTTAACAAATGGTGGGTAAGACCTCCAAATATCACCAAACAACCCCTGACATTAAAGATGATTTAGCCTGTAAAGGAATATGAACTATTCATGGATTGAAAGACTTGGATACAATTTACATAATTCACATTCACAAATAAACACAGAGATGAAATCCTCTGGAGTTGATAAACACACTCAATTAAAGAACAGCTAATTAAAATGCCAACAGTGTGGGACAAGGAAAGGACTGACTGATTTCAGGTAAAAACTATTTAAACTGATTCTAGCATTTATGTAGAAGAACAAGGGGCCAAGAAGGGCCAAACTCTCTTGAAAAACAAGAGACTTGCCTAGCCATGGAGACTTATAGTTATGAAAACACACACACACAGAAAAAGACCCAGGCACATATGAAAACCTAGGTAGTATTGTGTATCTGTGGAGGGAAGCTATCTAATCAATGCCACTAGAATACACAGGAGGAAAAAATCAGAGTTCTGTGTGTCAAACATGAATAATAATCCACATGTATTCAGGACTTAAATACATGAATAAAAACTTTGAGAAACATAAAAGCTCTTCCTCACTTAAGTCAGCAGTTCCTGAGTGCCCAGTGTATTATTAGGATTGAGGGCACCATGAAATAACAGAGAAAGTCCAATTTAACAAAAGAAACCAGCAAAGTTGTTTTTCTGTTTATCTAAAGATTCCACAAAGAAACTAAGAACAAACAGAACTTCAAACTGGAAGCTATAAACAGTGTTGGTGGTGCATTCAACTGCCGACAATTTAGAACACAAACATAAAACTAAAAAGTAACAAAAAAAAAACCCACAAAAAAACTGAAAAAACACAAATCAATAGAAAAGTAGACCTGATACAAAACAGGTAATTAACATGTAAAAAGATGTCCGTCTACTGGTACCCGAGATGCTAGGTAAGGCCACTGCAGCATCTCACACCTGCTGGTTATCAATTGAGAGCCACTGGGAATGTCAATGGATGTGCCCACCCTGGAAAGAACTCTCCTTCTGCAGTGCTCAAGCCCACAGGGGTCAGCACAGCAGCAAGGCCAGGTATCTGCAAGGGCACTTCTCTTGAAGAAGTGCATGGAAATGCCTGACACTGAAATGCTTTCAGGTGGTCTGCTGTGGCCACTCCAGAGAAACTCCTACAGGAGACTTATGCATGACTGTTCACAGAAGAGGAAAGGCCACAGTACAGCAGTCATGCTGCGGACTCCTACTGAGTGAAAAGGTAAGAGGCAACACTCAAGAATTGATCACGAATTAATCACAACACATGCTGGATTTTATTTATTTATTTATTTATTATTTATTTATTTATTATTTATTATTTATTATGGTGCTAAAGATTAAACCCAAGGTCTTATGCACGCTAAACAAATACTCTATCACTGGTGGAAATTGTTGAAAACACAGAGTCTAAACAATTCTATCTACTCCATTGAAAGTTTAAAGGAATAGGGGATGGCTCAGCACATAAAACGCTTGCTTCTAAATCTCGAGGTCCTAAGTTCAGATGCCGAAAGCCCATGTAAAAAGCCAGATGTTGTGGCTCACCCACATAACTGCAGAGATAGGGCTGCAGA
The DNA here is from genome assembly GCA_021653895.1 of Mastomys natalensis. Taxonomy (NCBI): domain Eukaryota; kingdom Metazoa; phylum Chordata; class Mammalia; order Rodentia; family Muridae; genus Mastomys; species Mastomys natalensis. The sequence goes on from JAJTUV010000100.1 coordinate 1,590,620, forward strand.
GAGACAGATCCCAGGGGCTCCCTAGACCACCACCAGTCAACTGGAATGGCGTACTTCAGGTTGAGTGGTAAGACCCTGTCTCAAAAATAAATAAGTGTAAAAGAGGAAGACACTTGAACTCCATCTCTGGGATCCACATTCAAGAATAGTCACACACACATACACACACACACACACATCAAAATGGAGACTATCTCAGTAGGTAATGAGAGCACAGGAGAGGGGACAGAATCTGTCTGATATGGAAAGCGGCCTAGTCAATCTGAATCCTTTCTTGAAAGGATCCTTACAGCAGATGCAAAGTCCCTGAAAACAGAAAGACTGCCTTCTCCTGGGACAGACATCCATTACCTCAAGTCACTAAAACAGTGCCCCCTGCAGGGCCCTGGTGCAGAAAGCTCCCAGTGGTAGAGCGCAAGCCTAAAGCAGAAACACTACTCATTGTGCACCCAGGACCTCTCCAGCTCTCCTGACAGCCTTCAAAACCAGCTGAAGGGAAAGCAGACCCTCGGAAACAAGATTCTGGATCTCCTCTGAAGTCTGGAGCTGTCCAGACAAAGAGCAGAGCCTAGAAGGCAGAGCTCAACCTGGGATCCTTCCCCAGCTTCGGATCTCACCCACGAGTCGGCATGCCATTTTTAATGTTCCTGCCAAGAGTGCCCCCCACCAAGCCCCCACCACTTCTGCAGGCAGATTAGCTTTCAAATGTGAGCAGGGACAAAGCTGGCTCAGAAGACTTAACTCTGCCCGATGGGTTTAGCCCGGCTTCAAAGCTTCCTCACTGGAACCAAAGGAGCAGGCACATCTCAGTGGGGGAGGGGAAGACCAGCACAGGGAGGGAAAACGGAGCATGGCTCTAAGGCCAGATTACTCACCACGACAGCTTGCAGCCAACTTACACAGCAAGACCTTCATGGTGGCCACCATAAAACAAAAACAAAAACAGAAAAACAAAACAAAACCACAAGAGACACACTGAAGAATCTATTACCATCTTCTCCTTGCCTGGATCCCTGACTCACCTGGTCACCTAGCTCCTATCAAAATCCAAGGGCAACTTGCTTAGCTCTGATACTCTACTAAGCAATACTTAGTGTAGTTAAGTATCTCCACTGAGTGCCTACTATCTTCCTATGTGTGGCTGACTCGTGGACCTCTGAGCAGCTCAACAGGATGGCTTAACAAGTGCTCAAGAAATGCAGGCTCCACTCCCAGGCCACAGGGCATCTATCTGTCCTTTCAATAGAAGAAAACAGAAAATCCACATGTTTCGCTGACTTGTTTTATAAACTAAGGAGAAAGGAGGGAAGCCTGTAGCTCCTTTTAAATTCTTTTCCTTTCTGATAGGAGAAACGTTTCAGACAATGGGAATTAAGAGCATAGCCATGAGGGGGCAGGGAGAGGAAGGGCCACATCAAGTCAGGATGCTAGGTCCAGGCCTGTAGCTGCCCACCCTTAACGTGTTGGGGTGGCAGGCAGCCCCACCTACACAGATCCCACCCTTGGCAGTCCTGGTTCAAGTGCTACATACAGGACAGGACAGATGACCTCTTGATTCCATGACTTCCTGGCCTAAGCAAACTGATCTGCCTTATCCTTACCAACTGGAGGCTCCTGTGCATGGATCGGGCATTCAGCAAATAGTTGTGGAGTGAGTGAATGGACTCAACTGGACCCAATACCCTACTAAGCCATAGAAAGCCTGCTGCCAAGTTCAGCCAAGGGCAGCCAAGCACAGGAGGTAAGAGCAGCCAGAGTGTTGCTCAGGGATAGAGGCCGGTTGGGGTTTGCTGGGCCAGGCCTGGCTGGGCTGGGTAAGACTGTGGGTCCCAGAGCTCTTTCCATTTCATCTGGGGATTTTTCAATCTCTCCCCTCCTCCTCCTCAGTCCTTCCTGATTGACAGCAATTGCTGGCTCTGACATGATTTAAAAATAGATATTAAGACCAGGAAGTTTAATTTTTAATGCTTTTGGAAATGAACACGGCTGGCATTCCTTCATAGCCACGCTCAAGGGTCTCTCAGTTATCTGCCAGGCCCTTCATCTTGCTGCTTGACTTAGCAGCCAGACCTGACCCCACCCCATATCTAAAAGATCTGCTTGTAAGCAGCCTCCTGGGGAACCATCCCTCATTCCCAAGCACTATGGGAAATCCCTAATCGTCTCCCCCACTGCTACTGCTTCGCCTGCATCTCCTGCATGAAGAGATGAGCTAGGCTAAGTCCAACCTAACTGCTTTCTAGAATCCCTCAAACCAAAGGTACCACACAGATGGCTATAGCACTTAGGTTTCCTTAATTCACTGTGCACAGACCTTATCTAGAGCCCACAAAGGCACTTACGGTGTGGCCATGCCAGTAAGGCTGTGTGTAGAGAGAGCCTACCCTGGCCACCTGCACCCAAAGAAGCAAACAAGAGGGGCCTGAGTTCAGGGCGATTAATCAGGAATCCCCCCTAGCACTCAACCTGTGGCAGCTCCATGTCTCCTTTCCCTTGCTCTAGCAGACACACTCAACACTGCCTTCTCTGCTACTAATTGGCCTTTATAAAACAATCCACAAGGAATAGGCTTCCAAGGGGCCAGGGTGTCACTGTTCTGTCAGCCATGACTTAAAGTGATAGGACAGCTCTACTGGCAAGTATGAGAAGTGACTTATCGGGAGTGGCAATTAGGGTACCATCTGCCCCAGCCCCCCATCTCAGACAGAACTGCATTCAGGCTGGGAGGAACTGGCTGGAATCAGGATTTGATGGCCAGAGAAAAGGTCACGTGGCCCCAGCACACAGAGATGCCTCTTGTAGCCTCCCCTCATCCCTTTCCCTTAGCAAAAGCACTCCAGGTATATTCATTAATCTCTACTTGGAATATTCTTCCAGGCACTCCTGACATGATCCAGAGGTCCAGGGCTAAAACTGTGTAGACTAGATCTCTATTCCTGACCATCAAGAAGCCAGAATTCTCTGTGGCCCTAGAAGTCGTGTGTGTGTGTGTGTGTGTGTGTGTGTGTGGGCTGTGTGTGATGCATCTGTAAAGGACCATGAAGAGGGATGGCCACAGATTCCCCTTCATTCTCTCCATCTATGTCAGGCCCCAAGAAAAGCTGCCCTCCTGGGTGCCCAGGCTCCCCTGGTGCACTGGGCTGCCTACCAGGCTAGAACTGTCTGACTGAAGCCAGCATGCCAGGAAACAGACCTGGATCCCCACCAGCAGGCAGGCGCCCAGCAGCCCGGGAGGCACCTGCCCTTTCTACTAATGAGGGAGGAGCATGAGCAGCACAGCTCCACTCAGTCCTGCCCAGAGTGATGTCACCAGGCCCTCACCAAGGCCACTGCGCTCAAAGTTCCTCCCAGTGGTGAAGAACAGGCAGCCAAGGGGGCTGCAGTATAAGCCCACCAGAACCACAAGGAACCAGGACTCCCTAGAGGCTCCATATATAGAGGGTGTGGAACCACATCTGGGGACTACCAGCAGGCTCCAGATCCACAAGAAACTCTCTATTGACTGTAGAGTCAAGTTCAATTCCAGTCCCCAGAAAAAAAGTCTCTCTGGACCACGACATTAAAATGTGATGGCTACATACCACTAATGCTGATCTCAGTGGGCTGAGTTTGACCCCCTCCCTCCGCCACTGTCTTCATTTCCTCCTGTGTTCCACACTCAGAGTCCTCCCACAAAGTCCTCCTGGCAACCTTGCACGTCCTCCCTACCATGCTGTCTCCCCTCCTTCAGCACTTCCACCTGCTCCACCCTCCATCAAGCTGAGGGCCACCGCCTAGAGGAGGTGCTTCCCTGAGTACAGCATGAGGACCCATCCACCATCCCCACATCCCTCCAATTCCAGAAAGCACTGGCAAGTACATGGGGACCATTCCCTTCTGCTAAATTCCCTATCTTCCCATCCGCCACTGACATCTCATGTGGTAGTGGCATTTAAGAAATGTGTCTTTGAAACTTGACTTGCCCTAGTTTGTGGTTTGTCATAGGAATTCTGAAAATACTAAGTAATTAGAAAGTCAGGGAGTGAGATAGTGAAACTCTCTTCTCTTCCAGGGAAGAGTTCTAATTAGGAGCAGGTCATAAGATCTCTAACTTCTAAACCTCACACTAGAAAGGGCAGGTGCATCAACAAACTGCTGTCATGCTTGTAGAAAAGATAAATCGTATTTGGTTTATTATAAATGTATTCCAGATCCGCTGTGTGGCATGACGCAGACACATGGCCTTCAAGAGGTCACCTGCCCCAAACCAGCTAGAATCATTTGAAGGCATTCACAACAGTTAGTACGACTTGTGGCCAGCAAGAGCGGCAGACGACGTAGAGTGGCTAGGAGCCCAAGCTTTGAGGAAGTCACTGGTCAGAAGGCACTAAACACTATGCCCAAAGTAAGTATTCATAATTAATTTGTGCAGTGGGGCAAACCAAAAGGTAGGATGAACTTTAAATAGGCAAAAGAAGGTTGGAGGAATAACAACAGCAGCCTCGTCAGACCGGCACCAGGAACACACACAAACTTGGTGGACACAGATCCTGCAAAGGAATGGAAAAGCAACTAGGCACTGGCCACAGATATGACAGAGATTCTTAACATTCAATGGATTTGTCACCATAAGCGATGAATACTGCCCAGCTTTCCTAAAACTCGCAACAACCATGACCAGAACATGAACATTACAGACCCCTCTTCCCTGACCCCCCTACTATCCTCTCCAACTATGGATACCAACTCACCTCAGACCACTCTCACAGGAAAAGAAACCGAGGCACTCAGGGCCTCCTTGACCCCCAGGATATCACAGAGCTAAGACAGTAAGGACCGTGAAGAAGACCATCCATCCTAACAGCCTGGACTGGACAAGAAGCCCCAGTCTTAAGGGGCACATGAGTCACTCAAGGTCACACAAGACTCTAACAAAGAACAGAAGGCAGATGAGACTCACACTTCTTCCTTCGAAGCCTAGAGCTTTCTTTTCCTTCTCCAGAAAAGCTGCCCTCTCCACACACACACCCCAAAAGTTTTTCTTAAAAGTGGATCACTCCACAGGAGATGCGTGCTACTGCCATGCAGCCTCGCTGGGGATGTCTTTTCTCCCGCCCCCAGGCTGCTCCTGGACCATGCTTGGCAGCTGACGGCCTCCAGCCAGTGGCAGGACAGAGCCTGGGGATGAGCCAAACATCTGTGCTGAGTAGTCTGAGCTCTGGTGAAGAAAGACGGAGGCAGTCGTGAGGACGAAAGAAGCAGATATGAATTAAGTTTTCATCCAGTTTGTGTAACTAGTAAGTACTTGTGCACGCACAGTCACCAGTTTCACACACGAGACAGAGGATATTTCCAAGCCAGCCCATCCATTGGTACTTTCTCTAGAAAAATTCATCTCCCTTTGTTCTTTTGCTCATCCTGGAGCCTCCTGGAGCCTGGGAAAGTGTGGCCAGACTGCTGGCTGCCCAGTCCACAGCAATTCCTCAAAAGCAGCAGCCTGACCCTCATCCTGTATCGTTGCTTCCTCCTCTTCTTGGGAGCCACCTAAATGAGCAGGAGACTGTGACCTCCACACCCCAACTCCACTCCCACCATGCTACAGATCGTGCCTGCTTTCAGGAGCAATAGAAGAAACTCAGAAACCATCCTCACTGTCCCCCACCAACACAGCGGCACAGCTGACCCACACCCACGGATGCAGGTTCCCCGGTGCAGGTACTTGAGCGTGCCTTTCCTTAGGAGAAGGAGGCAGTGGCAAACTTCGCCAGCTTCCTAGGAGCAGAGCATGTCTCTCCTGGAAGATTGACAAGTTGAAGCCTCTATTCAGCCACGGACAAGAGGGGAAAGGGAACAGAAAGATGCAGGGGGTGCGAGGGTGCTGCAGTTTTTAAAAGCACTTACCTTTGGGCAGAGAAGGAGGAGAAGATAGAGCGAGGAGGAAGTAGAGGATATCATAGTGTGGAAAGCAAGGAGAAGGAGCAACGAAAGACTCAACGGTAAGGACTTACCCAGAATATCAAATTGAAGAGGAACATCATGTACTTCAAGCAGCAGAGACAGCCCCTGGCCATGTTGCACTTCTTAAATTCTAGGAGGAACACAAAGGACAGGTCCAGGTAAAACACCACGTACTTGCTGCCTTTGGGCGCATTGTACTTGTCAGTCTTAATGCCGGCCTCGGTGCGGCTCTGACCCCGCGAACCCGTGGTGCCGTAGAAGGCGCCAGCCGTGAAGCCGCGGCCGAACGGGCGGCTAGAGGTGGACGGCTTGGCAAAGTCCGAGTCCTTGCTGTCCAAAGATGGACTCCGGTGGATCGAAGAATCCTCGCTACTCGACTTCTCCATGCTCGCCTCGTTCCCTGGGGGCACGAGGGGCGGGGGGCATTGCTCCCAGAGTGGGACGAAGGGGGCACCCCGATCGGGCACGGGTTCTGAGCGAGCGGGCTGTTGGAGCTTCGCACGCCCCCTCTCTGCACCCGAGAGCACTAACGGAGCAACCAGCTGCTGGGGGTTCACTGCCTCTGGGACGGCGCCCCACTCCCAGCCTTAGCCTGCTGGCCCGGGAGGGCTCTGCGGCACCGCTATAAGCACGCTTGGGGAGCCGGGTCGCCTGCGTAACTAGGCTTCTTTGGGGAGGCTGCAATTTGATTGCTCTTTCCCGGGCGGCTGCACCACCGACCGGACGCGGCACTCAAGGCGAAAGGGCGCCGGGATCCAGGCTCCGCAGGCACGCCTCTTCCAGCCCGGAGCCCCACCACTTTGCGGGCGCTCGGCCTCCCTTGCTCCGCGACTTTGCGGAGCCGCTGCCGGCTCTGGGCTGCCCGGGTGCGCCACGGGCAGAGAGCCTCGGGATCCGCTGCAGCTGCAACCGCTGGGCTTGCCCTGCGAAATCCCAGCCCTGACTCTCCACTCTGAAATCGCCTAGAGCCCCTTCCCCGGGCTCTGGACCCCGCCCCCTGCTTTGCATCCAACCAATGGGCTCAAGGTCTGTCTGGCTCCGGTAGGGAGCTACCCCCCTCCCCAATGACACAATATCTTTAATAGGATTAGCGGTCTGCTTGTGTGCCTAAACTAGTGTGCCCAGAACCCTTCTAAATGTCAAGGGCTCAGTGGCTGGGAATGAACTAACACCTCCATAGGAAAGCACTGGTCTCTTGCCCCAGCAAGGGCCGCGAGTAGAGGGGGCAGAACTGGAGACACCAAGGAAGCCAGAGGATAGGTCTGGGGAGAAAGGCTGGAAGGGAAAGAAACAGCGGCCACTACCATGCTGGCCTCCGCCCCTACGAACATCCGGCCTGTCTAGCCTGGGGCACATGGTCCCAAGCAGTATCTTTACAGACACACTAGATACACGCGCGCGCGCGCACACACACACACACACACACACACACACACACACACACACCACGCTTTTGCACACGTGAGAATGGCTACTGCGCACCGGTAGAGGGACCGCAGCAAAGACGCAAGGTGTAGGAAAGCGCCCTCAGGCCTCCGCGGGGCGCGCCGCCCTCCCTGCCCCCTCCACGCGCACACGCACGCGCGGCTCCGAGAGACTCCTGCAGCTGCGCAAGCCCCCGCCTCCGCGTTCCCGAGTGGGACGGCGGGCTGCAAGGGGCAGGCGGCTCAAGTGGGGCACTGCTTCTGCCAGCAGTACAGCAAGGTAGCAATGCTTTTGGTCACACCCGGGTCCTCTCAGAGCCGAGGTCATAGAAAAGACTAGAGGTATGAGTGCCTGCCAGGGGAACATCCTAAAAAGCCCTTGATCCTCTTGTAAAGTACTGCAGTGAAGACAGCCTCCCCTGGGCTTATGCAGAAGTCTGCATTGCTGACCTGGGGCCACCACGGTTCGCAAATGATAAAAACTAGAAGACTGGAGGGGGGCGGGGGACAGAGACCGAGTCTCTCCTTTGTGCGGTCAATCAGTGCGGGAGCTAAGTTTTACCAGGCTCCCAGCATCTAACAAGGAGCTCAGGCTCTGGAAGGCGCTCCATAGGGACCGCTAGATGGATGAATCCATGCCCTTCCTAGGGTTAGAGATGTCTACCCTGGAACCCTCAACCCTCGATCCTGAGCCCCAAGGGGGAGCCCTTGAGGAAACATAGGAGTGCTACTGCCTGCCCTCTGGGCAGCACAAAATCTAGTTAGGACAGGAAGTTACTGGAGGCACAGATAGACTCAGATGGCTGTGGCTGTGCAGAGAGGTGATAGTGATTCTTCTAACTAGGGGGATGTCACCTTCACGTGCCCCACCCCACCCTATAGGTGAGAACTCTGAGATCTGCTTTGACTCTTCTGGGTCCCTTCTGAGGGAGAGAGCCCAGCAGCAAAGCTCTGTGTGAACACCCACCACTAACATCTCTCTTTTGGGGACCACTGGTCCTGGGATATTGTCTGCAGAAAAAAAGAACAAATGTCTAGCTGGGTCCTGGGGGAATACCAGGCAGTCTGACCAGGAAAGCTAATGCCTCCTGTCCTCTTCAGCCTCACCTGCCTGCTCCAGGATGCAGGGTTACAACTTCTCTCTTAGAGCATTACTTCTGGTGGGGGCACCTACCAGCTGGACTAGAGTCAGGAGAGCTGCTCTTCCTTGGCAGCTCGTGCCTGGCTGGCCACCATTCCTCCTGTCAGTGTGGAGTCCAGGATACCCAGGTGTGTTATATGTGAAGTGAACCAACAGGGGTGAGACCAGTCAGAGCAGACAGGGTCTAAACACAACATGGTACCATTATATCTCAGGTGGAATGGGGTGTCCCCAAGGGTCTCCATGCTAGCCCCTACCTTGTTAATCGTTTCCCATCTCTTCTCCCTAGCTCACACCTGCACTGGTCACACCAGTCTCCCCTAGTCCCTGGACTGCCCCCATCATTGTGTCTGATTAGAAATGAATATATACCTCCAGGGCTTGGGACCAGAAAGCCAGGTGCTAACAGGCAGGCTCTGCTCCCCCTGGTCACGCTTGTCAATGCTACAGTGAAGTCTCACTGTGACACCTAGGCTGAGTCACTATCAGACTAATAAGGGAAAATACAATTCATCTGCCCTTACATTCACCAGGCTGACCCTACCACATAGGTGTGGTGGCCGTTCTATTTTATAGAAAAGGAAATGGTAGACTTGGTAGCTTTCTAAGCCCAGTGTCCTCCTCTCTTGGATTTTAAACACTTGCTGCCCTTGGCAGTCTTCCAGTCTAACAGAAAAGGCACAAGAGGGAGCCTGAGGTAGCATGTCCTGATTTGGGGGTTGGGGGGGTTATTAGGTAAAAGGACGCTGAATTAGGGGAACAGGGAGGAAGATGGCTGCGGTGGTACTCTGGACAGGACAGGTAAGCAGCAAAGGGCTGTAATAAAGGATGGAGAGAGGGAAGTACAGAAGAATGCAGTGAGGAAGAGAAGGTCTTTACCCTGTCTTAGGACAAAAGCAGATGGAGCCCGATCACACCCCTCCCCTTGAGGAAACCATCCAGTAGTAACAGATCACTATGGGCAGACTCTTGAGCACAGATACCAGGATGAATGGGACAACCCAGGGGTCCCAGGAGCTCACCAGCTAGCTAGCTCCGGAAACCAGCCTTCTATCCTGGCTCTACTTGTACCAAGGGAAGTCCAACAGAGTGATGCAGAGCCCACACCGCAGGCTGAGCAGGAAGCTGCCCTGGGGCCCTGCCTTGGACCAGGGCTTTTTAAAGTAGGTAGAGGAAGAAGGTCCTGAGTGTGGCTCACTCAGGAAGCAGTTGAAGGGACAGGCCTGGGTGAGAACAGGGGTTACTTTGCAAGCTACTTTGAATACTTTGTGAAAGTTGGAGCCTGTGGCCACCTTGGGGCTTAGCCACCTATGGCCACCACGGAGGGGCCTGGGAAGCTGCGCCTGGCAGCAGAGGGAACAGAGAGACAGTGAAAGGCTAGCACTGGCTGCTGCAGTTCCTTAGATCTGGGATTCGAGAAGCTACTCTCCCAGACCCCTCAATCCTCCTCACCCTATCGGGTCCAGAAGAGCCTGAAGGCACAGGCTGCCTTGAGGGCTCTCTGCATGCAGACCAGCTCTCCCTCTCCCTCATGCTTTTTTTTTTTTTTTTTTTTTAAGGAAAAAAAGAAAAGAGTACAGCAAGTACAGAATTCTCAAAGAAGGGCAAGAAAAGTAAATGTGAGAAGCCGGCATTCCAGATCTGACTGGCAGCCAGGAGACAAGGGCTTCCAGGGAAATGCCAAGTGCTCTGTGTCTCTACAGAACTTCCCAGGCTCCAGGTGAGACGGGGCTCAGTCTCCCATTTTTCCCTCACCAGGTGTATACCTTCTGGCTCAAGCTGGCCACTCCTGTATGTGACAGTGTGTCCGGCATCTCACAGCCCTAAGCTTAGCCATGAAGCCAGACTAGAGGGGAGACCAAGGTGCTGCTTGCGGTGGCCAGGAATAAGCAGGCTGGGCAACCACTGTAGAGGGCAGGTTCTCGCTCCAGGTCCTAAACACCACACTTGGTATCTTTGGCTGTAGGAGTAACTGTCAAGCAAACTCCTGAGGATTGAGTGAGTGGTAGCTAGCCAGAGGCCCACCTTCCAGAAGTCTATATGGAGATTCCGTAGGCAGGGGCCACTTCCCTATTTGCTAAGGAAGCAAAACCACAGCTGGAATTTGTATTCACAATGGAGGCTAACAATGACTGTGAAGAGGAGGAGAGTGGGGGGCTAGGTGAAGCTGGACACACACTACTCCTCCAGTTATCCCAGCTCTGGGGAAGCTAGGTCAGGCTATGAGTTCTAGGCCATGCTAGGCTACACAGTGAGGGGGGATGGGATAAAGGAGGGAGGGAGGAGGAAAGAGAATTTAAAGATACTTTTTTTTTTTTTAATCTGCTGTGTGTGTGTGTTTCCTAAAACTAATGAGGAAAACAAATAAGGTTTGCCTCAGTGGGAGGGCTCATAGTTCTAAGAAGGGATGAATTAATTGTTTAGTTCATATCACAAATCAGGGCAGGCTGCATCTTCTAGAGAGTGGCTCTCTCCCTCCAAGTCCTATATTGTATATACAATCATGACTCACTTGCTCCCACTCTGGTCCCTAGGCTTCTAAAAAACAATAGTGGTCGCCTGGTCATCAGACACACACACAGCCGCCCCCAGTGTCTGTCACAGCGACTACCACATGGTAGCTGCCTAGAAGAAAAGAAAGGCTACCATGCCCAAGCTACACAGTTGAGTTCCAAGTTCATTCACCAAAGGGATGGGATCCAAGCCAGAATCTATGGAATTGTTCCTGGAAGGGAGGCTACCTGAGGACATCAAACTCTGATGAGGCAGTCCAGGGAACACCCAGCAAATGATGGTGGAAATGTCACGATGTTAACTGGTATATTCATAGCCATCACCCCAATACATGGCATATCCTTGAATGGATGGGTAAACAGGCTGTAAGTTAACCTATGGGTCCTCAGAGCCATTCTGGAAGATGAGTCCAGAGACAGGAAGGTGGGTAAAGTAAAAGAGACAGGAGCAAGACAAGACAAGACTGCCCTTGGCCTGCTGCCTGTGCTGGGTGTATGCAGCCTGGCAGAGGGGCTCCAAGGGCAGGGCAGACAGGGACACCTCTGCCCGCAACTCAGTCCCAGCAACTCATGCGAATGGCATAGTGTTACATGCCAGGCTTCAAAACTCAAGAGCAAAGCTACTCTGGCTGTTCCAGAGGCCTGACTGCTGGGGAAGTGTCATGATTCAGAGACCCTTCAGTGGACATCAGCACCCCGGGGAAGCACGTGGGCCAAGGCATGTTAGGTACCTCTGGGAAACTCAGGCACCTTAGCTCTTAAGCAATGGGACCACAGATATAGACCAGTTCACTCCTGACCTAGCCATGAGCACTGAAATATGGCTTATGACCTCGAAGTTACAGGGACTGTCACAAAGCCAACCTCACCCCCTGAAAACCAGCTCACACCAGACATCTTTAGGGACTGAGTCATCTGGGACAGGATCTATGAATAAGAATAGAGAAGGCCTAGCTGTTTCCATATACCTAGTCCCTCCCAAGTACAGCGAGCCATGTGCAGCCACCTGGGCTTTGGGCCTTTGTAGACCTAGAGGAGCTGGAATGGGCACTCCGCTGTCCTGGGTCTCAGCTTCTCATTTCAGCTGGAAACTGAGACAGCAATGCATACTTTCCAAGCTGCAGGTAAGATCTGAGATCTGAGGTAATAAATATAATTGTAATACATACAGCAGAGTCGGGGCCTCAGAAAAACACCTAGGCACCAGGGCATCATGATCATGATGAACAATGATTATAGTAAACGGAGTGCCCATCCCTGTCTGGTTAGGCTGAGGTTAAACAGAGGAAAACCAGACACCCCACCACCAACATACAATGTCCTGTGACCTTATTTCTAAGACTGAGAATATCAGTTTCTCCCTGACACCTGGGGGCCCACGTGGCCCTCACCTGTCTTCAGAGTCCCAAGCACAGACATAGGACCCCTCCCGTCCATCCTCTCCATGTGGCTGTCACGGGCATCTTGGATTTCACATCCCCCACAGAGACCGATTCACCCAACTCTTCCCTTCTTGATGAATGGCCTGGATGTTTAACACACTGTCTAATCCAGAGCCCCACCCTCATCCCAGACTCCACCGTGCTCCCTGCCAATCCTACCTGGTGTCTCTCTCCACATCCTATGATGCTACAGACACTGTAGTCCATGTGCTTCACTGTTCCCAGGGACCTGCACAACCCTCAGCAGAGCCCTCCAGGTCCAGCTCCAGGTACATCAGCTTACCAAAGCCTCTCTGCTTTAACCCCTACAGTGCTGTCTCATTCTAATCGTGTGCTCCTGTGTGCGGACAACACACATGTGAACATATTTGCTCAATCCAAAGTCTTAAAACAACATCTAAGAGCCAGACATGGCGGTACACACTTGTAATCCCAGCACTCGGGAGATGGAGACAGAAGGATAAGGAGTTCAAAGCCAGCCTTGGCTACATAGGGAGCTTGAGGCAGTCTGGGCTGCATGAGACCTTGTCTCAAAGTTTGTAAAAAGCCTTAAAGGTCCCAATGGAGCCTGCCTGCATCACCAGCGCATTCCCAGCCACTCTCTCCTGCTCTCAGGCTCCAGTAAACACTCCAAGCTCCGTCCTCTTCTCTGAACTTCTGCCCCTGCTGTTCCTTCTTCTTGGCCACCCTACACCATCCACTGCCTGACTCCACTCATCTCCTCAGTAAGTCTCTGGACTCCTTCGCAAAGGTCTTTCTTCTGGCTTTCTGAGTTGTCTACCTGTGGCTGCTAAGCTCCCCTGACCATTATGTCCCCAGAGCACAATCTGCTGTTTCTTCCATAGTATTCGTCACAGTTTGCAAGTATGTGTTTCCAAGTGACAATTTCCGGGCTGGTTCCCTCTCATTACACAGACCGTCCAGAGCAGCAGACTGGTCTTCCTCACTGTTGTGCAGGCAGCACGGAGGACTGTGGCTGACCCCAGGCCAGCCTAGAATTAACTGATGAAGCAAATGCACACAAGTACAAAGGAGGGCATGCATGGGGGAGGGTTTGTGAGAGAGCCCTCCGCTGTCCAGTCAGTCCCTCAACTACAAACCACATACACTGGACTGGCAGATTCTGTCTAGAGCTTACAATGTGGAAGGAGGCAGAAGAGCATCCTGGGAGAAAAAGCACTGGGTAAAGTTTCCATGGAGCAGGGGTGGGGTCCACACCACACGATAGCTGCCAAATGCTGGCAGAGACTGAAATGAATAAGAATGGACCAAGATTGGAGCCCAGGAGGCCAGGGAGGCGGGCAGCAAGAACCTGCATACCCCCTCTCCTCCTGTCACCAGCTCTAACCCACACTTTTCTGGACTACAGTCCCAACCAATCACCCTCTTCCTCTCCTGCTGGCTGCTCCTTTACCTGTAACCTCATTTCCTTGGCACCCTGACTTGCTCATGCCCACAGTCCAGCGGGTCATGTGTCTTGGTGACCCAGAGAGACTTCAAAGTTAAAGCTCAGTTTCCTGGTCTTGCCTACCCCTCTCATTCTGTGACCTGCTGAGAGCAAGCATCCTCTCTGTCCCCACAAGCACTCAGCCCCTTAAGACAGATTCCAGGGAGAGACCCCGGCCAGGCCCTTCTTTCATTCTCAGGCCAATCAATCACCTCCCTGTTGGATCCTCTATAAAGGCCTGGTGCGTGAGGCATTGTAGTGGACAGGCAGATGGACCTGCAGCTCCACACATGGCCGTACTGGGCCATTCAGTCCCAGGAAGCAGAGGAAAAAGAAAGAAAGCATTTGTTATTAGTACTTATCGAGGAGGGCAGGTGGCTTCGGAAGAATGAGATAAGGCACACGGCCCAACACAGGCAAGCGTGATGAAGCTGAGGTTTATTGCCATGCACTAGCGGAAATTTACTGACCCAGCAAATCTAATATTCCCAAACCACTCCATGGAGGACAGAGACTTGCCGGCTGGGGCGGTGCTCTTTGACCCAGCATCCAGTCTGCCAGCAAGCTGGCCTTACAGCTGGGACCTTCTGCTGACTTCAGGGGCTACTGTCTCCTGTCCCTCATCCCTGTTTCCCTCTACTGTGCCTGGAGGCTACAGGGATGGTACTGGAGTCGCCTGGGGGAGACAGAAGAGAAGAAGCACTTAGCAATGCTCTACAGATAAGAAGATGGAAATGTACCCAGATGTCTGCCCTGCTCAGAAACCATCAGAGGTAGTCATGTATGTTTCACCTCCACTGAAGGACTAATGGTGCCCATAAGCGTGGGCCTCCCTGTTACATGTCTGAGAACTCACGCGTTTCACAGTGCACAAGTCACTGTAGGGCCTCAGAACCTCTGGGGTCACTCTAAGGAAAAAGGTATAAGCAGGAACTGTCGTTTGGTTCTTTCTCTCCTCCCTCTTCAGGCTGGCTCAAGTCACTGAAGGTGCCTCCAGCTGGAAGTCCATCCTGAAAGCACTCAGTCCTCCCAAAACCTCCAAACAGCTTTCCTCATGTCAAGCAGCACCTGAAACCTCCAGCAGTTCTAGAAAGTCTTTCCAAAGTTTTAGATGGAATCAACAGTAATTTATCCCAGTTGTGGCCCAATCAAACTGGACATATGCCCAACCGTGACCCACTAAACTACACTTCTTCCACATGTGTCCAGAATGCAAGTTCTGTACGCACACGGCACTCTGAAGGCACAGGCACACAGCACTCTCTGCCACCAGCTCCCTCTCTGTTACTGCCTCCTGTCTATGACACCCACAGTACTGTCCACTGCCTGCCTGGTGTGCCTTTACCTCAATGGATGCCTCCGTACCCTCTGGCCTCCTCTGCAGGCCATGCATCTATAGCCGTCTCCAGAAATTATAAAAGAGCTCAAATGTCCATCCTGGACTCTTGAGCCTCCGTGTGTCCAGGTGGGTGTGCATTACTCATCCCTCAAGCTCCGGCCTCAAGAGGTCTTCTAACATCCCAGCCAGACCAGACACCAGTGCACACCTGCTCTGCCCCTCCCCTACTGTTGCCAGAGGAAATGCCAGCCACACCCATGGTTGGTTGGACCCAGCAGGGCCAGGCATTGAGCAGCCACCTCCCTCCTCCTCCTACCCAGGCCTGCATAGGACGAAAGCCTTGACCTATCCATCGTTCAACAAAGGCACCCACACCCACCCATCTCCTGAAGAGATGGGCTTGAAGCAAGCACACGGAGACTGAGGGCCAGACAGAAGAAGCAGGGCCCTAGCTGCTGTCCAGACTACGCAGGCAGGAGACTTGCAGTTCTCAGAGCACAGGGCATGCGATGAATGAATGAGTGAGTGAGCGAGCGAGCGAGTGAGCGAGCACACTTATATTTTCTTATCCATGTAATAAAGCTGAGTGTCATCATGAAGGACAGATGATCTGGGAATTTTCCTACCTACCAGAAGACACTACCCTTCAGAACAGCCATTCACACTCACACTCCAGCTGACCAGCACGTCATAGGAGTGTGACAGAAACAAAGGAAACCCTGCAGAAGTTAATCAGCCACTAGAGTTCCTCAGCACCCACAGAGTGCCCATCCTGGGTTCACCACCTCAGTGTCATCTGGGAACTCCCTCCTCAGTCTGTGTCTCGGGAAAGAGTGGACATCTGCTGTCCACTGTGAGTGCTGAGAGGCCCTGCTCACAGGGGAAGAAGGCTACAAGACAGTGGCTTGTGGGGGGAGGCTTACACAACGTCCTAGTGTGAGGAACACAGAGGGAGGGCGAGTTCCAGCGCAGGGATGGCACAGGCAAAAGCAACATTTCTTAGGACTCGTTCTTTTTAAGGGACTTTCATACTTCTGATCGTATCTGATCCTCACACCAGACCCCTGCGAGATAAGCGGGCAATGTATCCCCAAGTTCTGAATGAGAAATGAGTTTGCAGAGCTGAGTGGAATCTACGTCTCCTGACTTCTAAAAACAGACCTAGCAGCTTTATCTGAGAAAAGTGTTATCTGAGGCTATGCTTCTGTGTACCAGGCTGGCCCGCTCGGAGCCGAACTTCACACCCATCCTGCACACACAGAGAGGAACAAAGGAAAGGAAAGAAGCTGGGGTGGGAGGAAGCAATTCTCCGTTAGGATTACCAAGCTAGGACAATCATGGAATTTCCACATCCACTGCAACCTCAGGGGACACATGCAGCCTGCTATCCTGGGAACCATAACAGACCACTGCTTGCCCCAAACATCACCTTCGTCACCTCCATCCAGAGCTCCCTTCTCCTTTCACACTTCACAGACCATGAACACAGACACTTTGTCAAATGAAAGCAAAGACAGGCCCTGTCTTCCAAAACCATGGTCTAGCAGAGTAGAGATAATATAACTGCAATAGATGCTAAGTGCTTACCAACCAGCCCATGGGGAAAGCCCTGAGCCACAATGCTTACCAATGGCCGCCATGGCCAATTGCAAACAACCCATCGTTTAACAGCAGCTGGCCACTTCCCTGATTACTTACTGCTGTGAAGCTCTCAATTGGTCATCTAAGCAGACTTCAGCAAACCACTGTAACAAACCCAGCCCCATCCAGGGTCCTCTGCCCCTACCCACCCCCACCAGAGTGAAAGTCTCAGTGGTTGGAGTTTGGGGCTTAGTGATGGAAGCTAAACAAGGCACAGGGAAAACAGGGCCGGGTGCTTTCACAGTCCGCTGGGGCCTCCTCACAGAGACCATGAACCCCAGAAAGACAACTGCAGTAATCCTGTCCCATGAGGTAGGCCAAGTCAGTGCTCTGTGCAAAACCCTACAGCTTCCCACGGCCCCCAGAGTAAAAGATGAAGTTCTTACAAAAATTGATCAATCTCTCCCTCCCTCCCTTCCCACCCCTGTCACTCTGGCCTTGCCACCCATTCTGTTCTCTTACTTCAGAGCCTGAATTCAGCCTAGGTTCAGTCTACCTGAGTATCCTTTCCTCAGATCTCCTTACTGCCAATTCGCCTGCCCCTTAACCTTCATTCAGATGTCTCCTTCTCTGGATGTCCCCAGCACACTCTCACCACCTTCTGCTTCCTCCAATCCACTTATTTCCCAAACACAAGGGAACATGTATTTTTGCTACAGAAATTGTTTATGATGTCAACCCACTAGAAACCACCTCTAGAAGGGCAAAGATGTGTGTCTGTCCTGTTCCCTGCCACATTTCCACAGCCAAGGACGGAGCTCTCCATGTATGTGTGTATATGTGGGGGAGTGTGGGAGGGCGGTTCTGCACATTTTTCTGCATCAGTGAATGAAGGCAGGCAGGCAGGCCTGGAGGTGGTTTCCCTTAGGTACCATCTTGATTTTCTTAGAGGGGACAGCTAGGCTGAAGGTTATTCCCTGCTCAGCAGAGACCCCAGATGCCCTGGCTCTTCCACTGGGATGTAGGACAACTGTCCCCCGTCCTAACTCTGAACTTAATTGCTTTCTTCATTTAGGCTGTAATGGGGCCCTATATGGCTAACCCCAAGCAGCAGAAAGTGCCAGGGAGAAGGCCAAACAGGATGCCAAGCCTGAAGGCCTCCTCTGAGCTGCAGCGGGAGATCTGAGGTGAGAACTGATGTGTTTCTCAAAAGGTCCAGAGAAGACAAGCCCTCTGAATCCCTGGTCACCAGTTACATGCTTCCAGCCACTTTGATCCCCCATTCCCTACTCTGAACCAAGAAGAAACCCCCCAAATGTTCTCTACTCCAGTGGTTAGGGCCAAGCGGCTGCCCCATCATGCCTCGGGCAGGCTCCCCACATGCAAGGCGGACAGCTCATACTGCTATTTTAAGTTCTGCAGGCGCAGCTATAGCACGTAGCCACAGCAGGCGGCCAGCCGGGACAGGAGATTGAGAAGCTGGGCTCACTGAGGGGCCTGACCTGGGAGTTACAGAGGGACTGGTCGTCCCCTTACACCAGCCCTTGGTACAGAGACCAGAAACCCCCAGGCCACACCTTCAACCTACGGGTCTTGGGAACGTGAGTCTGGGGCTGCCTCAGGCACACCCAGATTCCATTTCTGAATGTGACCCCAGTCTCCACAGCAAAAGGTCTCCTAGCCCCGCCCTACAATTCTCAGAAGTTCCAAGGAAGCAAAAGCTAGCACAGCAGTCAGACAAAAACCCAGCCCCAAGAGATGAATTCTACACTATCTGAAACAACTCCCCTCCCTAGCATGGCGTCC
This sequence comes from Mastomys natalensis, assembly GCA_021653895.1. Classification (NCBI taxonomy): domain Eukaryota; kingdom Metazoa; phylum Chordata; class Mammalia; order Rodentia; family Muridae; genus Mastomys; species Mastomys natalensis. Next base: position 1,609,250 of record JAJTUV010000100.1, read on the forward strand.
CTCCCAGCACTGTGCTGGGTGTACACAGCCACACTCAACAAAGAAGTGCTGATTACATCTAAATACACTCTAAAGCCAAAGGTGAAGTCTAGAGATAAGCTTTGTCATTATCATTTTTAGTGATGTCCTCTGACCTCACTGGACACCAAAATCTAAGAATAAAGATCACAGAACCAAGGGACCAATGGAATTTAGCAACAAAACCCTGCCACTCATGGAACTACACACAATGGCACCATCCTTCTGTAGTACATGGCGGCCATATTCCAACCTATGCACCACCAAAAGATACCCATGTGACTAGAAGCTGACTTAAGAAGGGATGGAGAAAGCAGGCACTCTGGACACAAGCTGTCCCCAATCCAACCTCATGCTTCAGGACATCAGCAAAATCACTCCAGGCAGGACAGGTCACAGAGGCCTGGGGCCACCGACAGCATCTTACAACTCTAATTGCCCCGTTTAAGCAGCATCAGCACCAGCGAAAGGGAAAGAGATAGCCAGCAGGTGCTGTAATTAGGGAGCTCTGGGACCTGGTTCCCTGTCACCATCTACCTCGAGCCAGAAACAGCCACCCACACCTTAAAGGAATAGTCTCACTTTCTGGACTGAGGGGACAGTCTTGTATCTCCCTTCCGTCTGTGGCTCTACTCTATCCAGACAGACTCTTCTACACATATCTGCTAACACTTTACAAGCAATGACAGCAGTTCCGTGTATAGGAAGATGTAACCTGGTCAGAGGGAGCTTCCTGGCATGACCCTCACAGAGTATCAGGAAGTAACTGCAGCAGACACCATCACTCCCAGGCAAAAAGACCTGCACAGAAGGCCTGCACCTACTAGTCAGACCCACCTCCTCAGAGTCCTGGTCCAACACTCTCCACAAAGCAGAGTGCTTTCTAAGCAGTTTCTCTTAAGTGTGGTTCCCAAGCCTCCACTTTTAGAACCTGAGAGTCATAGGCAAAGTCCTGGCCCATACTGCTCCGGCTAAAGCTGGAGTATCTGGAGACTGGACCCTAACACAGCATCTCTGTTAATAAACTTTACAGCTAAAATGTGCAACCATTTAAGGGTTCCTGCTTAGAAGGCTGTGGACCTGCTCTAACTGGCTCTTCCTCTTCCCACACATGCAGGAGCTGTGTCCCACCACCTCTAGAGAACTTTCTCCAGCTACAATGCATGGGCAGGAATTCCTCACTGTCACCCTCGATCCAGCTTCTGAAGGGGTTTGCATATAGGTCAAAGCAACCTCAAGACACTTCTGTCAGCCGCTAAAGTTATAGCCCATTATGCTTGGGGATGAAAAGCCCCCAAGGACTCAGGGGCCTGAACGATTGATCCTGGTGGCAGTGTTTCAGGAGACCAGGGAGTTTTGGGAGATGGAGCCTAACTGGGAGACATGGGGGCCATGTCTGATTGCAGCCTCACCTCTCTACATCCTGACGAGGATATTATGTACCAGCTATTCTATACACCTGCTGCACTGGTCTTAAACACTCCATGCCATGATGGACTTCTTTATGTTGCTTCTTTCAGGTACTGTATCTCCATGATAAGAAAAAAATTAAAAATAAAAATAAATTAAAAAAAAACAGTAATAGTAACTTCTCATATCTTCAAAAGGGACATGTCTGCCAAAGTTACTTTGCTCAGCCCCACCCCCTGGGCAATGTGCCATCCCCCAAAGTTCACCCTCATCTCGACCCATCCGGCTTACCAAAGGACAATCTCAGGGCCCTGACCTCTTCTCTCACTTTTACATACACTCTAACCCCTGGCAAAGGTCAGCAAAAGAGATGAACACAGTACCCAACATAAGCCCAGGCAGCTTTCAATCTGATCTCAGACATCATCTATCTATAGCCTCGCCGCTGATTCTCCTCCTTCTGCCTCTAACTCAGCTCCATCCTGGACAATCTGGCCACAGAGGTAATCGCATACTCTCACTAAGTACTCTACCAACCTGTCCCAATTCTCAGCTTCAATCAGCCCACTGTCCCTTGGCATGGAAGTTCCTCAGGCTGATGACCCAATTAAAGATCTTTCTTGTGGCCACATCACACAGCTCCTCCTACTCTACCTCGAGGTAACTGATTGCCTAGACATTTCAAGAGGGCACAATGACTGCAGGTGACTGTCAGCTGCAGGGAACAGGTCACTGCAAGTCTCCCTTAGCATCTACCCCACCTTTGTCATGTGCCACTACTCAGCAAGCAAGGATGGATGGATGGGTGGATGGGTGGATGGATGGATGGATGGATGGATGGATGGATGGATGGATGGATGGGTGGATGGATGGATGGATGGATGGGTGGGTGGGTGGATGGGTGGGTGGGTGGGTGGGTGGGTGGAACCCAACCAACTGTTCTAAAGCAAATGCTAAGGAGCAAGAAATCATGGGAAGAAAGGCAGAAGTGGGTGAGTGACTCCTTCACTGAAGACCAACACGGTTGACACTCAAGCACGCCATGGTCCAGAGACCCCTGGGGTATGCTAACTACATTCCTGATTCCTGACACCCAAAGTTTCTGTCTTCTGTCAGTTACTAGAATTAGCAAATGAGCAGTTTCCGCATCCCATCAGCAGATCATCTCCTGAGCAGCAGCCGCCTGAGCTGTTGGAATTAATTGAGTAATTAACTTCCCACATCTGCACCCCTTTCTTTGGGCAGGAGAGGCTGGCAGATCAGAGGCCAAGGCTCTAGAGCCCACAGTTTCTCCACCAGTTCCAAGTTGCCAAAAACCCAGTCCACTCCTAACCACACACAGTCCCTCCTCACAGAGACTTCAAAGCCTTCGGTGGCCCCCTAAAACACGCAGGCTTCCAACACACAAACACACACATTCGTGCACACCTAGGAATCTGTACCGTGACAAGAACTACTCAGTCAACTTAGATTCTGGCTGTGGCTTGTTTTAAGCTCAGCCATGGATAGACATCGTGGGGAACCTGGCAGAACCTGGATCTTCTGGAGAGGCAGTGGAGACCAGAGGGAGGGCCACAGGAGGAGGGGCTGGAAGACTCCTGTGAATCTAGGTTCTGCCTGTGAATGAGTCGCTTCACCTCTGTGACCTTCAGTTTTCCTGAAGGCAAGGTTGGACATCAACCCTGCTGTCCCGCTGAACTGTCCCAGGATGCAATGGGCTCATGGTATACTTACTTACCCTCTCTTCCCTCTCCAGAAATCCCAGAGAACAGCCACAGAGGGAGGCAGCAGTTACACTCTGCTCAAGCTCCGCTGGAATAGCCAGGTCACGCCTCAGTTTCCACTATCACAACACTTTCTGACTGAGCCCCACCTGCCTGCCTCTGCTTCCGCTTTAGGAAGGGAGTGTGTGATGTACAAATCAGTCACATCAGCGTTAAAGTCCCAGCTCTGTTCTCAAAACGTTTCCCAGTTTCCTTATCTGAATTCCCAGTAAATTCCTTACAGTGTGTATTATCGATGACCTACATGCCAATGGCGCTTGAGTTCAGTGCATGGCACAAAGTACAGTCAATAAATAGTGAAGAATGACTGTCTTCATCCTAATTATCACTGGTTTGCCTCATCCAGGGTACCAGGCTCTAACTGGAAAGATGTGAATCTCAACACTGAGTTTACTTCTCTTCCCTTGCTGAAAAGAACATCAACATCAACAAGCTCTCTTGACTGGAAACCTAGAGAGAATTCTTCTCCCATAGCTCTCTGCTCACACGCCCGAGGAAGCCCCCCAAGGCTGGCATCCATCCCCGCCCGACCCTCTCCACGACCACCAATCCCTGGTCATGCTCCATAACCCAACTGGAGATGATGACATACCCTGCCTGCTCTCCCCCAGGACCCTCCCTACTCTCTCATTGCCTTCTACGACACAAGCCTTTACAATTGTCTTTCTGAGATAAATTTGGTCATAAGTTGCTTCAACTTAGAAATCATTTTATTCCATACTCAGGAGACCTTGAATACATTCCCATAGTCTGGCAAGTTCTTCCAATCAAACCCTTAAGTGAGCTTCAAGACCAACTCAAACCTCACCTCTTCCTTGCTTGCTTCCTCCTGTTCTGAATTCCTTCTAGTTGGGCTAGCCAGTGTCTCTGTGATGGTACTTTTCACGCTGTAGTGGCTGGGTGCCTCGTGCCCCCTTTCCAAACACGGCTCCTGGAAGGTAGGGCACTGTGGGTTCTATGAGCCTCTAGCTCACCAACCTGAATCTGCTGATTTATTCAGTGTGTTGATCTGCTAGACCCTAAAAACTCTCAGTGCATGTTGCTGAACTAGTGAAATCACAAATCAGGGCTCTGATTGTAATTTTATAAATGATAACCTTCAATCACTGCATGGAAAGAGCCGTGTTTGACTTGAGACCCAGTTTCCTTCAGCGAGCTGGTGTGAGGATACTGATGAGAGAGACCTGGCTGGAAGACACAGGGCTGACAGGCGCTTGAAGATGGGAAACCCAATTTCAAGAATTAAAGAACCTGAGCTACAATGACTAGGCCTGTGATGTGACCCAGATGAATTTCTATGGTCATTGTCTCCATTTGCTCTAATCTGTTGGCAACCCCAGATCAATGCTTTTCAAACCACAGGCTGTGACCTGTTCAGGGGCTACCGAATTAGTTGAGTGAGTCAGCAGAGAATTCGTGGGAAAACAGAACAAACGCATGGATCTGGATCCTGATGCCTGTGCCCACTGGATCCTTTTGACTTCCGGCAATGAAGCAGAGCGGGGTGTGTGTGTGTGTGTGTGTGTGTGTGTGTGTGTGTGTGTGAAGACCATCGTCACACATGGCTCAGTGGGTAAAGGCAATTGCCACACAAGCCTGGTGACCTGAATTTGATCCCCAGAACCTATTTAAGGGGAATAGTGAGAACTGTCCCCACAAAGTTGTCCTCTGACCTTCACACTCCTACTCTGGCATGTGTGTGCATGCACACTTGGACATGCACAATAACTAATAATAATAATATAATTTTTAAAATTAATTACTTCATGAGATTTTTTTCCATCATAGCTGTGTGTATGAGAGAGAGAGAGAGAGAGAGAGAGGAGAGAGAGAGAGAGAGGGAAATCCTATCATAGAGTTGGGGAAGTAGCCCCTGCACCTCTGTAGAGGCATGGATTACCCACAAGAGTCTCAGTGGATGTGGGTTGATGGCCCACTGGAGTGTATACTTTCCAGACATGAAATTCTGAGCTGGTTGCCTCCTGCAGGGCCACACCTGGCCAGGAAGGCTGATCCAGCTGCAGGAAATACCTGGGGATTCACTCTCAAAGATGGCAATGAGTTTAATGGATGCCAAGAAGTTAGGCACACCATGAGAAGAAAAGGAATCGTACTGTGGAAAGGTGTCCCTGGGCCATCTGACCCCATGGCAGCTGCAGACTCCGGTTAGGAATCTGCACTCTGGGTGCTTTCCTGCAGGGCCCCAGCTCTCCAGTGCACAGTATATAACCCAGACTCCTCACTCATGGACTCACTGCCTGACGGCTGAAACAATCCAAAGCTGGCCTTTCAAAACCTATGACGTGAGCTCAGCACAGAACTACACCTTTGTGATCTATTAGATTACGAAAACCAATTCCAAACTGAGCCAATATTTTATCCGTTACAAATTCCATTCAGCTGCCTGCTTCATCTGTGTGTAACAGACGGACCCTCCCACTGGGTCTCCAAAACAGAAGGGAAACATCATACCCTCTTGAGTCCCAAGGCTCCACACTGAAGGACGATGGTCTCACCTCTTGTTTTATTCAGGGCAGAAGAGAGGAACAGGCTTCAAATGCAACAGGAAGCCTGCAGAGGGGCACTGTTAAGGACAGGAACAGGTGACCCAAGCAGGTGCTAGCTGCAACCCTAGGCCAGCTGAGCCTGCCCCACCTGGGGTACACACAGGCAAGTGTCAGGCTGTGTAATTTACCCTGCATGGCTGTTCACACTCCCTTCCTTCCTAGATGACTTTGGGAGGTGCCTTCCTGTCTGTGGCATCCCTGGTTCCAGGATGAGGCAGGATGATGGCTTTGGGGTTGCCACAAACAATTGGATCTCCCCAGGCTGCCACAGCCTATTTCCAGATCCTGATGGGTTCTGTCTAATGCCAGCGTCATCAGAGGAATCCAGGGCATTCCAAGCTCAGCATTGTTCAAATCACACATTCCTCTGCATAAAAAGCTACAGAATAGCTCTCATTCCTCCGTCCTCCCAGGAGAAACCACATCAGAGGGCGAGCAACCAGATCTCTGTGTGATGGGGCGTAAGGAAACAGGCAGGTGGGAGCCACAGAACATCTCCACAACTGTCCATCAGATCTGCTGCTGTGTACCCAGAAAGATCACTTGCCCCTACCCACAAGCTAAGCCTACCCTCCCAACACAGTGTCAGAAGCAGAAGGGGGAGTGGGGGCAGAGTCCTACCTGTACCCTCAGCCTGGACACAGCTCTAGCTCAGTGTCTCAAACTATGTGAAGACAGCACCTAAGCTGGAATGAGCTACTGATTACATTTGAGTCGTGCAAACGTCAGGCACAGGGGTATTCAAAACCCTCCATCCCAATGGCTTATCCCTCATGCTAGAGACAAAAATGCAGATGAGAAGAAAAAGACACCAAGCATGCAGGGAGCAGAAGAAAGGGTGAGGGAAGGAACAAAAGATCAGCAAGAAACAGAAGGAGAAACACAGGGGTACAGGCAGCTCAAACTGCCCATCACCGCTATGCGGTGACACAGGCTGCATGCCCAGCACTGAGCTGCCTGCAGAGGAGACACCAAATCACATGCAAGACCCTCAAAAGAGGAGCCTAACAGAGCTCACATCTGGCCAGAAGACCCTGGCAGACACAATACTTCCTGGAAGCTGAACCGTGGAGTCACACTTCCAGGAAAAAGTGTTGATAATCTATCTGCCCATCCTCTGCAGCCTCTGGCCCGCTGTACCCTAAAAGGCAAAGTCTGTCTGCATTTCTGTGGTGAGAAATTTTACAACTTCCTTTCTTATTTTTGTTCTTTTCTTGGTTGTTTTCCAGTTTCATGGGGGTGTGGTGTCAGAACACAAGGCCTCACACAGTCTAGGTAAATGCTCTACCCTGATATACATCCCCAGCCCTGCTTCCTTTCTTAGCTACCAAGAACTCAGGACCAGTGGAAGCTATGCAAATTAAAACCATAAACACCTCTAGCCTCTACATTCTTTTTTTTTTTTTTTTTTTTAATTTAAACAAGGTTTCCTGATACCAGGAAGAATGTGGGTTCTCCACCCTGATCATCCCTCCACCTCCCCACACCTCTTGCCCAGTGGCTCTCAAGGGACCTCTCACATCTCCTGTGTGACACCCCCCACCACCACCCAGCGCTCTTTTTACTCAAATGTTGGCCACTTTTACAACACTTCCAGCCTTCTAGAGACCTCAATGGCTCCAGTGTGCACGGTGTCAAACAAGAATGGGTAGCAAGTGATTTAACAGTATCTAAATCTCAGTGAAGTGATGGGAGTGGGGAGGACCTAGTGTTCAGTAAAACTGGAGAGCCACTTCACGCTTCTCTCAGGGTTTTCTCTACCTGGGCTGATGTCTTCTTAGCTCTACCCGGTCTGAGAATGGAGTCCAACACACCAAATGGGAGGGACAGGCACCTCGGTGGCAGGGAAGTCATTCAACTACTGAGTCTACTTTTAACTCTGCTTGAAGTTAATTAGAAGCAAAACGTTCTAACTACTCAGCAGGTGGTGATAGGTGTTCTCTAAGACCATAGGTGCTACAGAAAGGGCAGGCCCATTAGAATGCCCTCCCATCCACTAAAGCAAGGGTAACGCTGGGAGGTGCCTGGTACATGCCAGCTGCTTCCACGGCAGGAAGGACATGTTTCCTCAGGCCTCTGCACACATTGTTCCCTGTAAGGAGTGCACAGCCTTTCTGGGTCACTTGGTTCTCTATGGAGCCACCATCTTCTTCTCCCCAGGTGCACATGTTCACCTCTGCTCTCTGAGAACCCCAAAATTAAGACTCTGCATACTGCTGTGAGTCCTCATCTTAGCACTGGAGAAACTAGGGATGGGGTTATCCTTATCCGATCTTTGGACCCAGGATCTAACACAGTGCCTAGCTGACAAATGACAGATGACAGGGGTGGATGGAAACTCTTGACAGAGGATGCAGAAACCGCTCAAGACTGGAAAGGCCCATGGAGGCGGAGGTCGGGACAAACCCCGATCGAACCGTGGCTCTTCAGAACTAACCGGCTCGGGCGGGCAGTGCATGATCCCCCTATAAGAATGCAGCCTGGATGCTAGCATGGTGCTGCTTAATGCAGATTCCCAAAACTAAACGTCAGTGCTCATGTTCCCAACGCTGCTGCAGAAGCCACCGTCGCTCTCAGGTCTGGGTTGGTATTAAGTATCCTTCTATTTAAAAGCAACCCTCACTTCAATGCTGAAATGCCAGTCACAGAGTTCACCACACAGCACAACAGAGTGGGACAGAAGGAGAAACTGAGGCTGCAAAACGAGGCACTAGATGTGCTGAGTACTTCAGCACTACAGAGAAACTCCTTCTGGGGTCCCATGCCTTCTCTAGCTGCACAGGCCTGAATGTCAGTGTCCTGGTTCCTTCTGTCTCTCTATCTCACCTATGTATGACCCAAAGTCTAAATACCCCAGTGCCTCCATGACCAAGACAAGGAAGGCTAATCCCCCGCCATGCCCTACCAGCACCAACAACTCTGATGCCTTCTTTGCATCTAGAACACATCACAATAGCACACCAGCTTTAGCTCTCAAGAGCCATATTCGCAGAACACAGGGTAAGTCAGAGGCTTGTCCCAACATATCACATCACAAGAGACAATGCTGGCGGCAAAAGCCTTTTGATCCTCCTGGCCACTTACTCAGAAAACAAGAAGGTACCAATGAAGGAGGCAACTGTCTTATACTCCTACAACATGAGGCACTATCTGTACCTTCATCTGTGAGTTGAAACCACAGGTGAGCAACTGGGAGTGTGTGCTGGGCCTGGGACAGGGAGCCTCTGTGCCCAAGCGCAGGACAGTGGGCACAGCCACCTCCTCACTGCCCAGAAGTATGGGGTGTCAGAAACTGAAGGCAACCTTGAAACACTCAGGCACCTGAGGGAGAAGCACCTCCCCAGGGTCACTGTATAGTAACAGCAGCAGCAGCAGCAAAAACAACACATACACGCACACACACACATATACACACACACTTTCCTGCCTCCCTGGTCGATGTACTTCCCACTTTGCTCTATACATTCAACAGACAATAAGGTCTGATGAGCCCTGAACATAAGACACAGGCTCTGTTTAAGGCATCGCTGGCTTCTGTTTCCAAAGAACTAAAAAATTTAAAGAAAATGTTATTCCTAAGATTAATTTATTTTTATTTTAAGTGTATGGGTGTTTTGTCTGCATATTAGTATGTGCATTTCATGAGTGCCTGGTGCCTACAGAATTAAAAAAAAGGGCATCAGATCCTCTAGAGCTGGAGTTAACAGATAGCTGTGAGCCGCCGTGTGGGTGCTGGGAACCGAACTAAGGCCCTCTGCAGGGTCAGTACGTGCTCTCAGCCATCTCAGCTGTCTCTCCAGGGAAGACTTTCAATGCAGAAAAAAAAAAAAAAAAGTTAACAAAACCACTTTTTTTGTTGTCATTTTGAAAAGATCACAAACACACAAACACACCCACATAGACATACACACTCTATATATACACATACGTGTGTGTGTGTGTGTGTGTGTGTGTGTGTGGTGTGTGTATGTATGACAGAGGGACTCCTTATTTAGCACCTGTAAGTATTCCAGACTATTACCTGGTATATTTCTCTCTATATAGCCCTAGCTGTACTAGAACTCACTAAGTAGATCAGGCTGGCCTGAGACTCATGGAGATCTGCCTGCCTTTACCTCCTGAGTACTGGGATTAAAGGTGTACACCACTCAACCTGGCTTAAAAGCTGAATATTTTAAACAGCACAAGAATGTGATAAATGCTTCAGTATCAATAAAGGGCCTAAGAAGGTGTGAATTCTTCCACCCAGGAACCCATTGCTCTAGACCAGGATGAGCAGGTGTCTGTCTGGAACAGAGAACAAAAGGACTCCTAGAGAGCAAAGCGGAGGCCCAAAGTTGGCAATGGATCCACAAATGCACAAGAAGAATAGTGTTGTCTTGTCTGCATATAAGTATGTGTACCTGATGAGTGTCTGGTGCCCATGGAATCAAAACAGGGAATCAGATCCCCTAGACCTGATGAGACCACTGGAAGGGAACTGTTGAAATGAATCCGCCAGGGGCACTGAACACTGTTCACACAGCAGGCCTGAGTAACCAAGTCAGTGGGTACAGCCATACTCTCAGAGGGCAAATGACTAGATGGGATAACCAGGTCAGTGAGCATGGCTACTCTGTAGAGTGGCAAAGAATCAGTCAGAATAACCAGGTCAGGGAGCACAGCTTCTCTGAAGGATGCCAAGGGACCAGTAGCCAGATAACCAGGTCAGTGGGTACAGTCTCTGTGCTGGATAGAAAAAGACTAGTTAGGAAGCTTCTGGAATATTGAGGTTAGAGACTGGAGAAGCCACTTTTCCAGAAAGCGTAGGGTCAGCTGAGGCAGAGAATGGCTACTAGGTTTCTGAGGCAGGCTCACAGCAGGATAGAAACCTCTCGTCCTCTTGGTTAATGGACCTGCCTGCCTCTTGCGGTTAGTTACCTTTCCATGCTACAAGCCTGAGGCAGCTTTGTATTCCCCATGGGCTCCATCAATACCCAAGCTGACACTGATTACAAAGCCAGCACGCTCCCGAAGCTGAGCAACGCCTCCCTAAGTGACGTGCTGATGGATCTGTTACAAGAGTGGTACACAGGAATCCGCTGTCTCTCCACCTAACCCACAGCCCACCTCACAGCCTTCTGCCCCTGCAGACAGTGCTTGTCAGCAGGAGTATCAGAAGGCCCCAAGGGCCGAACCTAGGCAAGGCAAGTGAGGACTTTCATAGTGCGGATTCTACATACTAAGGTGCGCTGGCTCAGCGTGCCATTTCAGTTTCAGGGGGACCAGAGCATTCACAGCAGATCAAGGAGCACTAATTATTACACCCTCTGGTTTTAGAGAAAAACACACTCTGCAAAGCCAGGTGACATCCAGAGCTAGAAAAGGCCACAGAGGGGAGGCTGGCTTCCGCACACCACCTGGGCTCGGCAGGCTTACTCTGGAGCTGAGTGGAAAGGCAGAGAAGAGCCTGCATCAGGAGCTATCTGCATCCTGCCTTCTGCAGCAATGTGCTGAGAGCAGAGGCTGGGCTGGGGGCGGGGGCTCTGTGATGGATGGATCCTGCTTCGCAGGCTGCTACCAGAGGGCCAGGGAGGAAGAGGAGAAATGAAAAGCCTGGGAGATATTTTCCCCGTGATTTGTGCCACTGGAGATGCCCTGAAGCAATATTTATCCTGCAGCTCTGTCCCACTTTCGTTTATTATCCAGCTTAGCCTGAGTTATCACAACCAGGACGGGACCCATAAACTAGCTACCTGACACCATCAGGACCGTGAGGCGTATTTTAAAATCTCAAGGAGCTGCTTTGACCCTCTGTGGAAATTTAAAGAAGTAGGTGTTCTCCTTATGCCCTGGGGGGAGTGACCAATCTGGAAGCTGACACTTGGAGAGTCTCAATCCAGAACAATCATACCTGTACCTTCCCTACGGATGCAGAGAGCATCCTGAGGCCCAGAAGACACACCTTCCCAAGGCCCTTCTAATGGCGAATCTGTCAATGACAGGTCATTAAAATGTTTGCTAGCAAATAAGCAAATACTAGATTTACTGAATATCTTCTACTGCTACAGCCACTTTCTCTGAGCCCAGGGCTTTTCATCCATGCATTCAACCAATCTCAGATCAAAACTATTTGAAACCTCAAAAAAAAAAAAATGACATCTGTCATTTTGCTCTTGTCATTATTCCCTGGACAATACTGCACGACAAGTATTTGCATAGCATTTGCATTGCATCACCTCTCTAAGTAACCCAGAGAGGTATGCAGGAGGATATGTGCAGTTTATATGCAAATACTAACTACACCATTTTACATAAGAGACTTGACAATCTATGGATTTTGGCATCTAAAAGGAGGTGGTCCTAGAACCAACCCTCCTGAGGATACCGAGGAAGGCTTTGTATCTGGGATCTGTGGGTTAGCAGAGCAAAGCCAAGTATTCAACTATCTTATCTACTAGATCTATTACAGGTACACACAGGCACAGATTACTAACAATTACCCGAAAAGGGGGTGGATCTGAGGGGGTGGGCAATCCCATAGCTATCACAACACTCAGAGTTGAGGACCCTCAGGGCTGGTGCTGACATCAAATAAAGGTTACAAGGGGGTGGGTTGTCACTTCCAGACATAAATTCAGCAGTTTCTAAAGATTACCAAGTAAGTAAAAAACCTAGTTACCGGGCTTATAGCAACACAAAAAACCAGAATAAAACCAGACAAGCCCTCACCCTTATACAGCTTATATGGACAGCAATGAAGATTTAAGAAAAGTTGTGATGTTTTATAAAGAAAGTGAAAAGAGGGAAGGGGGGGCAGAGCAGGTGGCTCTTTGAAGCAGAAAGGCCTGGAAGATGTCGGGGCAGTTGGTGGCTGGGACTGGGGCATAGCTGTAGAAGCAGCAGGAGAAGGGTGACCCTGATTGACTGGGCCAGGGGAGCACACGTTTGCTTTTCCACACACTGGGACATGTACCAGTTGTCCTGGTGGTAGGAATGTGGAGCTCATGATTTTATGAATCAAAGAACTTTCTTAATAAAGAGACCTTATTTAGGGTCTGCTGAGTGAGGGGCTCCTTGCTAGAAGATCACGGTGTGACAGAGAAGCCTAAAGCTTCGCCTGTTTGCTTCCTAGCGCGTACCACTGGCTCTGCCCCACTTGCCACCACACTTAGTACCCCAACATCCTCATCTATGTGGAGTCAATGTTACAGAGGAGAGATACTGATGCCTAAGGCCATGCCCACCTCGCCGTGGCACTGAGCTGGGTGGCTTCTCCCCCACGCCTCACAATCCACTAAATCAGATTTTATCAGCATCGTGACTTTGACAACAAGGGGAGAAAGAAATGCCTGCTTCTTGAGGTTTTCTCATCAAAACTGCTTTTGGGGTCCCTGTGAATGCATGTTCAGAGCGGAGGGCTCAATACCAAGATGCTGTGAGTAGGCAGGAAACTGGGGTGACTGAAAAGTTTGTCTCTGTGAATAAAAGAAGGAAAATATTGAGATTTGGCATGGACCAGTGAGGACGTGTCAGACTGCTCTGGCATACTCCTCGCAAACACCATAACTGAGATGAATGGGAGAGACGTTCAGATCTACCTGACACTCTCTGAGAACCTGCCATTTCCCAGCTGCTCTCCTGCCTCGCTCAATTCTCACGGCGACTCCATGAGACAGGCGTTGTTATTCCCGATGACAGATGTGGAATCCGAGGAGTAAACGGACTTGCTCAAGGTGGAGCAGCTGGAAACAGGAGACAGCTCAGAACAGCCCACCTCACCCTAGCTTGAGACACCAGGTTCCTACCTTAGAGCCCATTCACTGCCGCACCAGCTGGGGCGCGTGCGCCATATGACGGTTTGGATGTGGTATGTCTTCTCCAGGCTCAGTGTGGACACTCAGTCCCTAGCTGGTGCTGTTTTAGAAGGTGGCACCACCCTTCCTTCTCTGGAGGAAGTGGATCACTGGGGGAAGCCAAGGGAGCTGGCAGCACACTCCAGCTGCACTCCAGCTGCCCAAAGGGGCCTTTCAACATCCCTTCACCCCACTGATACCCTCAAACTGCAGATGAGATAGCCCCCAGCTGCTTCATGCCAGATACTCGACCAAGCAACAAGACGGGTAACTAGTGAGAGGTCTGAGGGAGCCACAGGCAAGCAGAGAGGGCCATTGAGGATGTAGCAATGCCCCCCCCCAAAGGAGGGAGGACAAGGGCTGTCAGACCCTCACTTGAGAATCAACTACTTAAGTCCCAGCCTCACGTGGTCTTGCACAGTGTTAGGGTACATGGGAGGTGGAAAGTTGCCTGGGGGGCAGGAGGATCACATCGATAAATCTTCTGAGAGGTTCTCATCCATACTCCTGTAAGAAAACTCATCAGCTCGGTGGCTCAACAAGCGGGACTTGGATGGAGGAGGTATTTTTGCCCTGTCATTGGTTCCCTATGTGAGGCTGATACATATTTGTCTCCTCAGGAAGAGATGCAGCATGTTACCACTATGGTATCTGCCTTGCTAAGACTGCAAAGCAACGGGCCAACTAACTATGGACTGAAGCATTCAAACCCGGGAGCCAAAATAAACCCTGTCCCTTATTAAGTTGATTAGCTCAGGTATAATGTTAGAGCGTCACAAAGGAGAAGGAAGGGATTTACATGGACACCAAACTAGTTAGATTCTGAATCTGAGCTTTTGGCTAAACCATTATCCATTCATTCATTCATTCATTCACTCATTCATTCCTCCACTCATTTATATTCTCTCTCTCTCTCTCTCTCTCTCTCTCTCTCTCTCTCTTCTCTTCTCTTCTCTTCTCTTCTCTTCTCTTCCCCTCCTTCTCTCCCCATAACTCCCCAGACATGGACTTTGACTTCTCTCAGAGGGCACCAAAGTCACTAAAATTTCCTCAACCACCTGAAACACTGCGGGTAGCTTTTGTACACTAAGCAGAAAGAGACAGCACTTTACAGAGAGGGGAGACAGCCCAAGTCTTAGGGCTCTTGCCCTCACGTGGAAGCTGCAGGGGGCTGGGAGAAGGTCCATGTGAGTGGAAGCAGAGCCAGCTCTCTTCTGACTCCACTCCACAGCCAGGCCCATCCAGGAAGCCTTGCTGCCAGACGGTCTGGATTGCAGAGACAGTGACAGACAGGATGATGTGTGCAACACCTCATGCTCCTGCTCCACTTAATATCACATGAGATCATCACCTGATAGTCCTCCTCTACCTTCCTCCTGAGCCACGTCCAAACCTGAGCTCATCCAACTGCACGCTCATGCTGGCCGGGAGAGGAGGCGGGGCTGTGGATGGACCATCTTACTCATTTGCTTGGTGTACTGACAGAGATGCGTAGAGAAGGAAGGAAGCAGGGTGACATCTTGGCTGCTCAGGGTCTGGGCTAGGAAGAGAACTGAGACTGGTCAAACCCTCCCCAGCCAGAGCCCAAGTCTCCCCCAACCCTAGCATCTGTCTGGAGACACCCATCAGTAAAAGACTGGATGGAGAAACCTGCAAGCAAGTACTAATGATTAGCAGACAGAAGGAAGGGTTCACAGGAAGAAAAAAGGGAGAAGAGGCAGAAAAGAGGAATGTACACCCTGGGCCTGCCAGCTCCTCCATACGTGACATCTCTGCCACCCACTTATCCTCTCATGAGGCCAGGTCCTAACTGTCACCTGAGATCCCATCTCTGCTCATACATGGAGTACACGTTCCCACATCCTGGTCTCTTCCCTCCAGGGTCCCTGGGCATCAGGGACACACTTGGGAACCTGCCGAGGCTGGCTGCTCTCTTGCTCTTGAATTGAAAGAGGCAGGAACAAATGGGCCAGAAGAGTGATTCTGATGAAGACCTTATCAGCTAAAGACTCGAAGCATCTGGAAAGAGTTAGTGCCACACAGAGGGTAAAGATTTTCCCAGTGATAAAGCAGAGAAGAAAAGGATCTCTGCCAAGGACGGCTGATGCTACCCCAGCTTTGCAAGGAGCTTAGCTGGTGTCATAGAGAGACTGGGTCTGAGCTTCTTTTTTTAAAGATTTATTTCTATTGTTTTTAATTAGGGTGGTATAGGTATGTGCCCATGAGTATGGGTGCCTGCAATGGCTCGAGGTGTTGGATCCCAATGGAGCTGGAGCTTCAGGCAGCTGTGAGTTGGTACCCAATGTGGGTGTTAGAGACTGAACTTCGGTCCTCTGCACTTAACCAATGAGCCATTTCCTCAGCCCCAGACCTGGGCTTCTAAGGTATTTTTGCATGCACATTGTGTGCAGGAGGGCTTCCTCTTAGTTCTGACCTTCTCTGGACCCCAGGCCCTGCCTTTATTTACAAAGTCCTGCTGACTTCAGTCTCCCAGAGACTTGTGGCCCAAAGCACCATCAAGGTCTGGAGATGGTCATCAGTACAAATGGGTGCAATACCATGTTATCTCCACCAGGGGGCGCAAGCCAAGGCCCTGGAGGAAAGTCTATCCACCTGGGTCCCCAGATTCCATTTGCCGGTCATACTAACCACAATGGCCCCTAGTCCCTGTGATCCTAAGCTTACCCATGAGGCCACAGGAAAGCATCTCACCACACTTCTGCAGCAGCTACCTGGACATGGAGCATATTTTGGGAGTGGTACATGCCTCAATGATAGCTCACAGTGGGCTTTGAGCCCCTCACCCATCCCAGCACGTCTCTGTCATTCCTCTCAAGCTAAACCATGGGTTCATCCTACCACCACTCTGTACTAAGTATCTGTGTGCCTAGCACCACCAGGACCATGAAGCAGGAAGGTGGGCACAAAAGAACATAATACGCATGCCTACCTTCCCAGGCGTACAGTGTGTTCTACACCCAGCTGATCAATACTGTGTGGACGTACAATTGTATGTCACCCCAAAACACACCCAGGGAGAAGAGTCCTCGTTCTCAGCCTCATTGGTCTTCAGTGAAATTAGCAGAAGCCATGGTGAGAGGGCACAGCATAACCCCCAGAATGGCTACGCCAGAAACAAGAGAAACTGCCAAGGGCTGGGATAACCATGGCCTGTCCACTCCCGCTAAACCCTGGATTGGTATAACCGGCTTGGAAGACCAATAATGCCTACAAACGTAGACTGGTGTAGACCCGTCGTCTATCTCTACAGTAATTGTTCTCTGCGATCCACCAACAGAAAGGGTTCTGATGAATGCAATACGTCAGAATTTCCACAGAAGCCATTTCTTCAAAAATAACCCAAATCTGGAAAACTACCAAAATGTTTGATAAGAGGAAAAGACAAAACTCAATCAACTGTGATCCAGACACACAGCACAAGGATATACAGCAATGGAAGAGGTTCCGGACATTCGCTGCATTCATGAATCTTCTTGGTTTAAAACTGTTCTTTTAAGGCCAGGTACAAAAGAGAGCATGCAGTATGTCTAGTTATAAAATTCACAAAAGGAAATCTATGCTATCCACTGTCCGGGTGGTGGTTATCCTTGACCTAGAACGGCTATAGCTGTGTGGGGTGGGTTTGAAGGTGTTGAAATGCCGTGAGTGTGTTCACTTCATTAAAACTGAATGCTGAACTTTGGAGAGCATATTATCCTTTGACAGAAAATCAAGACAACCCCCCATTTCCAATCCATCTGCTCACCCCTGTGGCCCCTCTCGCATGAGAGGCCAAACTGCTCACATGAGGCTGATCACGGATTGTCTCTGAGTGTCTCAACGGCACGGACCCAAGCTCCATAGTGTACCGCTTTGATCCTATTCTTAGTAAAACCTCATTAATCAGTAATAAGAAATCCTTCCCAAATTAGTGAAAAGTACAAAATATGGAACATTTGTATAAAGAAAGGCGGTATTGCTGCTTTCAATGGCTGAACACATTAAAATTAAAATCTAAATGTCTACTAAATTAAAGTTAATGAAAAAAAAAAGACAGTGTGTTTCAGCTGACATGGCTTGAATGTTACCAGTGCCCTGTCTTGCCCATAAGAGGTCCTTATGAATGGCAAATATATCTGCTGCATGACAAAGGGACCAAATACCAGTACTTTGAGGGTCACTCTGCAGGGGCTGGCTTTCACTCTCACACACTGGTCACTTCCTCCCCAGCCTATGGACTGCCAAAGCTGACCTCCTCCAAAGCACAGGTCCTTGAGGATCAACCTCCATATGATGCCCGCGAACATGACCCACATACAGGCTGCTTGGGAGACTTACGACACCCATGAGAGTCTGGCACCACCAGCGATGGGGGCCGACTCCAGCAGGCAGCAAGACGAGAACTCTAGGTATCATAAATAAAACCTCTGCTTGGTAGCTAATCTCACAGGCGCCTTGCAAATACTCCAGCAGATCGACTAGGGTTCCCGTGCAGCCCGGGGAGCTCCCAGATGGAGGTCCCTATCTCCCTGACCGACTTTGCAGGATCAGCTCTGCCAGGGACGCTTGCTGGGCCTCAGTAGCCCCTCTCTGTAATGGGGAGAAAAGACTCCAACTCTCCCCCCAGCTTTACAGTGGTAACAAAGGAGTTTTAAATCCCCCTGGACTCCCCTGCCTAACACAAGAACGTGGGGAATAATGGCTCAAAGGAAGTAATTTTCTGGAGGTCACGCCAGAGTACAAAGAGCAGCAGCACCTGCCCAGGGGATTGACATTTGACAACATTTACTGAAAAATGAATGAATGACCCCCGGTTCCCAGCAAACCCGCTTCAGTCAGGAGTAAGACACCCTTCCCTCTCCTGCCCTCAGAGCGACAGGAACAGCAAACAAGCACTTGCTTGGTAAACTGATCCCCTGAGCCTAGCCCCTCTGCTGAGACCCCCTCACTCTATGCCTGGGCACTGGAGCCTGAAGTCCTCCAAGCCATGAGGAGAAGGGAGTGTGGCTGAGTTCAACCTCCCTTCCCCCAGCCCAGGCGGTGAGCAGACTTCCCCTCCTCCAGCCCCACCACCTGTCTCAGACCAAAAACGGATCACACAGAGGCATTTCCTGCACTCTGCTTACTGACCCAGGAGGTTAATCCTGCTGCTCTGTGGCCAGGCCACAAGCTGAAGACACCCTCCCTGTGAGCGAGCCGCAGAATCCTAGAATTTCAGGGCCCTAAGGGGTCTGAGATGCCAGGAAGTTCCAGGCTTCGAAATGTCCAGGGATTATCCCAAGGTCTCACAGCAGAAATGGGAAGGCCTACCCAGATCCATCCAGTGATCTGCCAGCCTAACGCTGTTCTCTACATCAGAGAAGAACCCTCCCTGATCCTGAATGTTATCTTGGCTATAGACTGGCCAGGCTGAGCCTGGACACAGAGGGAAGAGCACAGCCATCCATCAGAAACGTCCACCTCCAGCAAAGGATGGCGGTCTTTTGTATCCGCCACCCTACACTACCATACCACTCTTCTCAGGAAGCATCCCTACCCAGCACCCTACTCCAGAAACCACTGGAATCACTCTCCACTCGCAATCCTGAAACAACTGTAGAGCCAGGGAGAAGAGCTACACTTGCAGCAGGAGGAGAAAGAGTTCAAGAGTAAGGAAGAGTAGGGAGATCTGGAAGCAGCCTCCAGGCCTCTGCTGCCCTTCCAAGTCTCCATTACTCAGAGTACCTGTCCTTTGCTTACTGGAAAAGTACACTCCAAATGCCCCCCACACCACATGTGGAAAGGTGAGCTCTCTCCTGCCTCAATTGCTGACTTCAGCAAAACTCCGCCATCCTTTCCGCTTCAGAGACTCTGGATCCGAAAACAGACATAAGCTTGCTCTCATGGCAATAATAAGAACCAAAGGCAACTATCCCCACCGTGGTACACAAGGACATAGAAGGCTCCACTCAGTATAAAGCACGGCCATCATTTCCTTCCTCCCTATTCTCCCACTAGAGGCTTTGCATGAAATGAACACTGCAGCCCTAATCTCAGGGTCCTTCATCCAAGGACACTACAATTGGTCATCTTAGTGCCTTCCCAACTGCCCCCATCCTAGCTCACCACCACACTGCAGGCCAGAACCTGTGGCAGAGGGCTGACCAGGGCTGCAGCTGCCTCCCCAGCAGGAGCAAGGAACACATCAGGGCATCAATGAGAGCAGGTGAGCCTCTCATATCCCCAAGGCAACAGCTCACACCAGAGGTTTTCTGCATCCTCCAGGGCAGAACAAGGGATTACCACCATGTGTTATTAGCTCCAGCTCTTCCTGCCAGGAGTCAAGTGTAATACCTTCTGAACACAGTCGTGTGGATGCTAGCTACACAGAGATATGCAAATCCTACACGACGGATGGAGAACGCCGCGCACTGACATCCATCTCTCGTGGGCACTTCCTACTCCAGGATGTGAAGCCCAGGAAAGTCCTCTGGGCAGCACAGGATTGTGGGTAGCCCAGTGTCCCGATGGTGCTACAAGGAGTGAGCTTCACAATATCCACGACATGAGGGTGCAACAGAGTGGGCAGGGAAGAAATGGGGTGAAACACAGGAGTACAACACAGACCCTGTCCTATGCACGGTGTCTCAGTTCTAAGAAAGACGTGTGCTCAAACATTCTGTTGGAGCAAGGCAGTGGTAAGACGGGCAGGAACAAAAAAGAGTCAATGAAACAACGACAACAGGTGTGAGTGTGGGCCCGTAGACAACCCTCAGGAGTGAGAGGAACAGCCTGAGCTCAGGAGACAAGGCAGTCGTTCACGTATCACCAACCGATAGCACCAGGCAGCCTCTGGGCCATGAGGATTTTGCAGTGGGCAGCCAGTGGGCAGCAGGAAGGAGCATGGGAATGCCTGGCCTTGATGGGCCAGGGACCATGGCAAGGAGTGTAAAGCAGTTTGCAGAAAACACATGGACTACTGGAACCGTCCATGGGTACCTAGAGAAAGAGCGTCCTCTTCCCACAGGCAATGTTATAGGGGAGGCTGGACCCCTTCGCTGTCCACTGCCCTACACTGCTACCTTGGCCAACAGGCGACTCCATCCCCCAGCATCAGCCTCAGCGGAAGAGGTCTTGGGAGAGAAGGGTAGCGTGTAGCCTGGAGCCTGGAGTAACCATAACTTGACTCACTAACTTCCCTTAAATCCACCCAAGGGACCTATCAGCTCCTCTAAGAAAGTGCTGAAGGGAAGGAAATGGCCCTTCTCGGGCCCAAAAGCAGGGCTGGGTTTAAGGAGCCAGAGAGCTGAAAATTTTCTTTTCTTTTCTCCTGAACATTCATTACCTCTGGTCTGGGCTGTCACCACTACCTTCTCAGCGCCACTGGGTACCTACAAGGGACCAGCCACTGGACTCTAGGACCCTCAGACCTATTGTCAAGGTAAGAAGAAACCTCCCTACTGCTGGTTCCAGCAGGTCTCTTGAGACAGAACATCCCTGGTGTGATAGAAGCTCCTCTTCTGACCTTTGCTGTCCCCTGAATCAATTATTCAGCATCCAGCTGCACACAGCACCACTCGGGGAGTTGTGGAGATCAAGTTAAACAAACATAGAATTACAAAAATCTCATCCCAGAAGCGTGCCATGCAGGGTCTGGGGAGCTTACAGAGGCTGCTGTGTGCCATACCCACTTCTCAGATGATAGGTTTAAAGGACTCCAGGAAAGAGGAGTCATCAAGAAAATGAAACCCACAGACCAATGAGAACATACTTGCAAAGGACATACTTGTTTAGGAGTCCGTAATCAAAATATATAAAGAGCTCTTGCAACCAAATAAGACGAGCAGCCAAGTTTGAAAGGGCTTCCAATGAGCAAGGGGTGGGTTACTCTATGAATAGATGCTCAGCGTCACTCATAATGGAGACACAAACTGAAACACACCAAGGAGCTGAGAGTGTATCCCAGGTAGAACTATAATCTATAATGAGGTATCATTTCAGACCTACTAGGGTAGCTCCCAAAGCCAGACAGTAACCAGTATGGAAACACTGTAATCGAGTGTTCCATAAATCACTGCAGAATGTAAGACACCACTCACTCTAGAAAGCAGTTTGAAAAAGAAAAAGAAAAAGGAAAGCCAGGCAGTGATGGCAGATGTCGTTAATCCCAGCACTTGGGAGGCAGAGGCAGGCGGATTTTTGAGTTCGAGGCCAGCCTGGTCTACAGAGTGAGTTCCAGGACAGCCAGGGCTACACAGAGAAACCCTGTCTCCAAAAACCAAAAACCAAAAACCAAAAAAAAAAAAAAAAAAAAAAAAAAAAAGCAAGCAAGCAAGCAGTTTGAGGTTCTTCAAAAAACTAACATAGTTAGCAGACAATTCTACTCCTAGGTATAGGCCCAGCAGAAGAGATAACATGCCTACCACACAAAAACATGTTCATAAATGTTCAGTGAGCCTTATTCATAACAGAAAAACAACTGAAAGAATGCGAAAGGGTCCAGGAAGTGATAAACAACAGTTGGATAAAACGGCATGCCCATAGAATGAAGACTTGCTGAAAAAGGGATGGAGATCTGGTACACACGAAACACAACCGTCCTCAACAACAGGATACTAAGCGAAAGCAGCTGGCGACAACAGACCAGAATAGGCAATTCCACAGAGACGGAACACAGATTTAATGTTGTCCAGGGATGGTAATGGGGTAAGGACTGGGGAGAGTAATTGTGAGCAGGCACAAGTTTTCTTTTGGGGCGTGACAGAAATGAGGTGACATCTATACAGCAAAACACCACAAGCCACAGATGCGGGTATCAGACAGGCATATCACTCCGTCAGGGCTGCGGCAACAAAGCACCAGACGGGCTTCAACTACTGGAATGTTTCTCCATGCTTCTTGACACCAGACCGTACCGCCTGCCTACCCTCTCTCTTGGACAGCAGACAGTCACCTTGTCTCTTTGCCTTTCAGTGGTCCTTCTTGTGACTTTATACTCTTCTTGCAAGGACTGCCAGTCACAGTGAAGCCCAGACTCATGACCTCACTTACCCTGAATTCCCATGTCTCTGAAGACCCCTTCTGTAAATGCAACCACATTCAGTAGGACAAGGACCTAGGCCCTTCAACCTATGAATCCAGAGGACATGCCTTTGTCTGCAAAGTGCCAAGAAAATAAGTGATATACAATTATGCCTTCATAATATCCTACCCAGAAATCCTAGAGGCAGCTGAGTCGCACCCTTGGTTTTACAGGTGGGGAGATGAGAGTCCGATGGCTACTTGCCCAGCACCACAGCTGGTCAGGGCAGAGCGAAAGCAGAGGCTTCGCTCCACCCTCTCACTGCCCTTGCCTATGAGGCTCAGAGACAGAACAAACAAGGCTGGGAAAGTAACAAAACGTGCAACTTAAAGAGAGAAATACCGAAGAACTTAGATCATGTGTAATTAAAGTGCAAATGTACTCCACGGCTGGGAGGGGGGCACAGACAGCAGGGCTCTGAGGAGGCCCTGGAAGAGACCCTCACAGTGACAGAGGAGGGTTCGTGAGCAAATTCAACATTAATTCTGAATCTGCTGTGTGCCAGGCGAGGCAGGAGCACGTTCCTGGGCAAGATGCAGTTTTTGGAAGAGTTGGCACTTCAACTAATCCCTGAAGAATGGCCCTAATCCCACCAGGATGAAGGCTTTCCAAGCTAATGGGCCATGTGACCAAAGGCACAAAGGCAGGTAATTTCCAGACCCAATGCAGGAAACAGAGAGTTGGCCGCTACATGGAAACATATGTCTACGAGGCAAAGGCAGGCCAAGGTCAAATTCTGAAGAGCCTTGTGCTACACTGAGGAGTCTGAAGACAAGCAACAGGGACCCTCTGAAGGGTCTAGGGTAGGAATATGACAGGACCCAGGGGATGCTTGAGAAAGGAGACTCCGACCACACCAGTGGACAATGGGGTGGTCACCTTGGTGGTTCTCTTCTGAGGGAAGTATTGGACAGGGAGAGTGTTCACAGACTGCACTGAGGGGGGGCTCTGATGGGTGGCAGGGACGCAGGAAACTCTGTTTCTAGGGGTACACTCCGATTTATCTTAATTAGGCTGAGCTGAGGAAAGCAAGAGGAGGGAATTCTGTGCAAGCACTGAAAAGCCGCCAACTCCTGGAGCCCGTGTTGTGATCTGGTGCTGACAGCCCTTCATCTCTTCCATTTCTTTTCTTCTTCTTTTTAATTTTTTTTTAATTTTTTTTTTTTTTTTTGAGATAGAAGAGGGGAGTTGGGGAGGTGAGAGAGACACAATAGATGGCTCAGAGAACAAAAGCTCTGGTTCCTTTCGGTGCCTCATTTTTATCAGGGGATGCAGCTCTCTCGGTACCCTATAATCACAGTGCAGGCAGGGATGCAGCCAGTGACTTACCATTCAGGCATGAATGCATCCTGGACAGCAGGTCCTCCTGCCAATGTCTGCCAACTCAGATCTGATCCACAGGATGGGAAAGGAGGCCTGAGAGTGGAGGGGTTTGGGCCAAGGTCCAGCGGGTCCACCTGTGATCTCAGGACACGGGACACCTACAATTCTAGGTTGGCCTTGACAGCAGCAGCTGCCATTCGGAGCCTACTATGTGTCTGAGGACCATGCTAGTTTTTAAACCTCATTAGAATGCCCTAGGAAGTAATATTAGTCTTGCTACTTTACAGATGGAGTAACTGGGGTTCAGAGGTTAAAGAAATCATTCAAGGACATGAAGCCAAGACTGAACTGGATCTCTTTAGCTACAAAACCTAAGTCCTTAACCTATGCCACACTTACCTGATAAGAGGAATCACACACACACCCCCACATACCAGCTTGCCAATAGGCTCCCTGGGAGAGAAACACATACAAGGGAACCAGTCTTGCAGTCCTGCTTAAGGCAAATGTGGCCCTTGGGTTGGCCAGCTCTCAGTTCAACAGGCCCTGGACCAGACCCCTCTTCTCCTGTCCCGCTTTCTCGCTCACCCACTATCACTCAACCCACGCCATCACTGGATCCCTGGACTCCAGTGACTCCTGGAGGTCATGTTCAAGTCTCACCTTGATTCTGTCTCACCAAGGTGATATAGCCAGTGGCTCGCCCCTGCTATACTTGGCCCTATCTCGGAGGGATGCTGCACTGGGCTGTACCCTGGAGCTACTCTGCTTTCCAACCCTCAGTCTACCATTCCTTTCTCTCCGGAAGCCCTCAAATGGCCAAGGCACAGCAGAGTCATGTCTTAGGCACAGAGACAGCAGGGGAATGCAACCTGTTGTTACTGGAGGGAAATAGGACTTGACACTGTCAGTGATCTGAAACCTCCCAGCTGGGAAAAGCTTTGTTTTCTTAATAAATAATAAATAACACAGAGTGTTTACTCCCCTCTCAAGCAATATTTCTTAAGTATCTCTAGGCTCGTATGTCACAGCTGTCATCTGGGGAAGCCGCAGAGTAATATGCAGTGTCTTCAAGTCCCTTCTGCTTCCTGAGGACCTCAAAGCACCTCAGACAGACACCCCTTTATCTTTCCTGCAGATCTCAGAGGGGCGCTTGGAGGAAGAGCTGGCAAATGCCTCTGAGTGCCTACAGTAAATACTAACTGCCCAACAGAGACAATTCCCTCATAGCGAGATGGAGAACAGAGCAGAGGGAAACTACAGGACACTTGCCCCAGCTGGTCTTTCCAGAGCCAACTCCTGGCCCCTCATGGCTGCTCAAACAATGTCTAGCTTTACTCAGTGTGGCTAGAAAAGAGCACTGTGGTATCACACAGTCAGGAAGACAGACAGACAGACAAGCACAGACATGTTCATCTCCTTATCACCACTGAACAGGCACAGAGGGAACAACTACACAGAAGCAGCGAGTCCTGATGGTCCACAGAGCATCTCCGGAGCTCCTGTACTGTCCCACTCTGGCTTTTCCACAACAGCCTGGCTTCCTTTCATTGTGCAACTGACCAGGACCTCAATGCTATGAGGATATCTCATCCCTCCACCTCCATGGCTTTCTATTAATCTTATTGCTTTATACTCAACTTAACAACTTACCAAAAAGACCAACCAGGGGTCACAGACTCACACTCCTAGACAAATCTAGCATAGACAAGTCAGCTCCTTATACATCATGGCCCTTAAATTGTTTAGCATCAAACTAAGAGATTTTTACCTGAAAATCAGGAGTTCAAACTTCCCTTTGAAAACAGAAGGTAGCTGGGAACGTGGTGGCACACATCTTTACATTCAACACTTAGGAGGCAGAGGCAGGTGAATGTCTGTGAGTTCAAAGCCAGCCTGGTCTACAGAGGGAGTTCCAAGACAGCCAGGGCTACACAAAGAAACCCTGCTCCCTGTCAGAAAGGAAGGGAGGGAGGAGGGAGGGAGGAGGGAGGGAGGGAGGGAGGGAGGGAGGGAGGGAGGGAGGGAGGGAGGGAGGGAAGGAGGGAGGGAGGGAGGGAGGGAGAGAGACAGAGACGAAGGATATCAGAAGATCCTGGAAACAAAAGAAACATACAGGTTCCTCAACAGATCCAGACCTTTGACCTTTGGGAATTCCAACTATGTTTGCCGACCATGTCATATCAGCAGAGGTCTGGGGAAGACTCTAGAAAGGGAACTTCACAGTGTTCATGTCTGACCATTGGCACCCCAACCCCTGAGGCAAAGGACAAGGAGAATCACTGAAGGTCCACAGTGGCGGCAACTCCTGCTACAGACCTGGAGCCCAGATGCTGGCAGGAACTGAGCTCTGCTTGGAAGTATTTATTTTAAGCAAAAGAATCATGTTTCCCATTTGGACTTTAAGCACTAGCTCCTCTTTTGCATAGCCAAATATTTGCAATTGTGTTCTACAGGTTTGGGCATTCTGCTACACAGCAAGAAGACCAAGACACAGAGAGGAAGAAAAAGAAATGTAAGTTCTTGGCAATGCTGGGCTCCATAAACAATCAGCTGACCCTGAAGAGCAGCGCTCAGAGCGAGCATGTGCAGCATCTTCAGTTTGTCACAGGCCCCACCACGGCATCGTGGATCCCTTATCTGCATCCTCAGCTCTGCATCAAGTTCACTGACTACTGATGAATGGGCTGAGAACATAGGCATTGGAGACTTCATGTTCCCTGTGGGTGGAAGCTAGCTCAGTCTCTCCCATAGTCATCAACAGCATCAGACAGGAAAGCACATGGGAAAAAATCCCGAGTTACTCAAGCTGGCCTCCACAGTGTACCTGATCCTAGTACACAGGAGATGCAGGCAGAAGGAGCAGGAGTTCAAGTCCATCCTCAGCTATATAGTAAGTCTGAGACCAGACTGGGCTACAGGAGGCCTGTCTCAAGCAAACGAATCAAAAGAATTCCTGAATAAGCCAAGCAGCACACTCTGGATATAGACACCCAGGCCAAGAGACTTCAAAGTCAAAGCTACAACAAAAAACACAGTTGCCAGCCTCTAAAATGGGGTCTCAGCCACCAGACTGACTTCCCAAGGGCAGTCCCTGTGGACAGACACTGATCAGACCGTGAACTGAGCTAAATCTGGGGCTGCTCTCAGGCACCTGACTTCCGGCTGGTATTTAACAACCCATAGTAAGCTCTTCCGTTACTCTAGGAAAGAATGAAGGAATGCCAGGCCTCCTAATTTGTCCTGGACAAATAGCACAAAGGAGAGTACAGATAGCTAAAGAGACATGTGTACACATGCACACTCACACATGTCATGTCACAGCAACATATTCTAATGGATCTTCCACAAGCTACTGGGAAAACACTTGGTGATTCTATGCAGCCATTTAAAAGTCTGACTGTGATGATTACGGAGCCTGTGGTAGAATATTAAATAAAGCAAACAATGCAAACATCCTGTGTACACTGTGACTACAGCAACACAACACGCTCGTAAGCAAACGTGGGTGAAGGCACCATGGACTAACAGAAGGTTGGTTTGTCATGACAGTCGCTTGTGAGGCCTTTTTCTGTCTCTTTGATTTGCATTCTTATTACAAAGCATGATTTAGACAATAATAATTTTCTTTTAAAATGCCCAGCTGCTTCTGACCCTGAAATAAACTAGCATGATCCAAAACCAGACTGTGGTAAGAAAGAGGTGGAACATCTTTGCCGTGTTTGGGCCAGTGGAAGTGCTACAGAATCGGGAGCAAAGTTAAGAGTGTCATCAATCAGTCTGCAGACTTGAGAGCTTCAAAGAAAGCATGCTCCGTATCACCCCCACCACGTTCTATCAAAGGAGGCATGACATTCCACACTGAACACGGACTTCTTGCCACCCTGGGGTCCCCACCCACCACATGCGCAGGACCCTCTATGTCTTGTGATTTACACAGCGGATTCCAAGTGTGCCTTCTGATGCCATGTAAGGAAAGAAAGGGACTCTGATTATGGCCTCCAGGCTAGAGACAGCCCAGAACAGCAGAGATCTCACACCCGTGGACCCACAGTGACGTCATAATCTGTCTCCTTCCCCGTGAGTCCCCATGACTGTCCTTTATTTATCCATTTTCAAGATTCACTGTCTCCTC
Source organism: Mastomys natalensis (assembly GCA_021653895.1). Lineage (NCBI taxonomy): Eukaryota > Metazoa > Chordata > Mammalia > Rodentia > Muridae > Mastomys > Mastomys natalensis. The sequence continues at coordinate 1,637,383 of JAJTUV010000100.1, forward strand.
TGCTGCTGGGGCCTCTGAACACAGATGGAGGCAGAAGGACAGGAGGACCACAAAGCCCAGCCCATCATGGCCTCAAGCCAATCCTTTGCAAAGGCTTGATGGGTAAGCGAGAGAGGAGCTGGGTGTTGGGGTAAGCAGACAACCAGAAGAACTGAATTCACAATGACTTCCTGGGTGGCTGAGCACCGAGGGGCTGTGAAGTGGCAAGTGCCTTCCTGTGACAAAGAGTAGCTGCCTTGGAAAACAGAAAGAAACATCCTTGCCTCCAGTTTCCAATGAGATCAGACTCCCCAGGGAGAGATTTCCCACTATGAAGTCCCTGGGGAGGAGAGAAGGAGGAGAAGAAGGAAAACCTACTTGAGAGCGGAGAGCATCTGAGCCAAAAGCCCCAATCGAACACCAACCCAGTGGGCTTTTCCATTTGCAAGCAGATTCACTTATACCTGATGGCTGGTGTTCCTGTTCAATTCCACAGGCTGGCTCAAGGGGGTTTGTTTTGTTTTTGTTTTTTAAGGAAGTAAAGAAGAGGGGGGTGATGCAGGAAAGGAGAGAGAGAGAGAGAGAGTGATGTCATTCTTTGCCATCCCAGTCAGTTCCATATCTGGGTGTGCAGAACAAATCCTAGGAATGGGCACCTGGGTGGCAGCCTCCAAGGGTGGGAAGAGGGCAGCAGCCGAGCCGGCCAGGTCATTAAACTATTGATGGACATGTGCAGCCCTGTGGGCCACCCAGCTGGTTGCATCTGCCATTAAGAGGAGGTAGGAGGGAAGGGCTTGAAGGGGCCAAGAGGGACCAAATGTGAAGGCGGGGTGGAAGCCACAGCCCTCCTGTACACAGGCAATCCCAACCCAGGGTTATTCTCAGGCACTTTTCCTGTGAGAAAAGAATGGTAGGAATGTAGTGCGGCCAAGACCCAAATCCACTCTGCTGTGGGCTCGGTGCCCTCTCCGATGACGTACACAGGGCTGGCCCCTACAGCCTGGAGTCAGAACATCCACTGAAGGAATCCAGATTGGCAGCCAGAGATACATGGCATAGGTAACCCAGTGTGTAAGCTCCCTGAAAGCTGAGTACACACAGTGGGCATGCACCCGTGAGCACGTGCATAATAGGTGCACACATGAAACTACGCATGCGAACACTCACGTGTTCCGCGGGCGTGTGACAGTGAACTACAGACTACATGGAAAGGTGGCCAGAAACACTCCTGGATTTTTATGGCTCTCCAGGGACCTAGCTCCAGGAAGTGCTAGCAACTGCAATCCAATCATGTCCCTGGCTGGAGAAGCCGGCTGGAGACTGGGGACTGTGCAGGAGGAGGAAGAACTTCATGGGGAAAAAATGTTGACAGAGTTTAATGTCAAGCGGAGGACGAAGGCTTGGGTGAAGGCAGCTTCCTGAGAAGGCGGGCGTGCTGAGCGCACCAGCAATGTGTCTGGAAGCCGAGCGGGGAACATTGAGCTAAAAGGCATAGGAGAGGGCTGGGTCCCCAAAGGCGAGAGCATGCCTGAGGGAGTGAACAGGTAGTACCCACCCTCTGTCTCCTGCAGTGCCTAGAATTTGGCACACTGGAGTCTGCCCTTATGTGAGAATTAACAAACTAGGCAGCCCCAGCTAGGAGAGCTCAGCAAGTTTGAGGACTACAAATACATACTGTCCTCATCAAAACAGACCCAGTAACATAAGGAGGGAAGAAAAGCTAACGCTCGCTGGGCAGAAGTCTCATACTATTGGTAAGACCTGGGACCCAAGAAATCACATGTCAGAAACCAAGACAATCAAACCAGGCCTGTCTGCTGCCCCCATCTTCTACCCACAGTTCTGGGACCACTTATCCCAAAGTGAACACTTCTGGGCTCCCCTTAAAGAACAAAACAGCAAACAAACATAAACATCAAACTCCCTGGGAGCTTTTGCTACATTTCCATCTCTCTGGACATCGCTTGTTCCTCGTAGAAGAGCCAAGTGAATGCAGTAACCCAGTGAGCATGCCAGCAGTCCACCTTTCGCACTGCGTTTTAACCGTGGGTTCTCTTGTCTGTCTCACAAGTAGGCTCCATACCGCACTCACACACAGCGCCTGCGCCCCTGGCCCGACTTTTCTAGAACACCACTGAGACTCAGAAAGTGCAGAATGCATGAACAACGGCTCACTTGACAACTGGTTCTCAGAAGGTAGCATGTTTCAGTGGGCGCTCACGAGAAGCTACCTCCCAGGGGGATCCTCCTGAAAGGTGGGGCAGCAGGTCCAGCCCAACCCTGTCTCTGCATGGAAATCAGCAGCAACGTTATTCAAGTTGCAGGTTGCAGACCCAGAGGATCTGGGACAGAGGCCCGGGAATCTGAATTATTGACAAGCTTCCCAGATGTCTCTAACTCGGAGCCAGGCCTGGAATCACTGCTGTCTATTCCTTGACTAACAGTCGTGTTCCGACCAGCATTGGGCGAGGTTAAACTAAGAAAGGGAACAAAATAAATGCTTCTCTCCTACAGCCTTTCTTCCAGAGGCCTTGGGTCAACCTCTTACCCCAAGCTGCTACCTGCTGGAGTGGAGCCAATGGCCACATTTCCCCCACACTGTGGGTAGACACACTGAGGTCTGGCCAGGAAAGACTTCTTTCTCTATTTCCCTTTTCATCTTGCTGTTGAGTTCAGAGAGAAAACACAAGGTCCTTAGGGTCTTCAAGGACTAGCTTTTAGGAAACACAACAGGACACACAGAAGATGCTGATGCTGTCAGGCATCTCTCTGACCCCGTGCACGCTGGGACAAAATGTCCCTGTCCTGCAGGCCACACACCTAAGTCTGACCATCACACACAGTCTCACTGACTTAGGCCCGTAGGCCAGGAGGAACTAGCCCTTTCCTCGCCAACTGTCCATTCATATACTCATGGCAATCTCAGCAACGCCGAGTGAGCATGCCAAAGCCCAGAGAGTCAGAAGATGAAGGGAGAAGCTGCGTGTTCGCATTTTCTTTCAAAAAGAGAGCTGACCCCCACCCCTAGAAAAACAAATTCCATGAGGCTAAAAGCTGAGCAACCCGCATCCCTGATTTACCCAAGAGCCAGGTGAGAAAACCCTTGAAGCCTCCTCCCCCCTCTGGAGACATTCTCCTAGAAGCAGGAGCCAGTTACCTCAGCCAGACACATGCAAGAGGCCCTCTTCTCCCTGTCCCCTCCTCCCACCAGCCTTGGCTGAGATTGATGGAGCCAGGACAGCTGCAGCGGTGGAGGAGGGGCCAGGGTGCACAACAGCTGGACTGAGGGAGGGCCCTTCCCCTGGCTGGGCAGAGTCCCAGCCCGCACTGGAGAGGAAGGAGACAAGGGTCTCATCTGCACACTTCTCCTTAAGGATGGAATGTGAGCACTCGACTCCATGCTGACCCTGCTCCTCAGTCCCTGCTGGTCCTTCACAGCCAGGCAGGTGTCTGTGGATTCCACAGAGAACGAGGCCACTCAGGAGTAAGGCTACACGTCTAGGACCCTGGAGCAGCGATCCTATGAGCGATCCTGCACCCCACCCCCGGCCCTCACACTTGCCAGCTAACCCCAGGCCACCAGGACAAAACCAGAGCCCTTGCATTAAGGCAAGAAGGTAGATAGCAACGTGAGTGGATGGTGGCATGGGGTTAGCAGGCATGGCTCTGTCACAAATCAAACTTGGGAATCTTTACAGACTTAGAACCAAATATCAGCTCCTCTCTGGCTTCAATTTCCAGTTCTCATGTGTGCCAAGAAAGGCCTCCATGGAGTAGCTCTTGAAATCAGAAGGACGGGATGCTAGTGCCTACTGTACGGTGGCCTCAGTCTTCACAGTTGTGTGTCTCATCCTTTATCATCTCTGAAGGCACCTCACACCACAGGTGGGCCAATTCGGGTAGCATGGTCATCTAGGATAGCACCTGCTGGAGCAGGTGGCCAGTTACATTCACACTTTGTCAAAAGTAGATGAAAATTTAAAAAAAAAAAAAAAATCAGCTCCTCAGGCACATGAGATGCCCTGCAAATGCTCTCAACACAGTCAGAGACAGACCACACTCCAGACAGACAGAACAGAAGAACGTCCTATGGGTGTGGCAATGCTACAAGAAGCTCTCCACAAGGGTGGCAAACAAACAAACAAACAAACAAACCTCCAAGGTAGCTCACACAAAGAGAGAAGGGGACTGTGGTGACCCTGAAGGGGTGAGAAGTCTCCAGGGTTCAGAGTCCTGCAGGCTCATTGACCACCCTCTTTACTAAGGGTCTCTCTGGCTCCCATACCCAGCAGGACACAGCAGGCAGCTGTCACAGCACACTTCATTTTTGGGATGCATGGGATGCCTGACATTCTCTCCAGCCCCTGATAGACTCCTGGCCTTTCCTAGTTCAAGTTCTGCATCTTGTCCAGGGTACCACCTCCTGTGCCCAGCAACACTCCATGCCCTGCCTGGCTTCAGGCTGCAGCACAGTTCCTGGCCTTCCCTACCTCCAGCCCAGATCCACAACCACCAGGCCATAAACCCAAACAGAAGGGAGAGAGAGCCAGCGCCTGCTGTATTCCAGGTATCACCAAGGTCTCCTCATTTACATTTGAACATTTGATATCCCCCAAACGGGACAAATGTGATTAAATCTCTTGTCCAAACACAGAATCTAAGGCTGGAAGAAGGAGGCTGACTTGTGGAAGATAGTACAGGATACAAATTAAGAAACGTCTAACTCCAAAGCCAACAGGGTGTCACACCTTCAGAAGCTATAGCCTCTGGTAAAGCAGGCAGGCATTCATTCCTCCCGCTGTGTCCCCACAATAAAGAAGCATTAGGGGCAAGCATGGTTCACCTTTCCAGCCAGCAGCAGCCAAGAATCCCAGCCTTGAGGAGGTACTGAAAGGCCATAGAGGCAAAGCCCATGAAGGACAAGAGGGGCGATGGAATAGAGTAGAGGGAAGTCCAGACCAAGGCAGCGAGGTAGGACGCAGAGGCACCTGAACTTCTGAGTCTGGTTATTATTAATTACATGTGCGGCAGTTTGTCTAAACCATGTCTTGCTCACAGCTGTGTGCCTAACACAGTAAGCACTTCATAAGTGCCTGTAAGGAGATGGTGGGAAGTGGACAGACAACAAATGGAAAGACAATGCCAAGGACAAGAGACAGGGAAAGCCTCTCTGCCGTTTTAGAGACCCCCATCTCTAAGAATCCTCCCTGACCTTTGCATCCTGAGGCCGTCCTTCTCCAATGGGCTCCTTGGCCTACTCCTTGGCTATCAGTTACAACCTTATAGGTCATAATCTAGGCTATGGTGAGGTTGGGAGACACTGAAAAGTCTTCTCACCGAAATTCTATCTTTACAGATGACAAGATTGAGATCCAAGAGGGGACCTGGCTTGCCAGGGGGCATATGGCTTCAGTGTCAAGTTTCTTGCGCTTGTCCCTGTAGGTCTTGAGTGCCCAAAGGTTCATTGCTGGAATGGGCTGGAGCCGGCAGCCATCTGTCTGCAAGGCCTGCCAACAGGCCTTCCCTCCCATGTACCCTTGGTAATGAAGCCCACTGCAGGTGATCTCAGAATGCTGCACCAGGGGGAGGTCCTGCTGGCCATCTCTCCAGCCTTTAATTTCCGATTTCCCAGCCTGACACCCCTAATAGTCTGGCCCCTTTCTGCTCTGGCCCCAGTTGGCCATACATCACCTTAGCTGATGCCAGCCATGCCTTCCCCCAGCCATCTGGACAGAGGAATAAGCAAAGAGCAGGACAGGATGATCTTGGCAGAGGCCTGCTGGGAAGCCACAGACGCCTGGTCCCTACCCTGCCTGCCCTTGCCGTGAATGTGCTACTGGAATGCAGGACGGCAAGATACAGGTTTGGTTTTCTTTTCTTTCTTTTTTTTTTTTTTAGGTCTCAATTTCTCCTTCCATAGCTTAGAATCTTCTACCCTAAAGGCATCAAGATATGCTTATGTGGGTGCTCCTCTGCCCCTTTCCCCCTCCCCCCCAGTAGAAAGACGACATATACCAATCCAAATGGAGCATCTTTGAGGTAAACCATGGCCCCTATCCTGCAGAAGTGCTCAATCAAATCTGTGAGTCAAAACAAGCTGACATTAAAAGGTCTCTTCCCAAGTAAGAGAAGTGCCAGGTGAGCCATGCTGGGCAAGGGCATCATGGAAGGATGAGTTAGTGAAGCCATGACAGGACAGCCTGGAGCCATGCTCGGCCCGGAGGTGAGCGTGACCAGAGGCCCTGAGCACAGAGTGAACTACACGCCACACAGCAAAGGATGCCCCAGGCTGCCTGTGCTCATGAAAGGACAGAACCTTAGGAATGAAGTGGAAGTGTGAATCAAGGAGCATTGATCGCAACAAGGTGCCCTCGAGCTGTGCGAGGCAAGACACAAGGTGCAGGAGACCAGCCTTGTAGTGCTAAGGTTTGGGGAAGAGAGAAGGGGGTGAGGATCATCAGAAAGCACTGTTCAAGATCAAAGTCCTTTGTATCCTCATCTTGCCCAAATGCAAACGTCACTGAAGAGGTGCCCTGGCCTAGAACCACACACTCATGAAGTCTTGTTCTCCAAGCACTGCCCAGGGCACCCCTGGGTGAGGAACTTCACAGAAGACAGTCACTGAGAGGACTGGGGATCCCACTATCTAAGTATTCATTTGCTCAAGAATATGGGGCACCACACCCGCCATCTTTTAATAGTAAGTGAATATTCCTATCTGCAGAGGATGGACAGCAATACCCATCAGACGCTTCACTGCGTGAGATCCTTCATCACCTAACACCTGAAACAACAGAATTTATCCCCCAGAGTTCTAGACAGCCAAGATGTCCACAGAGCCAGGCCTCTGTGAGACTGCTGCTGGGAGAGCCTCCTTCCTTGTTCTCTCAGATGTGGATGTAGCTGGCAGTCCTTGGCAGACAAATCACACCTCTCTGCCTCTGTCATCAAATGGCACTCTCCCTGTGCCTCAGTGTCTAAATATCTCGCTAAGATGAATACCAGTCATCAGTTAACCCAATATGAGCAACCCTGGAGGATCTCATCTTAGATTGATTATATCAGCAAAGACCCTTATTCCAAACTAGAAGAGCAGACAGACTCCAAGCAGATATCAGTGTAGACAGGGACACTATTTAATACACTATATTCATTTGCTGTCAAAAGACGTCAGGTATGGTTGGTTTAAATAACATGTCCCCCATATTCTCAGGCATTTGAATATTTGATTCCCTGTTTGGTGGCCCTGTTTGGTCAGGAATAGATGTGGCCTTGCTAGAGGAGATATTAAAATCTTGCACCATGTCAAATTTTCTTTCTTTGCTTGCAATATAAGATGTGAGCTCTCAGCCACTCCTGCCACCATGCCTGCCTGTTTCCACACTTCAAAGCCATAATAGTGATGGACTCTGATCCCTGTGGAACCATAAGCCAAATAAACCCTTCCTTCTATGAGTTGCCTCGGTTGTGGTGTTTTATCACAATAGAAACATACCTAATACGTTAGGTATCCAGACACCCAAGCTCCAGCCCCAGACCTACCTCTGACTGCCTGGCTGGGTCACCTGAGCTGGATCCCCTCAGTCACTCTCCTCTGAGAGAGGACAGCTTGGATTTGATATCCCAGGTCCTCGCCAGCTGCAACGCTGCCAAATGAAAAGCAATTAAAAATCAGCCACAGACTCACAATTTTAACAATAGAAATAGATATAGATACATGCATGGCCTTGTTGGCAGCCGTAGTCTCCCAGCTCTGTTCTCTGGGAAGCCCTGGAAGCAGTGAGACCCTGGCATCAATCAGCAAGCTCGGGCCGCATCCCGCTTTCTAAACATCGCTCTCTAACAGGAGCCAGGGCTCTTTAAAGCGGTGACCCAGTCGTGCTTCCAGAACACCAGTCTCCAGCAGAGACAGGGACCCAGGGACAGAGCACCTAGAGTTTTCTGTAATGCCTGAACATAAGTGATGCTTTAAAAGTGAAAAGGTAGGAGCCATGTTGGTTCAAAAGGTCACAGGCGCCAACTGAAAGATGTCTCAGTAACTCCAGCAAGGACTACTGGAACAAAGTAAGCAACTATTCAGCCAGAATCCACAGAAGAAATGCCATATTTATTATGTATCATTTGTCCGTGCTTTTTATTGTGTTATATATTTATGAGCCTGTGATGATAAGAATAACTAAGTGAATAAATAAATAAGAGGGAGAAGACAGTTCCTTCCAGAATTACAATTAATAAATGCAGAACAATGAAGTAAACAGAAAATTACATTTATACAAACATCACTGTAGCGGGCAACACGGCTGACAGATTAGCTAAAATTAGTGGGTGAATGTCCAAGAAACAACTGGGTATTTGTCTAGTGTCAGAAGTATCCACTCCTCCAAACACTTATTAATTTCAGAGAATAAATTATAGCTCTACAGCACGGGCACTGAATGGCATTGCTCCCTCCTTGTGATCAAGGGTGACGTCACCAGTAATAACACACACGGCCTCATGGTTCCCTGACACTGTGCTCCAAGGGGGACAGTGTCAGTGCTGTGGGTGTGCGCCCAAAATGTATTATTTCAATCTCATCATAAGGAAACACTCAGAGTGACAGCGTCTTACCATGCCGACCAGGCCTTTCAGTCTGCCAGGGGGTTGGAGACAAGGAAAACCTGAGGCAGGCTGGGACCAAAAAAAGACCCAACAACTCAATGCAATGCACAACTTGAGCAAGGAAGGATGTCTGTGCAAAGGAAGTTCAAATCAGGGTGGGGTTAGCTAGCCATATTGCACCGTTAATGTCTTGGCTTTCAAAGTCCTAGAAAGTCAGGCTTTTTTTTTTTTTTTTTTTTTTTTCCGAGACAGGGTTTCTCTGTGTAGCCCTGGCTGTCCTGGAACTCACTCTGTAGACCAGGCTGGCCTCGAACTCAGAAATCTGCCTGCCTCTGCCTCCCAAGTGCTGGGATTAAAGGCGTGCGCCACCACCGCCTGGCGAAAGTCAGGCTTCTTAAACAGCGGGCTGTGACTGAATCCCATCTGTAAATGAACATTGCCAGAGGGTGGGGGGGAGGCTGGAAAAGTCTCTATCTAAATTCACAAGGACCAAAACCTAATTCAAAGTGAAATCTGCAGTGGGCCCAAGTTGATTCTGGTGGAGCTCCCTTGTGATGCATCATGTGACTTCCCTGCAGCCTTGTTTCTGAACATGGGACACGGGATGTGACACCACACACCACCAATGAACACAGCCTGCAGCATCTCGGCTGAGAGCGGAGACCCCTGCATGCTATGAACAGCGTGTTCTCAGTAGACGCAACACTGTGTGCTCTTACAGAAACAGAATGGTTTGATTACAGAAAACAAAAGCTTTGCCTGTTTTCCTAGAGTCACTCACTCCTCAGCGCCTAAGAATCAAAGCAGCGTATCTTTTGGATTGTGTTGTATTACGAATGTTTGGTTTTTAAAAATTACTCTTGGAGTTGCTGCCTTGAGTGTCATAAAAAAATTGTGAATCGGATTTTGGTTTAGAATTTCCAACAGTTTCTCAAACAGGCCTCAGCAGACTTCTGCTGGCTTCATGCTATGTATCTGTGTGAAGCAGCACCCCCAGCACTGACGATCATTAAATCAAAATATCGATCAACTCTGAAAAAACACTGAAGATGCTCTGTGTCTTGCAGCATCAAATATTCCACCAAGATGTAATTCTTTCCATCCACCTTATTAGTATGCAAATTTGCTATTGTCCTTAATAAATGATAAAATATGTATATTAAAAAATCATCTTTAAACATATTTATCATTCATTGTCGGGAAATGGTTGATTTAGATACCATGTGCCCAGGATCATGTAAAACCTTCCCTGGTAAAAAGCAGTTATAAGTAGGAAAGCTTAAAAACCTTGACAGACTGCTAACCACAACCAAAAGAAGCAAGATGCACAGAGTGTGTGCCACATGTATGCAATACGCATGCAGCAGGATGCATAATGTATGTAGACAGATGCATGCTACATGCATCTGCAGACACACTACCAGGCTGCAAGAGCTTGGGAACTCGGGGAGTAAGCGTGGTTGTTGAGAATGGGGTGGGGGTAAGGGAGTGGGGAGAGAGAAAATGGTCTTACTGCTGTTCCGGGCAGTGCTGAGACCCAGATCCGATTTTCACACAAGGATTACTAGATTACATTTTTCACCACAGGCAGCTGTCCCTGTCAAATAAATAATCATCACCTTACATTTATATATCACCTTTCATCCCACAGCCCCTTTCCTCCAGCTAGGACCAGCCTGGGAACAGCTTCATGCCCTCTCAGGAAAGGGAGGGGGAAGAAGGATGGAGTGGCTTGCACAGAGGGAAGCAGCCTGAACCCTACTGGGTTCCATGAAAGCAGGGCTGGAGCCCAGCAGAGAGAAGACCCTCCACACCAGGAGGGCAGCCTGTGGTGTAGTGTAGTGTGGTGTGCTATGGTATGTAAGAACGGTCTGGGCAAGGGAGAGTACAGAAGCCAAAGCCCACAGGCCTGCATCACCATCATGAAAGCCAGAAGCAAATGAGGGCCAGGATCAATGGGGTGGCAGAAGCAACAGAAAGAGAGGCCACAGGTGATGGGGTCACACCAGGCTTCCTCAGAGACAAAGGGGTCCTGGTAGTCCTGGGAAGATGAGTGGACCTAAACAGAGCAGAAGAGGGGGCAGGGAGAAGGGAGTGGCACCAAGACACACAGCATCCCGAAAGCACAGAGGTTAGCAGAGTATCCATCACTGCCATGCTGGAAGTGAAGGGGACCAGCTGGAAAAGCCATCAAAATTGTGCTAAGCAGAGGAGCCAGCTCGCATTCAGATGCCCCTGTGGGCACCCACAGCTCAGAGGGTTAGAGAGGTCTAGGCACTGAGAAGCTAGTTTTAAGTGAATGGGGGTCACCTTGGGTAACACAAAATTCAGCCCATCCCTCTGACCAGGACCCCAAAGACTCTGGGTAAACGTCCACTGAGTCCCATGGCACCCTTTGGTCCAGCTTCCTGCGTCCCCTTTGACCTCCATTAACCTACCACATCCATGCAGCCCATCACTTCCTACTGGCCTATCCCAGGCCTTTACGCCACACACCCCACTTTCCCAAGCCTTCCAGATAACGCCCCTGGCTTCTTTCTGTTTGACTTCCTATTACAAGTTCCACATTTCCATTGGTTCACACTTGGCAACTCTTTACTCTGTCCTTGCCAGGGACCCAGTATGTCCTTGTGCCCTCACACATGGAACCCCAAAACCACATCCACCAGCTTAACATAAACACTTGCTCTAGGTTCTCATACACCTCACTCTAAAATATCCATGGGGTCTCACACCATAAGCTCCAGAATCCTCTTATCATTTGCAAGCCAGTTACATATCTTCTTCATACACACACACACACACACACACACACACACAAACACACACACACGCACGCACGCACGCACGCACACACACACACGCACGCACGCATGCACACATGCACGCATGCCTGCAAATAGTCCAAAACTGACTCTAGCCCTTCACCGTGAAGCTCCCCAATCTCCTCAATGTACTATACTAGGTCTAAAGTCCAGCACTGTCTCTCCAAACTCCCTGCCTACTTCCAGAGATTGTTTCTGTGACCTGGAATGCCAGGGGCAGTACTTTCTTAGCCCATCTGGGCAAGAGGCACGCTTTCCCCCTTGGTTGACCCGTAGCCCCGAAGCCCAGGATGAACACACTTCTTACCATTTGTGATTCTAAAGATTGTTACAACACACTCACTGCCCTGTATCCTGCTCCACAAGACAAGGCCTCTGTTTTCAACAGCATCCCCAGAATTCCCTAGATGCCGGATACCTAAAACCAAGGCTAATCCAGAGCTTCCCCAGAAAACACCAACCTGCAGTACCACAGCCATTGCCCCTACCATGGCCACTTCATGACATCCCCTCCCAGGCAGTGCTCCTGGTTGCCCTGAGATGTCTACCCTTCTGTGGTCCAAATAACCTGACTTTCCCCATGAAGGGAGACTCAAGAGCCATGGCAATGCAAGAGCAAGATCTGCAGCCAGGGCCTGGCATCTATAGAGACAAGGCATGACCTATGCCCCACATGTGACCTGCAGGAGCCAGAGACTCATCAGTTGTGAGGGGAAGCAAGGCCACCTGAAGGGTACAGGGAGTCAAGATGATCCCTGTGGCTAAACATTAGGTTAAGGGAAATGCTAAGAAGCTGGGGGGTGGGGGGAACAGAGGTGGGGAAATGCCAGCATCTCCAAGTCCCCTCAAGCTAAGAGCCAGGCTGCAGAGACCAGAAGACCCTCCTCCCACCGTAGAGAGACACATCATACAGTAAGGCTGGCCTCTTGGAGGAGTGCTTGGAAAAGACAAATCTAATTCAAACAGGTTGCTACTCAGCTACCTGATTTAAAAAAAAAAAAAATGCACTTCCCCCAACACCTGGACAAAGACTTCTTTCCTCAACCTCAGCCATGTAGAGGGAGGGAATAGCATTGAGCCGTCCTTCCCTAGACACTGCCCCGCCCCCACTAAAAGAAAAAGGACCATGGAGCTGAAACCTGAGAAGATGCCAAGGGGCAGCGGGAGGCAATTTACAGCTGGGAAAACTGAGCCCTTGGCCAGATGTGGGCCCTGGGCAGGAGGGGGTGGGCTAAACTCTGGGCCTAAGTGCCTAGAGGTGCTCCCTTCTCGGGTCACCAGCAGCCAGGCCTGGCTCTGAGCTGAGAGTCTGGTGAGAGTAGAAAGGGGCAGTGACCAGGACCTACCCATCTGCAGGGCTGGTGGCTCAAAGCCATCAGCCAGGGCAGGGCATGGGGAGCAGGGTAGAGGGGAGGGAGACAAAGAGGAAAAGTAACAGAGGAGAGGCCAGGAGGAGGTGTCTCTGTTGTGCTGGCTACAACAGAGGTAGAAGGCTTCTTCCCACTCAGGGATCCCTGACATGGCCAAGAGGAATCAGCCAGAGACCTGCTCACTCTTGGCCATGGCCTAGACTCCACTGCCTCCTGAGCATAGAGGGCATCTATCTGTGATCCATCACAGGTACACACGCCTCCAGGGCCTCTTGCTGCACTAGACCCTGGAACAAGGGCCAATTCAATACAATCACAATAGCTAGAGAACCAGCAAGCACCACCCCTCACCACCAACACAGGACAAATGAAGGACCAAGAGGCCCAGAGAAGGTAAGGGCTATCCTGAAAGTCACACAGCCAGTGAGCAGGACAGTCAGGACCCAGATACCTAATGTTTGGCTCAGGGACCCAAACTACCCTCCTCTCCAGCCTAGACTAGCACAGCCCGGCTAAACTAGCAAAGCTGCCCGCTTCAAGAGCATCTAAGAGGCTGGGAAAGAAAGGGGGGAGGAAGTCAACCCCCTAAAGAGATGCATGCAAAAATCCCTCTGACAAGTGGTGGAACTATTTCCATTGGAAAAAAATTAATGAAAAACCCTCCCTTACCAGACCCCAGGGGTATTTGGCTGTAAGCTGATGTAATAGGGAGAAGAGAGGCCAAGGGAAGGAACCCCCCCACACACACCCCAGCATGCCTTCTGCCAGAAGCACAACAGGGAAGCTGCAGCTGGAGTTGGGGGGACACAAGCCAAGCAGGATGTTGGAACCTTGGAAGGAGGCCTAACGCAGCCAAGCTGGCTGGCTGGCTGGCTGGGAAGCAGAGGCCTTTGAAATGGGAGCATGTGACTGGTGCTCCACGGAGCCCCACAGGCAGTAGGCATGGGTGGATACAGACAGCAATGCAAAGCCTATGGAGGGCAGTGGAGGGTGTCTATGACAAAGCCGGCTGCAGGCAGAGCAAGAGGCAGAAAGAAGGGGCTGGGACCAGGATATCGGAGATCAGGACATGACTTGGGATCTGGAGGCACATATTGGTGATTAGGGATAGTGTACAGGGAACTTCCTACTGGCCCCTTCACACAGACGGAAGACCTCTGATAAAGTCAACATGCCTACACAGGAACCTAGGACCCCAGCCTGGAACCTCAAAAATACCCAGCTTGCAGAGGGAACTGACATGAAGGATCTGAGTCCATGGCGGAGCAAGGCACTCCACCAAACACTTTCTTCCCCTACCAGATGTCTACATAGCATCGCAGACCAGCGGAAAGCTCCAGCAGCTGGGGACACCTGGTAGCTCCATAGAGCAACTAGGGTCCCATCCCTGCCTACACTTTGGGAGACAGGCTAGTAGGACACTCAGAGGTAGAAGATGGGGATAGTGACAGATCATGTCCCCATTTCTGGCATCCTGGTGAGAATTTTTCTTGCACCCACTAACCCCGCCACGTGCAAAACTGATCATTACAGGAAGAATAAAAAATGTCCCAGCCTCCGGATCAATGGCCAGTTCAGCATTTTAACTTGGAAATGTTGAACATGCCCTTGACCTCTCTCAGCCTACAGTACTCCCCCCCCACCACATTGGTCTCAAGAGGACAGCCCTGTCCTTGAAACAAAATGTAGGAAAAACACATAAGACCTGAAACCAGAAAAAAAAAAAAAAAAAAACCTGCGGCCCCAGAAACAACACTCAGCGCACTAAGGCTGAACTTGAAATGGGGCGTGGCTTGGCACTGTGGACTGCCCTGCAGAGATCAGAGGCTACATGTGGCCATGACCAGCTGTGGGCAGTGGGATGGAGTACTGCGCCCAGGGGCTGCTGGGAGTAGATAAGCCATGAAATCGGCAGGCTCCGCCCACTTCGGGACTCAAGCTGAGCTTCCAGGGAGTTTGCTATTGATGTGTGTCCCTGCTGCTGGAAAGCATGTCCTTGACCTTATACTGCTGCTCTTCCCAGGCTAGCCCCGCCCCAGGCATGACCCCCTCCCTCCGTGACCAGCACCATCCACACAGGCTGCCAAGCTAAGGTCTGGGGGTCACAGTCTTGACTTCCTCAGAGTCCCGTTCTCTGCTTCTAGTCTCCACACAGCCCTGGAATGCACAGCTAGAATGCCTTCTACAACAGGGTCTCCCTACAAAGGTTTGGCCACAGGTAAGGTGCTGAAAGGCCAACTCCAAGCCTGCGACAGTGCCCTGAAATGACCACTTCTCCAAAGTAGACTGCTGTGGCTTCATCTCACTCAGCCTTTCCTCAGAACCATCCATGAACCTGTGACATGTGCGATTTGAGACTGAGGCAGACAGGCACATGGCCAGGAGAGCTAGATTGAATAGAACCTTCTGGGAAAAACCAACAGGTTTCCTGCTACCATCTAGTGGCCAGCACATGGAAGAGCAGGCACCACAGTAAGGCCACCAAGAAGTCTCAAGGACCATATCCCCTTCCCCAACAAGCCTGGACTGAGACTAGGTGGCCACCAGGTGAAGTAGAACCTAGGCAGGAGTCGTGGGTGCCAGATAAAAAGTCGCAACTACCGCACAAAACAAAAAGATATGCTGGCTGCCCATCCAAGGCCTTAGGAGAAAGGGCAGAAAGGCTGGAATGGCAATGTGGCCTAAATTGGCAGCAAAGGAAGATATCAGTCCTAACCATGGCTACTGTCCTGGGTGGCCTTTCCTCCTCTCCTCCTCTGGTGCCTTGCAGCTGCTCTTCCTGTCACTCGCCACAGCCAGGCGGGCCCCAGGCTGCACACTTGTCCTCACGCAGCCCCTCCCTCCCCCATCTGTGCCAACATGGCTGTCTCTTCCACATCACACATCACCTCCCTCATCCTTCGGTCCTAGGCCCCAGTCACTGGTTCACCCATCCATCTTTTCTACTCCTTCATCTTCACTAGTGGTCGCCCTCTTGTTAGGCAGCTGGTCTCTCAGTGTGGCCTAGACCTCAGAGATACATACTTCCCACCTTGGAAGACTGAAGACTCAAAAGAGCTCTGGCTGCCACTGTCCCAAGGCCTCTTTCCTTCTTGTCTTATAGAAGGCCATCTATCCGTCAGATTGCCTGTGGGCCTTAAATCCTGAGCAACTTCTAAAGCAGCTATCCTGAGAGAGACAGTGGGCCCTCAGGAATCCTAGGCTACCTGGCCCATCCAAGTGGCAAGACAGACAGAGTCTGACCTGAACACAGGCTTTGGTTGACCCCTAAATGTCTGTGTCAAATGCCTGGCAAATTCCTTCCTCCCCAAAACCTTAAAATGCCCCCATTTGTACAACAAAGGATCATTATTACATGGATCCCTTTGAGGCCAAAATATCTACAAGATTAACTTATACTAAGATGTCAGTAACTGGTAACTTGGTAACTGGGTAACTGGGAGGACAGTGTCAATCCATCACCCATCCACGCCACAGAAGCAGCATGCTGTACATGTAAGTGAGGGGTGAGGCTATTTTTAACATTGTGACTTGTTTAGCTCTGGTTTAGCCACAGCATGGGGGATGGAGACTCAAGGTCAATACTGGCTCGCATGAGAAGGAAAGCACTTGCCTGGAGCTTGACCGCCAACAAGGTCAGGGTGGCCAACCTCATGTGACACCTTCTGGGAGCAGCTCCAAGGATCACCTCTCACAATGGCAGAGTTAATGCCAACGGTCGCTAAGGAACTACGACCCAGGACAGTTCTATACTGTGGAGCCAGTGAGCGTCCTGCTAGGAACTGACCAGGGTGGCTGGCCAGTGCCACTCTTCCATCATGGCAGGTACTCAGCAGGTGGCCTTCAGTTCCCTCTCTTCTCCCTCCCTTCTCCTCTCTTCTCTCCTCTGCCCTCCTCTCCAGCAAGTTGTTTTCATGCAACCTCACCACCACATACTCTCAGATGGCCTTTTGGAATTGAGATGAGAGCCGAAGATGCGGACAAATTCTCAATCCACACCAAGTTTCATGTGTGATTTCCCACAGAAAGGCACTATGATTGGACGCTACTCGGGGAATGGAGGCTCTCACATCTTGCCCGGATGCTATCATATCTTTCACAGTAGGGAATTTTCATGTAACAGCCACGTGGCTGTTTAAGTAAATTGGGTACCTGGTGTCACTGCCTCAACCCTGCCCTGGTGGAAGGAGCGTGTTGAGACAGCTAGGTCTGGAGAAGGGGTATGGGGACAGGCCTCAGAGGAAGAGACCATGGTGGGTAGAGTCTCTGTCATCAGCAGATGGAACTTCTGAATAAACTCTCAGAGCCCCAAAATACTTCTTGCACCTGCTTATTCCTGCCTAGGATTCCTTCATGGGGAGGGGGGTCAGCTTTGATTCTATAGTCAAAAATAGGCCTGAAACCATAAACCTGTGGTGTATGGGGGACACACCATTGTACACATTGTGCGATGGGGGAGAGAACAGCGAGGTGGTTTAGGAAACTGAGAGGAAACAGATGCTGGCTCTGGAAGCACATGTGGCTCTTCCTGGGCCTCTCGGGACAATCCTGCAGGGGGACAAAGGCATTCAGGCTAGAGCCAGCAATAACCTAGTGGATCTATCTCTCCCCTGAAGGTGAGAAAAAGGCACCTGGGCCAGTATCTGGGGTCCTCATCAGAACCGGTGTGGAAGGAATAACCACCAAACGGGGCAAGGCTAAGAGCCTGCAGCAGTGGGATGAAGAAAACTCTGAAGGGCTCCTGAGGTGGCAGTAGAGGACCAGCCCCCAGCCACAAGAACCCAAAAGGAACAAAGGGGTATTCCCAGCAGCCAAAAGTGGGATACCCAACTTGGGCTGCCAGCCCAGGCTCGCTGGAGACCCGCCCAGGAGCTGGGAACTAGTTTGGAGAGGTGTGAGTGGACTCGGGAAGAGACACGGAACTGGGTCAAGAGAAAATGAGAATACTAAAACCACAGGAGACTGCTCCGAGCCATTAGTCATCAGGGAAATAGAATCGGCCACAGTGAAAGGCTGCCTCACACCTAGGACCTCCTTAATGGAAAAAAAAAAAGGAAAAGGTACAGTGACAAGTGCTGGTGAGGATGTGGAGAAACTGGACACCTCCCACCCTGCTGTTGGGAACCAGAGTGACACAGCTACCGTGCAGACAGTCTGCCTACCACTTGCTGTACAGAGCACAGAGTTTCCCATAGACTCCATCGCTTTCCCCATCTGGGTACATACCCCACAGAACCAAAGTCAGGTGCCCCGGGAACACTTGTACAGGAATGTGCATGACAGCCCTCCTTATACAAGTCTCCGGGGAGGAAACCAACCCAGATGTCCATCGACAGATGACTCTATCAACATAATGCTGTACATGCACATGAGGGAATATTACTCAGCCGTAAAACAAAGCACACCTTCCCTACACTCTTCTATCTGGACAGACCTGGAGTTATCTAAATGAAGTAAGCTGGACACAAGAGATCACATGCTGTATTGCGCTACTGACACGTGTCCAGTGTCAGAACAACCAGTAGAAAACAGGTAGGTGGTTGTCAGTAGTTTAGGGGAGGGAGGACTGCACTTTAGGGGAGGGAGGACTGCACTTTAGGGGAAGGAGGACTGCACTTTAGGGGAGGGAGGACTGCACTTTAGGGGAAGGAGGACTGCACTTTAGGGGAAGGAGGACTGGTCTTTAGGGGAGAGAACTGGTAAACAATAGCTAAGAACTACAGGCTGATACAAAAGTTGAACAAGGCAATAGGATCATTTCACAACCCGATAAACAAGCTAAGGACTGAACTGCATCCTTTAAAGGGGACACAGTGAGATCAGAGAGTAGGCGCAGGCATGCAATCCCAACATTGGGGAGGCATATCATCCTTGGCTACACAGCAAGTTAGAGGCCACCTGGGCTATTTGAGACCCTATCTCAAAAACTAAATGAACAAATAATGACAACAAAAAGCCCTGAAATGGTCACATGGTACAGTCTATGTTATACGCCTTTTGCCACATTAAAAATGAACAAACATCTAAAATCTAGGAGATTCTAGGCAGAGACCCCTGTTGTCAAGCAGTGGCAAGGCCTGCCAGCCCTGCTCCAAGGGTGAGAAGTCAGAGTCAGAGAAGCCAATCCAGCCTGGCTGGCATTCGCACGCATTTGCCATGCCCATGCATATGCTCTGCCAAAGCTTACCGAATCAGAGTGCTTCCTCTTGGAATATACACAAGAGCCCCAGGGGGGAGGAGGGGAAGCACAGCTAGTGTGTGCAGCTTCAGTAACAAAGCTGAAGCACCCAGTGTCCCCAACATCCAGGACACAGAGCAGCTGAGATGCTGGTTTGCATCCCAGGCAGTCCCCTCTCTGTCATCACCAATGCTCAGCGCTGGGAAGTGGGGACAGCACAGCCTTAGCCAAGTCCTGCACTGCAATCTGCATGTGACCCTCCCTACTATTTGCTATTGGAGTGCCTCCATTTCTTTCTCTGAAGAAACCCAAGGCACGCCATGATGGTCCATGGTGGGTAATAAAATGAGTGTGCCCAAAAGCTCCTGGCATGAGACAGGGCCCCATGAGCCTTCAGTTTCTTTCCTCCCACAAGGTAGAGAACGATTACAAAGACTGAATGGAGAACTTCAGCAGGTGTATGGAATATGGGCAGAGCAAGCAGGGAAGCAAGGTCAGGAAAGGGTGCTGCACATCGAAGACCAATATCCCAGTGACCTTGAAGGTCTGACCCTTGAAATCTGGCATGGCCACTGTAGGAGACACTGTGACAGGAGGGTTTTAGTGAAGGACAAGGGCCGAAGTTAAAGGGCACTGGGATGCTAACAGCATTGGGGTTATCAGGAGAGAGAAGGTGTAAGAAGGAAGGCTGGAAACAGCAGAAATAAAACTCGCCAATAAAAATAGAAGGAGCTTGCATTTTTAGCGCATCCTCAGTGTGCCAGACGCTACGCTAAGCACTTTACAGATTCCCTTGGTGCCTCCTCACATCTCCACAGGGCAAGCTATTATTAACCCCATCCTACCAACGATGGTATGGATGCAGAGGGTAAGAAGCCTGCTTAAGGTCACACACTGAAGTGTCTGCTTTGCGACCAGGCTGAAAGGTTCTGTCATGCATACTCTGAAGCTTCTCTTCCTGGTTCCTACCCTCAGCTTCAGCCACACTGGGAGAATCTCCAAGAACAAGTCACTGGGCTTGAGCAATATAGACCACCCCTGGCCTCAACACAGCCATCTAGAAGCTGACTCCAGCAAGGAGGGATGAGAGGAGATGATAAATATTTGGGAAATTTTAGTCAAATAGAGACTTAAACAGAGAAGCGGCTGTTCTCACCAGCTCCGCCAGCTTTAGGGAGAAATCGCCTTCTGCCTCGCGTATTGCCGACCTCTCCAGCTGGACATGCTCACTCTGGGCAGACGGCTCAGGTTCCCAAGCTGAAGCAGGACTGATCACTGGGTGCGTGGTTCAAGGAGCTCGGAGAGGCCCAGGGAAGCAGAAGCAACAGCGCTGTTCTGAAGGAACTGCAGACAGCTTCCAAATGCCTCCCCCAAGTGCCACCCGCATCCTACTAAGCAGTGGCCAGTGCAAGAAAGGGACAGCAGAGGGGACATCTGAGAAGGGCCAAATTCAATGCTGATACCATCACGATGGTCCAGCAGAAGGAGGGACAGAGAAGAAGCACTGGGGTACTGAAATGAGCGGGGCTTCTGCGTAGCTCCCACGGTTGCTCTATTCTGCCTCCTGGGAATGCCAACCCAGGAGCAGGCACCTTCTCCATACTCTTCAGCCACTCCCAAGGAGGCTATAAGCATGTAGGAGCCAAACTCAAGAAAGATGTGGAAGTCTTGTCCTCGAATGGAGACACAGACCTGGAGCCCAGCACTTAGAGAGACTGAAGCAGGGCCAGGCAAGATGGTTTCATGAATACAGGTGTTTGCCATGAAAACTGAAAACCTGAGTTCTATCCATGAGATCCACGTGTGATAGGACAAAATCAACTCCACGAAATTGTTCACTGGTACTTCCACATGCACCCTAAGACAAGCACATGTGTGCGCGGTGCACACACAATGAATAAATACTAATTTTGTAAAAGCTGAAGCAGGTAGGTACAGTGTGAGCTCAAAGCCAGCCCAGCACTACATAGTAAGCTCCATGTGGGCCTGGACTACACAGTGAAATTCTGTGTCAAAACAACCAAACAAACTCCTTAATTTTATCTTAAACTAATGTTTAGGGGCTCCTAATGCATCAGATGCTACGCTGGCTCTGACACACAAATCATCTCATTTAAACCTCAACGCAGTTACCCAATACAATCAGAGCAGCCAAGAGTTAAGTAGCATACACACTGTCAAGCTAATATGTCATGGGACCAGGAGGCAAGCCATGTGGTCTGACCTCAGAACCCACAGCCTTAACCAAGACCCTTTACTACTTCCTGAAACAGACCCTTAGGAGTTTGTGACAAATTAATAAAGATAGTTTCTAGCCATTAAAGGAAATGGACACAGGGCTGCAGCATCAGGAACACACCTGTGAGCACCCGTGTTCAGACTCAGGATGTGAGTTCATCATTTCAATTGCACAGCAATTAACGCACATGCATTGGGCTGACTTGGAATGAAGAGAGTGGTTATTTAATTTTAAAAAAGGGGGGGGGGCGCAGATAATGGACAATAGGTGAAAAAGCATCCAAATGACCATTTAGGATGATGGGTAAACAAGATGTGGTAGAGGCACACCATGAAATATGACTCCTTAGTAAAAAAAAAAAAGGAATGCATTCTGATACCAGTTACAGCTTGGGTGAACTCTGAAGCCATTATGCTGTGTGGGGAAAAAAATCTACCCAGGGGAGCTCAGACAGTAGACTGGTCCATTTGTATAAGGTATCTAGAACAGGCAGACTTAGAGGGTGGTGTTCAATGGGCACAGAGTTTCAGTCCAGGAAGATGGAAATAGCCTGGAGCCTGAGGATGGTGAGACAGCAGTGGGAACACGTGTCAGGCCCGTTCAACTCAAAACTTGCAATTTACTTAAATGATACATTTTATGCCATGTGTATTTTACCACAATAACAGTTAAAAACAAATACATAGGGTGCAGGTGGCCTGATGGACTTGAAATGCTACATCTGCCTCACGCTCTGTGGAGCAAAGTGGTCCCCAGAGGGATGGGGGAGTCGTTTAGGAGGCTGGGGACATTCTTCATGAGACAATGTAAGGTTGATGTTGGGCTCAAGGTCACCTTAAAAGCGTCGGGAAAACAGGCTGTGTGCGATCTGAAAGGCTATTCCCCGCTGAGTTCAAATATCTAAGGAACCAGGTGAGCTCAGCCGCATACAGAATGAGGGCAGAGCACCTAAAGGCTGAACTGGGGCAGAGAATGTGGCCAGAGTGCAGATTCCCTGAGACTTTGGGTTCAGTCACATACCTGGCTCAGAGCAAGTGGGGAGGAGGACCTCTCCTCTAAAATCAGTACTGTCACCTATTTCCCGTAAGACACATACTGCTCACTTAGTGCGCATTCGTCAGCACTCGCACGTTTAATCCGTGCAACGTTCCTGTGAGGTTTTATCTCAGCATGATGCCCATTATACAGAAAGGGAAGTGGGGCTCAAGAAGCGAGAGCAACTCACTCCAACCACAATGGTAAGGCCGACTCTGGGTCTCTGATCCAAGACCTACCGTCTGAACTATTAGAGGTGGTTAACTAACCTGACTGGCACAGGGAGCACACTGGGCAGCTGCTGCTCTTTTTGCACGCCAAGTACAGCTCCAGCTTGTCTGGCATACTCAAGGCTTTAGTTTTACCCAGCACCCTTAGGAGTGAACAATGCCACGAAAGTCAGCATTACCCAGAAGGCCATGTGCTGGGCCATTCATTAAGTCCCTATGACATTCACTGTCTGGTTCCACACTCCCCAACACTAGCAAGGCTGATCTGGGGTACAGATCACAAACGTTCTCAGCTCACTTGAGAGTCACCTTCAAACTGACTTGCAGACACAAAACTGCAAAACTTCAAGCTCCCCTCACCCCCTCCCCATCTCCTGGGAGAGCCAGGCAGCAGGTCCTGCCCAACAGGACTTGGCAAGAAGCCATCACTTCAAATTGGGCTTTCAGAGGCCATTTAAGGCAGGAGTAGGAAAGTCCTCTCCCTGACGAAAACCATCTGAACTACTGAGAGAAAAATCAATCGTGATCACGTGGGTAGAAAGGAGCTTAAATTAGGGTTTCTTCAGAGTGAGAAATCTAAAATGACTCTCTTGTCACAGCGTTCGGGAAACGCAGCCAATAAAAACAATACGTTATTTTTTAAGAAAAATCATCCCTTGTCTTACAGTTACATCCGATTAAGGGAGAAAAGCAAAGAGAAGACTGTGTGAGAGGAAGAAGGGAGCGGACAGGCAGGGGTGGGCTCCCTGGACTCAGCCCGCCACCTTGTCAGAGTGCCTGGCCTGGCCTCACAGGCCAGCTCTACACGGCAGGGCTGCAGCCCTCTCAGGCCTCAGCCCATCTCCCCTTTCTGTGCTGCTAACATTCACTAGAGAACCTTCGGAAAGTATATGACATAGAAGAGAAAAGAGAAACCACTAAGACTCACTAGCTATCACTAGCATGGTCCTTTGTTTAAAAAAAAAAAATTAGTATTTGGGGCTAGAAAAATGGCTCAGAGGTCAAGAGCACTCACTGGCTGCTCTTCCAGAGGACCCGGGTTTGACTCCCAGCACCCACACGGTGGCTGAGGTCTGTAACTCCAGTTCCAAGGCAATCCGATGCTCTCTTCTGCCCCTGTAGGCATTGCATGCACATGATATAGAAACATACATGCAGGTAAACCACTCATATGGATAAAAGTAAATAAATCTAAAAAGCCAGTATTTATAGCATGAACACCTTTGTTTCTTCCAGTATTCACTTGATTTTTAGAAGCAAGAGGCTGTTCCTTTGGAACAGAGTCTTCCTATGTAGCACAGGCTAACCTATCCTCCTGCCTCATCCTTCATAGCACTGGGAGCTGTGTCATTGTGTCATGCTCGAAGGCATGGTTTCTTTGAAAGGTTATACAATAGTCCCTCACATGAAGGTATCCCACAACATATTTAAACTTCCTTGTTGTTTGTTCTTAAGATAACTTAGCCTATGCTAG
Organism: Mastomys natalensis; assembly: GCA_021653895.1. Lineage (NCBI taxonomy): Eukaryota > Metazoa > Chordata > Mammalia > Rodentia > Muridae > Mastomys > Mastomys natalensis. The sequence goes on from JAJTUV010000100.1 coordinate 1,661,314, forward strand.
TCTGGAACTTGCTCTGTAGCCTAGGCTAGCCTTAAATTCCAAATCCTCCTGTCTTACCTTCCTGAGTGCTAGCATTACAGGACTGAGGCACTATACCAAGTCTAAATTTTTTTCTTAGCTGGTAGATAAAAATGTAGACGGTACATACTGACCGGCTATCACATGACATTTCAATAGCTGTGTGTGCTGCATAATGTTTGCACCAGCTAAATGTTTGTAGCTTCCCAAGCATTTGTCATCTCTTTATGGTGAAAGCATTCAAGAGTCCTCCTTGTAGATTTTTAAAATACACGGCACATTATTGTTATTATCCACAGGTACCTGGCTGGGTAATCGTCAGAATGACTTTTCTTTTAATTATAGTCACTTATTCATTTTGTGTGTGCATGTATGTGTATGTTGTGCTCACACCTAACTTCTTACTTCTAGTTGACTGTAGCTTGTTGTATAAAACATACATTTTCTATTGTATGTTTAGAATTTTTTGCTATTACAGACGATGTCTTACTGAATAAACACACACACACACACACACACACACACACACATACAAAACTTCTTTGGGATAAATTCCAGCAAACTGAACTATGAATGGACATTTCTAAGATGCCTGACACCAGCTGCCGAATAAATGCAATAAACATAACCAGCAAGGCTGCACTGGTGCAGCTCTAGACATGCATGGGCCAGCTAAGACCATAGTAACATCAACTAACATCAGGACCAGTCCTGTTGCTAAGGCAAAGCAGCTCCCACTTCTGCAGGTGGAAATGAACCTTGGAATTACTCTGGGAGCTCCCATGCCAGCACTGGTCACACCACCTCGCCCAACAGTTAATGTCTGGCTGCTGTGACCTTGCTGTGACCTTGGGGATACAGGCGGAGATTAGCCCTGCTCTCCTCTGCATCCTTCTATCCAACCTGTTCCTCTTCCACCAACAGTTCCCAAACTATTTTTAATTGATTTTTAAGATATGTGTATGGCTGTTTCTTGCCTGTATGTGTGTTCTGTACATCACATGGAAGCCCACGGAGATCAAAAGGGGGTTTCAGATCCCTGAAACTAGAGTACAGCTGTTCTTGAACTAAAATGTGGGTGCTGGGAACTGAACCCAGGTCCTATGCAAAAGCAAACAAGGAATTTGGAATTCTTAACCACTGGGCCATCTTTCCATCTCCATTTTTTTTTTTTTTAAAGAAACACACAGTCTTCTGCTGCCCAGTCTGGCTATAAATTCCTGGGCTCAATCAACCGTACCTCAGCCTTTCAAGTAGCTGAGACTGCAGGTAGGCCACCACCTGCTTTTATTTATTTATTTATTTATTTATTTATTTATTTATTTATTTTGAGGGAGGGGATGAGACAGTCTCACTGCACAGCTCTAGCTGTCCTGAAATTCAGTATGTAAGCTAGGCTGGCCTCAAACTTTCAGAAATCCACCTGCCTCAGCCTCCCAAGTAGCTTGGACCACCACCTACTTTTAAACTCTTCACATCCCTGTCCTTACCAGAAAGTCACATGTCCCAGGAATCTGAAGTGAGAAAGATCTGGGACCATGGGCCAGTTCCACACCCTCTGGTACTCCAGAGTCCTAGTCTGTGATGTGACAGTAAGGCTACCTACCTCCCTCTGGGGTTACTGGAAAGATTAGTGAGTGAATAGAGCGTAAAAGTGTTTAGTCACTGTGATAAGAACCTAAAAGACAAAAAACAAATGATAGTTCTTTGAAAAAAATTATAATACATAACAAAACCACCAAAAAATTGTCTAATCCTCTGCCACTGGAGGAGATTAAAGACTCAAACAGCTGTCTCACTTGTCTGACACTTATTCAGCCCCAAATGCCTGCAGAGACTCAAACCGTGATGTGTGTGCCAAACCCTGAACTTCAGCCCCAGGGCAAGGGAGGACAGTAAGCAGGGCCAGTCTGGCAGGCGGGCAGCTGGTCAGTGGAGTCCAGGATCCAAGTGAGCTATGCTCAGAGGGTGAGGACAGGCCACGGCAAACCAGAAAGAAGCCGCTCGCCAGGCCAGAGGTCCAGACTACCTGAGACAGCAGGGAAGCAGTTCATCGGTGCCACTGGCTCCTCCCAGCAGGGTCAATCAGGTGACTAAAATGACAACCCTCTCCAGTTCCCCACCCTACCCCCTCCCCCGCCCCAAGCAAAGCTGCCATTGTTCACAGAGACAGCAGAGGTGAGTCACTGTGGCATTGTCCACCACTCTATCAGCAGGAAACAGCTGGACTAGCCAATACACCAAATGCAGGAAACCTCAATCTCCCCTGGGGGGCCCTTCCCTGTTTAGACACCCAGCATCCTGCCTGCCTGTCCCCTAGAGACCCCTGACCAGCCCCAGACAACTGAACAGACAACTCTTGTTTCCTGCCTCCATGTTTCTGAGGTAAGACACAAGCTGCATTTTGGAGACTCTGAAGAGCAGAGAGCTGGCATCTCCTGGATGACACCAGTTGGTCAATAGGGTGAAGGGACATGAAAACAGGCAACAGGCAGAACGATGACACTGCATTAATTCAGAAAAGACATTTTCCCTAGACTAATGCCTGGGCAGGTGGGCACCAGCCCAATGCCACAGCATCTTCAGACAGAACAAGGACCATTCTGTCTCTGAAAAAGGGGGTTCTGCCCAACTTCCTTATCTTAGACTTGACATAGACTGGAGCAGATAAAGGCCCTTTTCATGCTGGGATTCATAACCACCTCAAAACAAACCAGAAGGTAGTTTGTGACCTTAAGTCAGACAGCCCCACCTGTGTCCTGTCTCTAACACTTCTTAGCTGTGTCCCCTGGAGCACACTTTACTTGATGTCCTTTGATGAAGGCCTATAGCAAGTGTCTTCGGGTAAAGGGGAAGACAGAATGTAAATTAGTGAGGCCAGAGTAGTCACCTCCCTACACTGTCAAGACCAAATGATCTAGCACTTCAGGGGCAGAGGCAGGGGAAACTCAGTGAGTTCAAGACCAGCCTAGTAAGTTCCATGCCAGACAGGGTTATATATACTGGGGTTTTGCTTCCAAAACAAATGACAGACACACAGACAGACAGACAGACAGACAGACAGATCAATCAGGAAAAATCAGGGCCAAGTGTCAGTATGAGCTGAAGTTCAAGTCTGTCAGGGTGAGCACAACTTTCAACTTAAGGAGCCTCAATCCTCATGTGTGTAACTCTCTCTTGTGCTGAGGTGTGAGCTTTAACACTGAGTACTATTGCGGCCTGAATAGATCCATGTCCACATGAGACTCATCATAGTCTAAACCGTAGCCTCCAAGGCTGGGCGTGGGGGGCACACACACCCTTAACTTGGCACCTGGGAGACAGAAAGCAGGAAGACCAAGAGTTCACGAAACATCATCTTTGACTACAGAATGGATTCACAGCCAGCCTGGTTTTCATAAGACTCTCTCAAAAGAAAACAAAATCTCCATCTCCTCATCTGAGGATTACAATTAAAAACAAACAAACAAACAAACAAAAAACCAGCCAAGTGTCGGGAAGAAGTGATGGGATCAAGGCGGCCCAGGGCTTCATGAAGCCACTTTAAGAGGGTACTTGGTAAGCGACAATTAACTTAGCAGAGCAGAAAGGGACTTCAGGAAGACCCACCCAAACTTTCATTCTCCCTAGAGGAAATATCACTTGACAAGGCCCTGGGACTGAGCCACAACCTAGAAGGGAGCCAGTGACAAGTGCTGAGCTGTCCCCAGCCCCACATAGGTTCCCTGAATCCAATCTCTCTTGCACATGGACTTGCAGTATTATCACCCCATGCTGGACAGCTGTACCTCATGAGCACTGGTCTCTAAACTATCATGAAGTCCCTTCCCTGGGTGGCCCCACAGCAGGTGGGTGATGAATCAAGGTATTCCGATCTGCTGAACTTACGGCTCCTTTCTTTGTCCCGGCCTCATAGCTTATACTGAGTGTGACTCACAGTCTGCACTCTATGCCCAGTCCTGTTCTATCCCAGCCTGAAGTAGGTGGGAAGAAAAAGCTGGGCCCAGGAAAATACAGGGACAGTAATGGGGAGAGAGAAAGGACAAGGAAGGGGCTGGAAAGCATGAGGCATACGTGGGACACAGTTCAGGCTGAGTTGTGACCGGAGGACATAGGAGCTGGGCAGGTGGGCTCAGAAGGGAAGATGGGGCCGGAGCAGGCCAGTGATCCACAGCAGGAGAGACCTAGAACTTCCTGCCACTCAAGTGTACTGATGAGCCAGCAAGGAGCATGGTCCTACAGGTTTAACCAGCTTGGTTCCAAAGCCTTGAGCCTCTGGGCAAATGAGAAGCCCCACCCCTGGGACCCTGTTTGAACTTGTTCTTTCTAAAAAAAAAAAAAAAAAAAAAAAAAAAATGCCACTCTTGAGGGCTCTAGGAATTAGGAATTTGGACTTCTTCCTGCCCTCTAAAGCATACTGTAAAGCTTTCCAGTTCACACCAGCTGAAGAGCAAACCTCTGCTGGAGACAGAGCAACTTGGGCGACCAGCTAGCTCTCTCCTGAGGCAGGCAATTCAAATGGAAGAACTTTCAAGGCTGAAAGGGCCTTAGTGACCAGGCACAAAGCCCTGGGGTTACAGCAAGGCCCAGGCCTAGATAGAGACATGATGAGCCTGAGGTCGTGCAGCCATCAAGGTAGACAGGCACCAGGGTGGAGCCCGTGCCCACCAGGCTTGTGCCTTTCTGGGCAGGCACTTCAGCACGGGTCTTTCACACAGGAATACTTCCCAAGCACAGCATGCTGTCTCATGCAGCTCATCTCTTTGGGGGCTCTTAGAAAAATCTGTATTTTGAACAAAAGCCCAAGGTCACCCACGCCTTTTGATGCAGGTTTCTTTCGCACTTAATGGCTGTAGAGAGGAGGTAAGATGAAAGAAGGGAACGGAAGCTCCATCAGTGAGGGGGAAGCAGGTATGTACTCTGTGGGGAGGACCACAGGTTAAATACACTGTCCTGCCCTCCAGGCACAGGCAGGGTGGGTGGGAAGGAGGAGGCAGCTGGGCTTCCACAGGTACACACGAATCATGTGATTACCAAGCCTCTCAAAAATCAAAGGATAACTGAACTCCCACAGGCTTCCCTGGGCTCAGAGCCAGGTCCTTATATGGAAAGTAGAGACTTGGGGGTTCCCTCAGGCTTCGGTTTGCTTCCCTGACTGTGTAGGGAGTTAAAAAGCTTCATCGAAGCCTTGAGTTAACCCCTAAAACACATGCTAGGCACCCATCCAGCACACGGAAGGTACAGCAGAGATGGCTAATTATTCATGTCTCTTTGTGTCTGTCCTGATACTTAACACACACCATGTCAAGTTCTAAACTCCCTGAAGATAAAGGACACACAGCTCGTCCACCACAGGGTCAGAGAATACACTTGGGGAATTTTCTTTTTTTTTTTTTGGTTTTTTGGTTTTTTGAGACAGGGTTTCTCTGTGTAGCCCTGGCTGTCCTAGAACTCACTCTGGAGACCAGGCTGGCCTCGAACTCGGAAATCCGCCTGCCTCTGCCTCCCAAGTGCTGGGATTAAAGGCGTGCGCCACCACCGCCCGGCCACTTGGGGAATTTTCATTTGTGGGACTTTATGAACACATCCCCCTTGGTTGTGGGTGGGTTAACCGAAGGGGCTGTGTCTGCCCACAGTACCCCAGGGGCAAGCTAAACCCCGTGTCTATGCCATTCTGAAATCTCTGGACTCCTGTGGAAGACTGCCAGACCCTTCACCCCTAGCTCCACCCCCACCCCCCCCCCCCCCCCCCCCCCCGTCAGTCAATGTTCTGCTTGGCTCCCTAGCCTGCCTGTCAAGAGCTCAGTCAATGTCACCTGGGTGAGCTCCATAGGTCACAGATGAAGAGACTGACTGGTGGCCTAAGGCTGAGTCTCACAGTGTCTGGGTGGTGATTTGCTGAGCAGAACAGATAAGAGAACACACTAAGGAGGCCAAAGGCTGCCAAGGCAAAGGGTACGGTAGTTTTCCCATATTCAACAGCAAATATAGAATAGGTATTCTAGTTTGGGGATGGCAGGCAGAGTAATGTAAGAGTCATATCCTCCTCCCCTTCCTAGCTCCCCTCATTGCCACTGCCACCACAGACGAGTGTGCACTGCTTGCCACATGCCAGGCAGGGCTCCGGATGCTGTGCCTACTAACTCAGTATCTGAAGGCCAGGTCCTTCAGGTTTAGCATTCCCACTTTATGTTAAGGAAAAGCCTCATCTAATTTGCCCAAAGCCACAGGAGGACTGGCAGAGTCAGGGTATGAAACAGTCTGTGATGTTCTCATAAGATAATGAGATGTTAGCGGGCTTAGAGGACACTAGGCCTGGACCACTCCCTCGCAAGCCATCAGAACTGCAGAGTTTTAGGTTTGGGGAGTTTTGTTTTGTTTTGTTTTTATTACTGGTCAAAGGAATGGGATGGGAGTCAGACCTCTGGCCCTGGGTGGAGATGTAACATCCTGAACTTCCCAGAAGGTCATTAACAGAGAACTATCTAACTCTGGCTCTAGAAGCCCTAACTAAACCTTATAAGATTGCTGTCTAGCAGGAGGCTTTACATCATACCCTTCTGTAACAGCCGGTCTAGACAGGTCTGTCCATCACCTGAGCCAGCACAAAGCCTTTCAAGAAAAGCTGTTTTAGAGCAATGGTTCTCAACCTTCCAAATGCTGCAACCCTTTAATACAGTTTCTCATGTTGTAGTGACCCCCAACCATAAAATTATTCCAATGTTACTTTATAACTGTCTTTTGCTACTGTTATAGACTATAATGTAAAGATCTGACATGCAGGATATCTGATATGCAACCCCTGTGATAAGTTCACTCAACCCACCAAGGGGTTGTGACCCACAGGTGAGACCCACTGTTCCAGAGCGTGGCCAAAAGGTTTGAGGTGTGCTTCAACTGTAGAGCAGCACAGCGATCCCTTGCCGTTGTCCATCACCCCTGAGAATGTGCTGGGCTCTGAGTGGCCCCTTTGGCTACTGCCCAACTTTGAATACGCTCTCCTCTCCTCTGCAATAAACTCTACTCCATGTGACTCATGCAAATTCTTCCCAGGGTCACAAGGACTGGGAGCTGAGTGGAGGCCATAGTAACAGTGCTGACCTAGCTGCCGTGCTTTCCCATGGACCCTGTCACCTCCAGACCACCCTGATCTACCAAGCCGCAGGACCCTAGGCAAACTCTGAGCTCATGGTACCTACCAGCACAACTCAGATCTGCTGAGGGAGGCCCACTCAGCAAATGTTCTGGGTCTCATCTGTCTTAGCCTCCAGGCAGGGATGAGACAAAGGGGAGGCAGGGAGGCCCAAATCCCACAGGATGTTCTGTTCCCACCCCGTCAGAGTCCCCAAACAGATGGACATGGACTCTGAATGACTAACACACCACAGAAGGCTGGAGGGATGAACATCAGCTCAGCTGGAACATAGGAAAGAGCCTGAGGGAGAGGGAAGTGCCCCAAACCCAGCTCCTTCATGTGGGGAGCTTTGGGCAGCATGGCCTGGTGTGGGTAGGCCTCTCAGTTCCTCCTAGTTACAAAACTACCCAAGTTTTTATTTCCTTTCTGAAGATTTATTTCACATATGTAAGTGTCTTGCCTATATGTATATCTGTGTGACACTTCCACACCTTAGTGCCCACAGAGGCCAAAAGGCTGTGATCCCAAGACTGGGTTTACAGAGAGTTGTAAGCTATCATCTAGGTGCTGCAAACCTAACCCGGGTCCTCAACAGGAGCACCTGGTGCTCATAACCACATAGCCATCTCCCAGACCCCAAACTATAAGGTTTTTCTTCCATGGATAGCAGCAGAGAGACTGCTGGATCCACATGAATTGGAGTCATCAAAACTGGGGAGCCACCCTCAAAGATGAAAATCAAACATTAATGATCAGCTATAACTCCTCTCGTCATTTTGGCTAATGTGCCTTTATCAATAGGCTGCTTGTCCCAACCTCCCTCTACCAGCTCGAAGGCTCAGCCCTGTCAGGATGGGGGAGCAGTGAGGAACACTTCCAGCCAGCGGGGCATACTACCCAAGTAAAGCCCATCGGGGACCCAGGGCTACTGGTCTGAGCTGACAGAGAGAGGGATTCTGGCAGGCCTCACCTGCTACTTGATTCTTGCTATCACGCAGTGACCTTTTCTTCGCTTTTGAGCACTGTCTTCCACAAAACCATCCTCCTGAAAGGGTGTAGATTCCTTGTCCCAAAAGTTTACAACTCATTCTGCTGTGCCAACAGAAGTAGTAGTGATATGGCCCCACCCCTTCAATCCACCTCCGACAGGGAGGCCAGAAAGCTACAAACCCATTACACTCTGGAGTGCGTCCAAAGGGGACAGGCATAGAGACGAAGTTAGCCAAGAGGCAGCTGAAGACACTGGCCAGCAGGCCATGGGGAGTGGTTGTCAAATATTCCCAGAGTTGTCCCACAGACCACAGAGCCAGCTTGCTCTCCCAGGTCCTGGCAGCAGAGCATGGCCAAAGGAACAATGTTCCAAAAAGGAGAAGCTGAACTCCAGAGCTGCTTGGCAGCTAAAAGGAGTCTCCCAGTTATGGAAATGCCAGCAGGGGCCAGGCCCTGATTGGACTTCAGTATGAAGGACATCTCAAGATGAGGATTCTCTTGCCAAGATGAGGATTCTCTTGGACACTCGATGTCTTCCTATCACCTATTACCTCTTTACCTCTTTTTTTTTTTTTTTGGTTTTCGAGACAGGGTCTCTCTAAATAGCACTGGCACTGGCTGTCCTGGAACTTGTTCTGTAGACTAGGCTGACCTCAAACTCACAGAGATCTGTCTACCTCTGCTTCCTGAGTGCTAGGGTGCTGGGACTGAGCCACCATATTAAAAGTAACTTTTATTTTCCTTCGTTGTCTCTGAGGTTTACTGCCTAAGTCTGCTAGGCCTAGTCCTGGAAGCTTCTAGCCTCCACACAATCTTATCTGGACTTAGAATGTTTTCAGCCTCTGAGACTTACTGCTGAACAAGTTCACTCTTTCTAGTTCTTACTGAACTCTGGCTGGTTGGCTCAAGTCAGCTGTTCTGGCTCAAAACTCCTCTCCATACTGACTGATCCATTCAATCTGGCTTCTCTCAGCTTCTCCTGAATTGCTTTGCTTGGCCTTATACTGACTTTGGCAATATGTTCTAATCTTCTGGCTCCTCGTTCTCTGGCTTGTTCTGTCTCCACCTGTGTCTAGCTTGTTCTCTCTCTGCAACCTGTTCTCTTTACAACTGTCTTGGTAAAACTGCCTCCTCTTTCTCTCTGCCCTGCCCCTCCAGTAGCTTTCCTTTCCTCTCAGTTGGGCATATCCCATCCTCTGCCACTCAATTACAGTGGCATAACTTTCAAACATGGTGCTTCCTCCTAAAACCTAACTTTACCCTCATTGTTTGGGAGTAAAGGTGTGTACCAAGGGCATGTCTGTATTCCAGCCAGAGGGATTCACGGTATGTGCTAAGGGCCGAGCCACACCACAACTAGAAACAGATTTTATTTTCAGTAAATAACATAATCTTAGGGTTCACAGTGTGATCAAATATCCTGTAATACACCACCATCTGTCTTCCTAGAGCCTCTTCACACACACACACACACACACAGATTCACAGACATAAAAAATAAATATGTTCTTGAAAAGAAGTTCAAAGTGGGGTAGGGACATGGCTCAAAAGTTAAGAGCACTTATTCATACTCTTGCTGAGGACAGAATTCAGTTTCTTATACCCACATGGCAGCTCACAACCATGTGTAACTCCAGTTCCAGTGGATCCAATGCCCTCTTCTGAACTTAGAGGGAAATAAGCACACTATAGTGCACATACATACATGTATGCAAACACACACACAGACGGACACACACAAACCCATCAAGAACATAAAATGAAAATAAATCGAAAAAACTGAATTTGTTATTTAAAGGTTTAAGTTCAAGAACACCCTCTCCTACAAAAGAAGTTCAAGGCCAGCCTGGATTATGAAAGAAGACTATCGTAACAAAGAATAACTTGAAGTGGTAGCTTGTTACTTTGTAGCTACTTGAGAAGCTGAGACAGGAGCCTTGCTTAAGACTGGGAGTTAAAGATCAGCCCAGGTAACTGTGCAAGACCCTATCTCAAACCCTCCACAAAACAAAAGCCTGCACATCAGCCCTCTAGGCAGCGTGATCTATGAGTGAAAAGACAATTCTGCCTGTCAGCTGATGAGCAGACAACACACACAAAATGTGCCCTTTTCAACGTTGGAACCTTCTTCAGTGGTTCGGGGTTCAGCCTGCCCACCCCCATCTCACAAAGAAAGGAAATGAAATTCTGACACATTCTGGGACATGGATCCCGAGTTAAAGGCCAGTCACAAAATATCACATACTACATGACTCCATCTAGAAGAAAAGTCCAGAGCAGGCAGATGTAGAGAGACAGCGCCCATGCTGTCCAGGGCTGAGAGACAGCGCCTGTGCTGTCCGGGGCTGGGACTGGGAGAGAAGCCGGGAGAGGATGGGTGACGCTGCTAATGGGATTTCTTTCTGGGCAACAAAAATGTTCTAGAAGTGAGAGTGGTAGTGGTCACACAACAGAATATGCTAAAACAAAAACACTGAATTATATCCTTAAGATGGGTTAAGTTTTTAGGGAAGTGAGTTATATATGAATAAAGCAAACCAGCTGGCCCTCTTTCTTGATTTCAATACTTTACAGGGAATGTGATAAAGGACAGGGATTAAGGAGTTCATTACAGGAAAGCAACAACTCACTAGCTCTTGCCAGAGTCCAAGATGTCAGTCAGTTATTCAACAAGTATGTATTGAAAACATAAGCCATGCATTACCCTACCTCGGGGGGTCAGGGGTCTGTGGGCCCAATCTAACCCACTGCCAATTTTTGTACAGCCTGCAGGCTAGGAATGGTTTCTATATTTTATAAGATTGAAAAAAAAAATCAAAAGCAGAATAGTATTTCATGACATGTGGGAAATTATATGAAATTTACATTTCAGCATCCATAAATAAATATAACAGGAACGCAGCCATGCTCAGTCACTGGTGTATTGTCTGTGGACACATGTGTGAGACAAGGGCAGAGCTGAGGAACTGCAACAGGGACCACACAGTCTGCAAAGCCTAAGATATTTACAAGCAGGTCCTTACAACAAGCATGCCCACTGCTGTGCTAGACTAGATGGGGGAGTAGAGGAGTGGTAGAGAGGAGATGACAACCTAGGATTCTCCCCTCAGACACCTGAGGCACAGTGAAGACCATGAAGGTCTGAGAACCACACCAGACTACCAGTGGAAACACACACATTGACACACAGGAAGATATGTACGGCCCGTGAGTACATAGAACACAGGGACCCACCCCGAACCAGGGCCAAGGAAGACTTCCCCGACAGAAGGGCTTGACTATGAATATGGAGGAGGAGGCAAAGGTCTTGAGGAGAGCAAGCTCTGGCTCAGAAAGGCTACTCAAAGCTCAAAGTGTCCAAGAATAGGGTGGGGGCAGGGCTTGAGTGGCAGCTGCAGTCCTCCTGTGCCAGTCCATGTCCCTGGGGAATGTGGTAGAGGTCTGAGACTTGGTATCAGAACCTTGTGCCAGGAGACCAGACAAGAATGGAGGGGCATGGAGCAGCTGACACAAAATGTTGATCACCCAACAAAGGACTAGTTGCTTGCTTTCCAGTGTCATCCAGGACACAGTAGAAAAAGATGCCCTTTGGTCTACAAGGAGCAATGGCAAGTGAATCTCAAGCGCTCACCAGAACCTCATGATCTTTCCTCTACAACAAATGCCTGCAGTGTGCCTCTTTAGGGCTTTGGTGTGGATCTGCAATGTCCCCCAGAGGCCTATGTATTAGGAGGAGGCTTGGACCCCAGACCATGGCACTAGTACAGGCAAAATAAGCTGTGCCAGGGGAGAGCCTGTAGAAGGCAGTGGGTCACCAGGGGTGTTCCCTTGCAGGGTGTATGCTGGGGCATCCTTTCCTCTCTTTGCTTCCTCAGAGCTTTGCTCTGTCACATGCTTCCTACCATGGCATGCTGTCTTGTCAGAGACCCAAAAGAAACAGAGCTAGCTGATCATGGACCAAATCTTCCAAAGCTACAAGTCACCAAAGAGCGTTTCCCCTCATCACTGCGTTCATCTCGGATGTCTTCACACAGCAAAGGAAAGCTGACGAATCTGCCAGACAGCCACAGACCTGCTTCCTCCTTCCCTGAGATTTCCATCACTCCCAACACACACACACACACACACACACACCACACACACACACACGGCCCACCACCATGCCACTACTTGCCCTGTGCCCTCCCCTGCTCCTTGCCTCCACCCCACCAGCCTCCCCCAACTAACAGAAGCACATCTGATGTCTCTTGACTGTGGTTGGGGGAGGGGGAAACCAAGACCCCAGTTGCCTTGTTAATGCTTCACTCAAATGCCAGCAGCTTCAAGGATCACTAGGCCTCTGAGGAAAAGAGACAGAAAACAGTCTAACACACACAGACACACACACACACACACACACACACACACACACACACACTCACACTTTCTCACATACACACACAAATACACAGGAACTCTCTCTCTCTCTTTCTCTCTCTCTCTCCCCTTTCTCTCTCTCTGTGTGTATGTGTATATGCATCACACACATACACGCACACACACAATGCAAGAAAATTCCCCTCAATAGAATAGCATCAATTTCACAACTATAGGAATCCAGAATGCCTAACACATTGGGTGAGAGTTGATCCCACATAAGGCTTGGTAGTATTTCACAAAACATCAGATTCCAGAGCGAAAAGTCATGCCACCTGCAAAGTATGAAAAGCATAACGGTACTGAACTTTCTGACAGAAATCCTAGGATTTAAAGGAAAATTAAGCAATGCATTGCACACACACACACACTTTCCCAGCATACACTAAGTCAGTATCAAGACATTATGCATGCAGAGTAGCTAGTTCAGATCTCTACATCCCACTGTTAGCAAGAGCTCCTACTTGTGACAGCATTACATCACCCTGTCACATTTGTCCCAGTGGTGGAAGTGACAGATCATTTACTCTCTGCTCACCCAACTCCACAGCAAAGACAGGATCTTAATTCTCCTCCCTTCCCACAGCCCACAGTACAGAAAAGTAAGTGAGCACAGGAGCTGAGGGCCATGTGTGAATGGAGGACGCAGCAGTGTCCGTTGAAGAGAAGAGAGAGAAACTGAGTCCTCAGGGGTACGTAAGGGAGAAACTCAGGGGTGCCAGCGCATCAGGAATGGGTGCAGAGTTCAGGGTCTCGGCACACATCCTTCAATAAACATGATGACCATAGACAAGAGGTCTAGTTAACATCTGAAATGCAAGGCGGGAATGAACAAAGCCATGCTCAAAGCATATTATTACACCAATACGCTATTTGTGTGTGTGTGTGTTTACCATGCTCAAGGAGTATTATTACACCAATACACTATTTGGTGTGTGTGTGTATGTATGTGTGTGTGTGTGTGTGTGTGTGTGTGTGTGTACCATGCTCAAGGGGTATTATTACACCAATACGCTATTTGTGTGTGTGTGTGTGTGTGTGTGTGTGTGTGTGTGTGGTGTACCATGCTCAAGGAGTATTATTGCACCAATACGCTATTTGGTGTGTGTGTGTGTGTGTGCGTGTGTGCACTCGCGAAGGCGCACCAGGAATTAACACCTGGAGTCTTCCTCAGTCACTTCCCATTTTGTTTTTTTGAGACAGTCTCTCTGTGAACCTGAAGCTCACCTGGCCTGCTGTCAAGGGATTCCTCTGTCTCCACCTCCCCAGTGATAGGCTTACAGATGTGCACAGCTGGCTTTTACATGGGTGCTAAGGATCAAACTCAGATCTTCAAGTTTACAGGACAAACTTAAGCTTTAGCAACTGGGCTATCTTCCCGCCTCCCTACTTGGGGTCACATTAGTTGTCATTTCTGGAACAACATGGTAAAGAAAAAAAAATACAGCCAGGGTAGGCATTGTCACTCATATCTGGTCATTCCAAATCTTGGAAAGCTGACACAGGAAGATGACCCCAAAGCCAGTCTAGGCTGCAGTGTGAGACCCTATCTCAAAGAACCAAAAACAGAAGATACAGCCTATAAGGGATGCATGGAGACACCGTGGCAAAAGGCTGGCTCTGGGTGTGAGGGACAATTCCTGGAGTGTCCCAGCAGTACCTTGGAACATACGCTACCATGAAGCCACTGCCCTAAACAGAAAGGGTGAGCCAAACCTCAAGAGAGAGACAGGCATGGGAGGACAGGCACCTAGTGTGGGCTGGAACAGACCGTCCATACTTGGTCCCTCTCTCCCACCCTACATGGAAAGACTATAGCTTGAAGACTTGGGAAGATGCCAGAGCAGACTAAGGATGACAAATTAGGCTGAGCTATGACATGAGCGCCAGGCCACCTCTCCCCTTGCAGCCTTGCTTCGATACCCTTGGGTTTTACTTGCTGGATTTCTCAACCATGAGACAGAGCCAGGGATGAGTAACAGCCTGGCCCTGCACCACTCTCTCGCAAATTTATGGAGGCATCTTGGGAGACAGCACCTTCCTCCCTCTCCCGACAGCCACTGCGTGGGGAGAGGTCTAATTGATTTCTGCAGCTGCATGACGATGCTGTGCTTGGAAGCTGTTGGCAGTGGTTGTCGGTTAGGTTGTTGGGCTTTTTTTGTTTTTATATTTGTGCATGTATGTGTGTGCATGCGTGTGCATGTGCATATGCATGTGTGTGTATTTGTGTGTAAGACAGAAGACAAAGTCTGTGGGAGTTGTTTCCTTTCTCCTATCATGCGGGTCCCAGGGATTGAACTCCATTCCTCAGGCTTGGTGGCAAGAGCTTTTTGCCTGCAGAGCCAAATTAACAGTCCAATTTCCAGAAGAGAAGCAAAATCAAGAACATTGTCATTCTGCTTTGTAGCCGGGAACCCGAGGGCTCTGGGCAGCTGGGAAGAGCCTTTCCCTCAGTGATAAACTGTCACCTTCACCTTTCAAAGCAACAGCAAGCCCTCAGGCTCAGGGCCAAGAGCTGGGTTCTGCTGACTGTACATACTCCAAGTCAGGACACTCTTGCTGCCCCAGCTGTAGAAGCCAGGCCTGGCCTCGTGTGGCAGGGACCCACCGCAGGATGCTCCTCTCCCACTGCCAGCTCCCTTCCTTGCTCCTGGTAAGGACATACCTGAAGTTACAATCAACACAGCTGAGAGCACTGCAGTACCCACTGTGTCCTCAATCTCCCCAGGTTCTTTCTTCCTGTACATAAAATGGGTAAACTGAGTCACAGAGTAACATCCAGAATAGTAGAGACTGTACCTCTATCAGAAATGTTCATGTCTTGTCAGCCAATGGACAACTGCTAGTGCCAACTGCAAATCTGCACCCAAACACCTCTCTTTGAGCCTGGAGTAGTGTGTACACAGGTCTGTCTCTGTCTCTGTCTCTCTGTCTCTCTCTCTGTCTCTCTCTGTCTCTCTCTGTCTCTCTTTCTCTCTCTCTCTCTCTCTCTCTCTCTCTCTCTCTCTCTCTCTCTCACACACACACACACACACCACACATATACACAAGCACCACACCATAAAATCAAGTGTGCGTGCTGTGTATGGAGCTAGTAGTGAGGGCATGTGTGAGTTTGCATGTAAACCTGAATACACATGGAAGACACAAGTCTAGTCTCCACACCTGGGGACTGCTGGTGTGAAATGAGTACAGGAAAGACACAGAACTTTCCATGTGTATGGCCAATAAAGAGTAATAAACCCCACATCTAGAAATCTGGTGTGTGCCTGTGTGCTGCCCTCACCCCCACCCCGACCCCCACTCACCTCTGCTACCAGGTCTTTCCTCAATGCCCCACTCAGGCAGAGTTCCCTCAGTGCTGGGTTTCGTTCATTCTCTGGCTCCTCCCTCAGCCTCACTCTCTGACCTCCATTTCCCCAGCCTGGATTACTTTTCTTTAAAACAAGAACAAAAACCCTCCTTGCTTCCTTAGGGAGTGATAAATTCAAGGATTACAAAGTGACCGTTTGTGATCTGAAGATCTCAAAAAAAAAAAAACAGGAGGACAAAACGCTTTAGAGGCCAACTTCACTGGTAACATTGGGAGGTTCCTTCCCTGAGGAGGTCAAGGCAGTGATCTCCACTCTCCTGCCTGGGTAAGGAGCTCAAGTCCAGCCCAAGTCAGTAGCAGAAAGCTCAGGTCTCCAAACACCAGGGTGAGTCTGCCTAGTCAAACACAAAGCCTCAGAGCCTGGGGCGGGAGGACTGCTGTCTGCAGATGGGGCACAAGTTCCCCTTCCCAAGCAGCCTTCTCCATCTGGAACCCATCTGCCTTTCCATCCCCCAAACCAGATCGAGAGGACGGGCTGTTGTTCTTCGCCCTCCTGCCCCTAGCTAGAGTGGTAGCCCAGGGGCAGGCACAGAGTCAACCTGACCCTGCCTTAGCACACACTAACTCAGACTGACCTGCACTTTTGGGTCCTTAGACACCTCAGCCTCCTCCTCAGCAAGATGGAGACCAAGTTGTGAGGATTAAGTGGGCAGGGCGGGCACGCTGGGTCCCTGAGAAAGAACTGTCCTCGTTGGCATCACAGCTGTGAACTTAAGGCAGCCGTTATTCCTGTGTCCAGACTCCCCAGTGGCTCCCTCTCTCCCTCCATGAGAGCTACAGGCTTTGGCTGGGTGTGATAGTGTATGCCTTAATCCCAGCACTCAGGGAGACAAAGGCAAGCAAGAGAGCTAGAAGAAGTGAAGAGGAAAGAGGAAGAGAGAAAAAGAAAGAGAGGAGAAGAAGATGAAGGGATGAGGAAGAAGAGGAGGCAGAAAAAGAGAAGGGATGAGGAAAAGAAGAAGGGATGAGAAGAAGAGAAGATAGGAAAAGTTCCCACTGCTACTAAGCCCTAGAGGTTATGACAGAATGCACTCAATACTGACTGCAATGATATCATCTGTACCACTGTCTTGACATCCTTTGATAGAACAAGTAGGACACAGGAAGTAGAATGCTTGGGTTCTAAGGCAGGCCCACCCCAGCAGCAGCATGTGACCTCAGGCACACTGCTTTATTGCTGAATTTGCGGTCATCATTTGTTAGGCAAAAGACGGGGTAGAGCACCATGTTTCCCACCTGATGCTGGGACCGTCTTCCCTGGACTCCATTCACATAGTCACAGTATCTGCTGAGAGACCACTTTCATCAGAGGCCTCTGTAGACACTGGACATACAGCTGGGGACAATGAACAACACCCCTCATGCCCAGTGCTCCCTTCCAAGGGGGCACTGATGTTTCCACCCCATATGCAGTATAGCCCCAGCCCACTAGGACATCCAGCCCTCAAATACCATGCCTTCTCCTTCATAAGGAACCAAAGAGTGGTCTGTAGAGATTTGGCAGTGCAGAGCAAGAAACTAGGGCTTTACTCATAGCAAAATTCTCCAGTAGCCATGGCTAAGGGAGTGGATAGGCAAGAGGAGGCTGGCAAGAGTCTAGGGCCCATGGTGTTCGCAGGCACTCAGCCACCTGATCGACTTTCTCTCATAGGTCCTGCTTTCTACACAGCCCTACTCCACAGCCCACCCGCTGACTCGGCTGCGCCCCTTCAATTATAAGAGAAGGACAAGAAGCAGGCGAAACACCATGTTTTCCTAGCAGACAGGTGAGGCTGAGAAGTTACCCAAAGGTTCCATGAGCTGGAAGCCTGGGTAAGGGCTTGAGAATAGCTAAGACGGCCCCTATCCAGAAGGTTCTTTAGCTTATGATTCCTTCCAAACTGGCCTCTCTTCCATCCCTCTCCAGCCAGGGCTACAGAGCCATCATCCTTCCAGGGATGGAATACGGCTTGACCTCCCTGCAAATGGGAAAGGACCGGAGCTTGAAGGGCCTCTCAGACACCTGCTAGACAACCACTCACTGAGCCACAGTGTGCAGCATCCTAAACCTGTGAGTGACAACTCCGATGACGGTTTCCAGTCCTTGAGGCCCCCAAGGAAGATCCAGGAGACCCAAAGGAACAGATGAAGGACATGGTATCTACCGTGAGTGATGCTCCTTAGACCAGAAGCACTGGAGCCTGGTGGGCAGACTGAAGGAGACACAGAGCTTCCAGGCCACACGGTGGGGAAAGCAGGCAGTGGGAAAGTGATGAGCCAGTCAGTCATCTCTATCTCCAGGACACTGTATGTCCAAATAAGGAGACGATGTGAGAAGCTGCTGACAAGAGGGCAGTCAGGATGCTAAAGACAAGAGCAGATGGCAGCTGGGGGCTGGGGTAGCTGCCAATCTGCAGGCCCCTGAGAAGAAACCTACTGAGGTAAGGAAATAGTGCTCACAGTTGACATGCAGTGTCAAGGAGCACACTTGAGGGGTCTATGTGTGCGTGTGTGTGTGTGTGTGTGTGTGTGTGTGTGTGTGTGTACAGACTGGGGACGGAAGACTGAAAGGCAGACAGGAAAACACAGGACCCTAATTAAGTTGTAAGATTTAAGAGTTGAATACACAGTATTTAAGAGATTACTTCATATGCTGCTGCATCCCAAACACAACATCCCTTACCACCAGACATGGGACATTCTTAATCCGGACAGCTCACCACCTCCCAAGGTGTCCCTTCCTCTGCTAGATGGCTTTAAGTGTGGGAGAGCCTGTCCTGGTCACTGCCTCAATTCCAGTCCCCTGGAATCCCTGACCTGTATCTGCAGGCTGGGCTCTCATTCCCACACATAATGAAGTTGTTGCCCTCCTCCATCGCACCTCATAGATGTAATTTCCAGACAAAATGGACATTCCTAGGTGTCTCATCCAATTCCTATGCCATGTCATCTTCACTCTCCTAGTCAACCCTCCCCTAGATGAATGCAGATTCAAACTGTGTCCCAAGAGACTCAAGAAACCCAATGCTGAGCTGAGAATGGCGGTACAGGCCTATAACCCCAGCACTTGGGAGGCTCAGACAGGACGATCAAGAGTTCAAGACCAACTTCTGAACCTCTGCACCTCTGCTATGTAGTAAGTTCCAGAGCACCCTTGGCTACAGGACAAAACTGCTTCACCATAAACCAGGGACTGCACCCAGGCTAGCGGTGTTCTTAGTATGCAGGGGTGTGGCTTACTGGTGCAGCACTTGGCTAGAACACATGAGGCCCGGGTCCAACCCAACAAAAACAAAGCAAAAGCAAACAACAGTCCCCAAAATCTCCTTAGTTACCAAATGCCTTGGTAGCTTAAATTTTCTTCCATTTATTCCCAGTTATTTATTCAACAAACATTAGGTACTCACTATATGCTAAGCACTGAGATTGCCTTATTGTCTTTGTAGTTAAGGGGACAGCCACCTTGGAGAGATAAATGCAGAACCAGTAAAATTGTGTGTGGTGGGGATGGGGGAGACATGCTGGGGTTTTGTGAGACATCTCACTGAGGATACCCACCCTGGTGGGAAGGGTGCTGCAGGACAGCTGAGGCCCAAAGCCTCAGGATTCAGTCACATGAGTTAACTAAGAAACTAACAGACGATGAAACTGCGTCAGCCGCTGGCCGGGCACAGATGAATCCTAGAAGGAAAACCCAAGAGTGGGTCCTAAGACCACAAGCCATGCTTTGGCACTCTCCAAACGGATGCACTAAAGATCAAGTGGATTGCTGATCCAAGCTGAGGAAGACACAAACCAAGCTCATGCACTAGGACTTTAGGCAATTACCAGAGAAAGGGGACTGAGGGAGAGAATGCAAGCTTGCAGAGAGCCACCCAAGTGCAGCTTACTTACCTGTAAGTAAGTGTCTGACTACAGGGGAAATCTAATACTAGAACGAAAGCAACCAACATCTGTGCATCAACATCCAGAGAGAGCTCATTCAGGACACCATAAGTCCTCAGAAGGTGCTGCTAAGTAGTGACATAAGTTGCCCTAGACTACAAGTCTGCTTTAGATCTGCCCTTTAGGAAGCTTAAAAGCAAACCTGAAATATATGAGCTGATCCCAAGCCATTTAAATGCATACCAGCATAAAGTCCAACACTATTTAAAGAAATGTTAACAAAACCAGCATCTGTCAATATTAAATAACGCACACCAGCTGGCATCCAATCAAAATCAGCAAGCACTAAAGTAGAAAGATCAATGGGTACAATCCAAGCAAAACGAGAGACAAACGTGGTTTACAGGTTATTACAGCCAGAGGGGAAATGGGACAAAGAGACATGGAAGATAGAACTCTCATGTGAACATCTAGAGTGGAAATTACGGTGTCAGAAGTGAGACATATGCCGGAGGCCATTCATTCATGTCAGAAACCATAAAAAAAAGAGTCCTGTCTTGAAGACCTAACAGCAGAAACTATCCAAAGAGAGCAAAGAAAGGGAGGAAAGTCCACACAGCATGCAAACCACACAGAGTATTGCAGCCTGGCAGCACAGCACCGAGTTCTAGAAGCAAGGAGAAAGAAGTGGAAGATAGTCGCTAAAAATAACTGCTGAGCTTGCTAGAACAATGCTTACAAGCAGAAGAGTCCAAAGAACAGGAGAGAATTTTGGACACTGATGTGACCTTTGAACCCTCAGGTTGTCAGAATCGCCATGGGGTCAGGCTAGTGGAGACAACCATGGTGTCAGCACAGAAGCAGCACAAACATCCTACAATAAGTCTTTCCTCTTCACCACCCCGGGAACAGGGTAACTCTTCAGCCAGAAACCACTACAGGCATTGCGTCCCTTACTCATAAATAACAGAAATCGAAGGCTAGCCAGGCACGCTAGTGCCTGCCAGTAGTCCTAGTTTGGAAACTGGGGTTGGATGATTGCAAGTTGGAGGCCCACATGGCTACAAAGTGAGAACTACTGAAAAATAAAACCAAAAATAAATAAGGACTGGGGTAGGCTTCATAGCAGAATGCTTGCCTTAACAATGCTGTGCGGAGCACACACACACACACAACACACACACACACACACACACACAGAGCCTAGGCTCAAAAAGCCATCGAAGACCCTGTGCTGCTCTGCTCTTGAACCCTGCACTGCTCTAGTTGACGGGCCACAACATGCTGTCCACAGCTCCCAAAAGACAGGTAAATCATATGTAAAGGTTCATGTCCAGCATCCAGCCCTCAAGGGTTGAGGCAGAGGGACATGAACCAGGGGCCAACCTGGGTTATGTGGTGCAGATCTCACCTCAAATCAAAAGGAGGACAGGAGAAGACGGGCATAGATACCAGCACCACAGAGGTATCCTATCATCCATAGAGCAGGATGCAGAAAAGAGGTTCCCAGCACCATAGAGATGCTGCCAGTCTCATAGAGAGGGGCAGAGAGAGGTGAGACTCAGAGTGGTCTGAAGCATGGCACACAAGGGCGTTACCAAGCATCCCTGAAGATGATGGGAGTAGGGACGAACTTCCTCTAGCCCTGAGTCCCTGTCTTCCTTATCAGACTGGCCTTGAGCCATGGACTGTACTCACCATCCCTTGACCAGGCAGGCTCAGGGAGGAAGAGGAAGCAGAAGCCTCTGGAACTTTCCTTCTTCCCATCCCACCCGCCCTCAGGCCCCACTTCCATTGTGGCTCTGGGTAGGGCAGTGGCACCTCTTCCCAGAAGTTAATCGAATTCTTGGCTATTCCTGGAGCCTTGATTTTTATCAGCCTTCCATTCTAGTGCAATTCTGAGAGGCCAGAGGCGAGCATGCCAGAGAGTTAGTATAGGCCTCAACTCAGTGATTCACTCCCATAATTCTCCTGGCTACAAGAGTATCATCGTCTGTATAAATAGCTGAGCTTCCCCGACCTCTCTCTCTTCCCTTCTCTTCTTCCCCCGGCCATCTTCTGTCTCCCTCTCTCTCTCACCTTCCACCCTAAATAAACCCCGTCTTACATTGGAACCGTCTCCTGCTGCCTCTTGAGAGATCTCAGCCCGACCCACCAACCCCAAACTATCCCCACACTTGCCTATCTCAAGTCCTTACGGTCTTGGTCATTTGGGAACATGTTTTCCTACAAGGTTGCTTATAGGCCAGAGAGGTCACCTCACTGCAAGCCTCACTCACCCAAGCTGGGGAGAGGGATGGAGGGGGCAGTGCTGGGGAAGAGAAGGACAAGAACAGCCTAGGATGTGGAAGGGATACAAGAGACCAAACCACACACAGGTAAGAAACAAGAAAGTCTGCCTCCAAGCTTCTCTGCCCAACTGCCCAGGACCCAAGAGAGCCAGCCTCAGTTTCCCTAAAGATAAGACACTCAAGCAGCACCTCCCTTTCCCTCAGCATCCTTGCCAGAGCTTTTGAGAAAGACAGTGTGACTCTGTGTTCCAGAGCTTGGGTACCTTCGAACGAGCTCCTGACCTGAGGCAGTTCCTGTCTCCTCTCCGGGAAAAGTTCAAACCAGGGTGGATTGTTAAACCCAGCCAGCAGGCACTAAGTCCTGGACCAACAGATGACATCAGGGGCACGTTTCTTTTTAGATTACATGTGCAGCATTTACTCATTCAAAAACTGTAAGAGGGGGTCATTGCGGTAGCATAACGCCCAGCACTCGGGAAACCAAGGCAGGAAGATCGTGACTCCAAACGAGCCTTGGACTGTAAGTCAACTGTGACTCAATTTAAAAATAATAAAATAACTGAGCCTGGGATACCGAGCTCAGAGGTGGAGTGTGTGCTGAGTATGTGTAGAGCCAGGTTCTGTCCTCAGCATCAAAAGAAGGAAAAGAATGGGGTGTCCATCAGCTGCCAAGCAACACAAAAACAGGAGGAGAATCCCAGTCTCTGCTCCTCAGAAAGGACAGAGGCCATGTACAGTGAGAGAGATCTGGGGCAGAGAAGACATGTCTCTTGCATGCCATTTATCTGTAGAGGCTAAAAGTTAAAAGTCGAAGAGTCACAAGAGCCTGGGTCAAGACTGGTCAGACCTGGAGAAATGGACAGCAAGGGAGAGTGGAAGATGAGTTAGGAGACACAGGGTACAGCAGAATGTTGTAGACACAAAAGGGTACCTGTGTCAGAAACAAGATACCTCAGGAGACCCACAACACAAACACACACAGACACAGATACACACACTACACACACACATACAACACAACACAGATACACATAGACACACAGACCACTGACACCACAGACATACACAGATACACACAGAGAGATACACATAGACACACAGATACCACAGACACACACACAGCAATAATAACCATTAGTATTTAGTAATGAAAGTAAACGTTTCAAAATAACTGAGAGGTGTTTTGCTTGTTGTTATTGTTGTTGTTTGAGCAGACTCGATACTATGAGCCCTGGCTGTCCTGGAACTCTCTAATCAAGATGGCCTCGAACTCACAGAGATCCACGACTCTCCCCTCAAGTGCTCAAATTAAAGAACGTGTGCCACCAACCTCACAACTGAGAAGATGTTAAGTATCTTCCACATAAGATGATAATTTTTCGACAGGAGGTTTATCTATGATCACTGCAAACTATACTATATTTGAGGATATCATACTGTACCCATAAATTAATCTATTGAAATGAAAATATAGGGGTTATTAGTATGGCTCATTATGGAGTACATGTTTAACATGCATAAAGCCGTAGGTTTGATCCCTATACTAAAACAGCTATTACTTGCTCTGTATGTGTGTGTGTGTGTTATATGTTCTGTGTATGCTGTATCTTGTGTGTAAGTCTGTTGTGTCTATGTGTGTTTGAGTGTCTATGTGCATGTGTGCATATCTATGTATGTATCTGTGTGTGTTTTGTGTATGTGTGTGTCTGTGTATTGTGTGTATATCTGTGTGTTGTGTCTATTTATGTGTGTGAGCTCTATGCTGTGTCTGTGTATGTTGTCTGGCTGTGTGTCTGTCTCTTTGTGTTCTGTGTGTTCTGATGTGTCATGTGTGTGTATGTGAGTCTGTGTTGTGTTGTGTTCTGTGTGTATTCTGTGTGTCGTGGTAGAGTCTGTGTGTTTCTGTGGTATGTGTCTGTGTGTCTCTGTGTGTATGTGTGTGCCTCACCAGCAGAGAATGCCAGTAGAGGCTGTGTTAGTCCTGAGACTGATGTTACTCTGTTTGACCAGAGGCTACAGACCAGGCCTGTCCCACTGGGTTTAGAACGTGGTAGCAGCATGGCTTCAGCTCCTGGCATGAATTAAGACTGTTTTAAAGACACTTGCTTTAAAAGCACTACAACCTTCTGAGGGGTTCTTTCAAACTCCACAGCAGCCTCAGCGAGGCCAGGGAGCATTGCCTAGTTGGTCTTCGGCATCCACAAGAGGAACAGAGTAAGGAACTATTCCCTGGAGGCAAGACAGGGAAGGATTCAGACATGTGTGGCTGGCTTGACCTCCCTGAAGATCTCATCTCCAGATGCCTGGCGAAGCTATGGCACCACTGGCACAGGCTGCCTCCAGGGAGCTTCCACAGGACAGATATCAAGAGGCAGGATCTCTGCAGCTAGCCAGGCTAGGGCAAATAGGTCTGCAAGCCCCTCAGATCATGGCTGGCCCAGTGGTGTTTCTTTACAAATTTCTAACTATTTTCTTCCTGTCTTCATCAGCAAACATTTAATGAGGTCTCCTATGGGTGTGGCTCTTCTGAGAGGGATCCAACCCCGCCCCCATAGCTGGTCAGGGTGCTGTCAGACAGCCTGGAGGCATGCTCACCTTCTGCTGTTGACTCCCTCTCCACTTCTCTGAAAGTAAACCAAGGCTTTCACAGTAAGCTAAACAACTCTACCTTCCTAGTCTTCTTCCTTCTTCCAGCCGTGGGCCAGAGTCAAGCTCAGCACAGTAGTCTAGGGAGCACCTGGACCTGAAGGAGAAAGGCCCTTTAGCCCAGAGTCACTGTCCACCTTCCTTGACTAGAGTCGCTGCTCCCTTTGCCCACACACTGACAGAGGCGGGCCCACTCAACTCTTCTGATGGGCACAGCACCACCAGAGCCAGCTGCAGTGTAGGTGCCAGTCCCCCCAGGGCTGAAACCAATTCTGTGACTACCTTTCTTGCCATGCGCGCCCTGCCAAATGTTTCCCAAAGCCAGCAAGCCTAAAAGAATTCACTGGGGAGAAAACAATAGAGAAGACCCATCAGGCCTAGCACATGACAGGGTTCTTCTGCATGTCAACGTGCGAGCTCCTTAGACAGAAAGGTCGTCCCAGCTGACCTGTCCCAGACCGCAGTGCTCTAGTCAAGAGAAGGTATGGGGCACCCACAAGCTCCTCCAGCCCTGGGCATGGTGGCAGGGAGGCCTGCCTGCCTCCCTGTTTCTTAACTCTCAGCTACATCTATATTCCAGAGGTGTTACCTGAGACTGTCTCCTTTAAAAAATGGTCCCCACAGCTCAAGGCATGGTCCAGATACTGATGCTTGATCACTCTCATAGCCATGAAGATCCAGTAATGGGTGGTGGGGAAGGGGAGGAATGAGGAGGGAGTTAGGTATCAGAGAGAAACTCCTGGATCTTCTCGTATGGGAAACTGACTTCCCATTTGCTTCAAACTACCAAACACCCAACACAGCAGCTGAGGACCTCCACCCAGCTTTCCTGGCCAAAGTATGGCTGAGGCTTTTTGGCCTTGCCCGGAATGCCAGATTGCTCAAAGGACTGCAGAGTCAGCTCTACGCATGCCCACCAGCACTTAGCATTGGTACGTATGGAGCCAATAAGCTGGTCAGGCACCATCAATGCCACCACAGAAGCATGACACCGTGTCCCTAACTCACCCAGGTGCACTAGGCCACATTCCCTCCAAATTATAGTCTTCGCCAAGTCCCCTTGCTGAGCTATATCAGGCTGCCAAGAGTTTATGCCTGGGGTGCAGAATGCTTTCACGGTGAACCTCTTGGCTGCAGAACATTTCTTTTCCAAAAGATGCTGCCAGGGAGCTGGGAGAAAAGAAAACCAAATGCAAAGGCCCACTCTGCCTTTGTTCTTCTCTGAAGAATGCACACGGGCCAGAAGGATGACAGGCAAGAGAGCAGGCTGTGCTCTGGGAACTGCGCCCCACCCGGGGCCAGCCGTGCCCCAGGGAGAGGTGAGTGTGATAAACCGTCAGAGCTTCACCACCACAGCTCCAAGAGAGCAACCTCAAAACTGGGAGCAGGATTCATTAGCGCCCCGCTGCTGACTCTTCTCTGCTCCCTCCAGCCTCCTGGCCACGGATGACATTTCGCAGGGAGAGAAGAGCTACCGAGGCAAGGAATGAGAAAACTATAAAAAACGAACACCTTGTGGGAAGTCAAAATGTCAAGTCCACTGTGAGTTGCCTGAGAATTTTGGGAAAGTGAAATCTGTGAGTTGGAAGGGCCGGGTCTTCTTCCTCACAGCTGGGGTTACTAGGAGATAAGGAGAAAGCCCGGAGTCTATGACAGATTTGTTGAACAAAGGAATGAATGAAATCTCAGCAGACCTGG
The DNA here is from genome assembly GCA_021653895.1 of Mastomys natalensis. Taxonomy (NCBI): domain Eukaryota; kingdom Metazoa; phylum Chordata; class Mammalia; order Rodentia; family Muridae; genus Mastomys; species Mastomys natalensis. The sequence goes on from JAJTUV010000100.1 coordinate 1,687,745, forward strand.
ACCTGGCGTGCCCATCTGGCTTTGTTAAAGGCCTGTCACCCAGACTGACAGTTTTCAAAGAGACAATAAAAGACAGCAGCGGGTATCTAGAAGCCAAGCTCTTGGCTAGTTTCAAAGGGCAAACAGGATGAAGGGGGTCGGGGGGGGGGGGGGTGGGAGGGGAGGCAGTCTTAGGAGCCTGAGGGCAACAGATACTATCTATTACAAAACCCAGGACTCTGTTAGACAAGCTGCTCGCCCCCACCCCACACACAGGACACCAAATCTACCCAAGGCAGTGCCCGGAGGCAGCACGGGAGAATCCCCTTCTTACCAATGACCCTACTGGACTCACCTAGGATGAACAGTAAGCTGGGGAGAGAAGGGAGCTGTTCCGTTGCCCAGGAGTCTGTGGGAGCTGATCCTTGGTCTGTATCCAGAGAATTGTGCACCCATATCGTTCCACCCCTGGGCACACAACCCTGAATGTGGCCTAGTCAGTCCTGTCACAAGGAAACATAACCTCTCTCCTACTCTAGAACAGTGACTTTACAGCAGTGGATAGTGGAGCCTTCCCTTTTCAAGCAGTAGATGATGGGGCTTTGCCCTTGCCAGCAGTAGATGACAGTATCTTGCCTTTACCAGCAGTAGATGGATTTTGTGTTGGGAGCATTCAGAATCCAGATCTCAATGGAACTTAACAGATTTCAATTGGAAGACTACTAGCTCTTCCTTCATAGTGACAAAACATAGCAGAGAGGACCATCTGAGAGCCAGAGCCAGCCACCCCACATGTGACCAGGCTCTCCTGGACCCTCCAGGATCTGAAGAGTCACCAATGGACTGTCACCATGTTAAAGCTTGGGCATGAGCAGCCGAGCTCAGAATACAGAGGCAACCCACAGCACAGAGAACAAATGGACAGCAGTTACATGAACCCACTGAATCTTGGAGCCGGCTACTCTGCTGCTTAGAAACATGACACAAAAGCCATTCAGCGCGTCTGCGCAGCCACTGAGAGGAATGGGGTCATCCTGGTGTGGAAAGACGGCTGAAGAATGAGTGAATGAGCCAGTCGACCTGTAGACAGAAAAGTTGGGCGGGGCGATGGCTGGATGCCAGCTGACCATAAAATACCTGGAAAGTGTTACGGAGATGGCTCAGTGGGCAGCTTCACATGTTCCCAAGCCTAAAACCCTAAGATTTATCCCAGAATTCACATGGGAGGAGAAACTCACTCCCACAAAGTTGCCCTCTGAACCTCAGACATGCACCCTCCAACACGCATGTACACAATAAATAAACAAACTGAAGAGAAAAAAAAACAACCTTTTCATCTGGAAAGAGCACAAGCCAAAGGATTAATGGCCATTATCTCTGAAGGCCAGAAATGGGGGAGATGGCCCATTTCTATAATTGATGTAATATCTGAATATTTGCTTTATGTCTGCAACAACAGAAAGAGGAGGAAGCAGCAGCAGCTGCTGCTGTCTTTGAAACTTCATCTTGGTTTCTGCTCTAAGCTTGTGTCTTCTGAAGCACCCGTTTCTCATTCCCCATTCTCTGCTTCCCAGTGCCAGTCTTCCCAAACTCAAACCACTCTGGGCAGCACTTGAGGCGCCTCGGAGTCAGGGCCCCACCCTCCTGGCTAGCCAGCTCCTCCTTCTCTATGCAAAGAGCACTTGTCTCCACCAACCTCCAAGCTTGCCAACCTCCACTGCAAGCACACAGAACCCCTTTCCTGCATCTGCCCAAATCCCAGCCTTCCCTCTGGGCCAGGCCCCACCTCTCCACACAGATCTTCCTCCCTTGATGGACTGCCCTGCATTCTTCTCCCTACACTGAGGTACAGGCTGATTTGGGTTGGTTGGTTTGTTTCCAGACACAGGCTGACTGGCCATACCATCCTCAGCTTCTCCAACCCTGCTTGTCTCTGCCCCTCATGACCTGGCACTTCCTCCTCCCCCACTCCCAACCATCCTCGGCAGCAAACCAGTGAGACCCAGTGACAATTCACTGTTGATTTAGTGACTTGTGTCACAGTTTATGTTATAAGCGCTCTGCCTCGCCACCCAACAGATCCGCATGTGCATGCATGGATTCATACATACATTCATACACACAGACATATATAATGGCCACACAGGTCCACACACTGGCTGCAAACTTAATTGCCTTCCTAGGGGACCCAACAGTTCTCCTTCACTCAGGTCCCTGAAATCTCCATGTCCAATTTCTAAGCAAAGCTGTTTAGATTCTCCTAGGATTAAGACAAGTGGAAAATTGCAAGCCCAGACCTCAACCTCATTTTCTCTAAAACAAAACATGTCACTCTGCGTGTGCACACACCCAAAAACACACACTCCACTCAAGCCCAGCCAGACACCCTGCCGCTCATAGCACTCCTCCCATAGGTTGTGGCCCAGTGGAGGCTAGGGGTTGCTGAGACAAGATCTGCTCATCTATCCTTGGCACCTCTACCCTTAAGCTGGTTGAAGTGTTTGGGCACACCACTCCATGGCAGCTTACCAGAGCAGAGGAAGTAGACGGGGTTCCCGGCACGGTGCCTACTAAAGAGAGACATGACATGGGTACACGCTGATCTACTGAGAGGCCACAGCTGGTCTTCTCAGCTAAGTCCCAAAACACCACCACATGGGTCTGTCTGTGCAGACCCACACAGGCACAATGAGCCATGCACAAACATACTAACACACATGTGCATGATCAGACCCTGTTACAAGCAAACTCTGAATTTACCTCTGACCAAGATCACTCCCCAGGTACCACTCCTGTGGAGGCTTTCTCCTCAACCTTGAACCAACAAGACATTATGTGTGCTGCCAGCAACATGTGTATATGGGCTCCATGATAGGAGACAATGCACCCACAACACAGACCACTTATCCACCAGAGCTCCAGAAGGGTAAGGTTTTGTGTGTGTGTGTGTGTGTGTGTGTGTGTGTGTGTGTGTGTCGTGCGTGCGTGTGTGTGTGTGTATTTCAGTTTTTCTTTTTAATCTAAGAAACTGCCAGTTTTCTTTCTATGGTTTTTGTTTCTGTTTTATTTTTTGAGGCAAGGTCTCCTTATGTACCTTGGCTGGCCTATAACTTGCTATACCCTTGAACTCACAGAAAGATCCCTCTATTCTGCCTCAATTTAAGGCATTTGAAGATGTGTGCCATCACCCTCAGCTCAGGAGTTGCCATTTTTTTCAAATCTGCACAAAGTTGCTCTAAGTTATCAAACTAAAACCAAAGAGAATACTGCCCAGAGATGTGGGCGCTTCAAAGATCCTGCAGGGACAGTCAGGTCTCCCCAACAAGTCAAGGTTGCCCAGAAACAGCTAGGGGCTCCCTGAGCCGTCAAGGTCTCCTGGCTGTTTTCTACCTGCTTTACCCACAAGACCAAACGGTTTAGCAAATATTGGCTCCCGAGAGCAGAGACAGTCACAAGGTTCAGAAAGTCACTTCCAGATACCCCACTGCAAGAGGGGAAACAGGATGGAAGGGTGTGGCAAAGTCAAAGCACACACAATAGGAACCAAGGGATAGGTCAGAAAAAGCAAAATGCTACATTTGGCCCCAGAGGTACAAACTGAGTTCTCAGGATGTGAGGCTCACGTGGCCAAAAGACGCTCCTGCATGCCCTTCCCGCTCTCACAGCCCAGCCCAGTCCTGCCTGGCTTTTTGGTTTTGTGTTGGTTTAGAAACCAAAGTATGCAGAGGCTGGTGGTGTTCTCAACTCACTGACCTTGGCTTCCACAGAAGCTAAAGCTGTAAGGCTGAAGGTTGCAGCCAGCAGGGGCCTCTGTTGCAGACGCTGCTGCTCAGAAGCTGCTGTGTGACCAGGTAGAGAGCACTCCTGGTACATGAGAGGCCCTGGGTCTCATTCCCAGAACAGATTTAAAAAAAAAGGAAGAAATTAGCAGTTCGGTGTAAGCGGAGGGAGCCCAAATCTAAGGTCCATGAGAAGGGAAGGGAAGCACCTTGACAGGCCAGAAGGGAGGCTGTGGGACAGGCCACCCCCAGACAGGCTGCCATCTCTCTAAACAATCCCTGTCCTCCGTCAGAAATCAAAGCTGCGGTTACTCATTAACTTTTGTCCCTCCCTCCTCCACCCCCCTTTAGGCCAGCAGCAAAGAGAACTTTAGAGGAGAGGAATTAGGAAGGCCTGGGTCTGGAAGCGAACTCCAGATAGGGTTCACCTTGAAAACTACCTGGGCAAGAATTAGAGGGACCTTAGTACCCAGTCCCCGGCCTGAAAAAAAGCAATGACTCTACAAAGGTCACCTGCAATGAAAGGCAGGAGCCAGAATCTGACCCCTCCACCAAGTTGGACATCATTCCAGACTCTCACAACCATGACAGGAAATGGCAAAACCGAGCCCCAGAGGTAGCAGCCCATCAGTCATGACAAACTTCCTGTCTGCTAAGCCCCTCATGGAGTCTCTCTCACTCAGGGCGTCGACACAGATGTGCAGGAGAAAGCCCAAGTCACCTGGCTGGGAAAGGCATGATGTCAGGAGCTGTCTGTCTGCCCAGGGTGACGCAGGTCTCCTGGGAAGCTCCCTTCCACATGCAGCCTGTGAGGCCCAACAGGAACACAGACAACAGGGTCTGGGATGGGGCTGTGCCCAGGAAAACCATCCTTTGTCCCCAAGTCCTTAAGAGCAGGTACCCACATGGATGCAGGCCCAGAGAACAAGGGGAAAGACTTAAAAATGGGAGCACACACCTTTAACCCCAACACCAGCAGAGGCTGGTGGATCTCTGTTAGTTCAAGGCCAGCCTGGTCTACATAGTGAGTTCCAGGTCAGCCAGAGCTAACCTACCCTGTTCCCAAAAACATGAGAGATCCTGTTTTTGGTGTGAGTTCTTTCGGAGAGTCCTGCAGGAGATTCCCAGGGGCTGATAAGAAATTGCCTCGGTAGGCAGAAAGCAAGGCAGAGAGAGTACCTGGGCTGGTCCCTGTTCCAAAGCCTACAAGGAACAGAACTTCAGCCTTAGCCACTGTTCCCATAAAATACTACCTCTTGGGACTGTTATGAATGTTAACCTATGTTAACCTCATATGTTAAAATGGGATTTAAGTCATGTTAAACAGAACCATATTACATTCATGGTGGATACGTGTAAAAAGCCAAAACCTGGGGCTAAATGCTGACAAATTACAAACGCAGACCATCTAGCGTCAATGTGCAAAACCTGCCAGGACAAGAGGCTCTTGAGCCACTCAACAGTCTTTGCCAGAACTCACAGGCAGGGACTCTTCTGGCAGAAATAAGTCACCAGACATGCACCATCAAAGCCCTTACCCCTTCCTCCACCAACCACACTTCAGGGTTCACAGAAGGTAAGAGTTGTCCAGCAGGGAGAAGCCACGGGATAAAATACACATAAATTAAAACAGAACAAGGCCCAGGTCTGTAAGCAGCTCCCACAGGGAATCAGCAGCATTCTGCTAGCAGCTTCTGCAGGGCAAGCTCAGCAGGGGCCTGAATGCAAGTGAGCACTGGGAAGAAAGACACTCCTCAGCAGGATCCAGGAGCCTGGAGGAGCAGCGGTGGGCATTCCTAGTGCTGGAATGGCAGCACCAGGGTCTAGGAGGTTCCCAGAGATTCTTTTAGCCAGCCTGCCTGTGGGAAGCTCCCCCACCCCCCAACCAGGCTCCCCAGACTGGTAGGGAAGGCATGAAACTGGGAACTACTGGTTCCCATGACTTCCTCCAAACCAACCTCTCCTGACCGAAAAATCTAATTCTAAGTCAAGAGCACAAGAAAATGTCAGTTTCCCAATCTAGCCCTAGACCACAGTTACAGAACACCTTGACTTTGCACCCGTAATCTCAGCTTGTGTGAGACTGAGGCAGGAAGACTGTGAACTCAAGGCCTTAGCTGCATAGCAAGTTCTAGGCCAGTTTCATGCAGCTACACAGTAAAACTCTGTCCTTGGCTGTGGTGGGGGTGGGTGTCTAGGGAGATGGCTCACAGGTTAAAATGTCCTTTCCAGGAAAGCCTTGGCAACCTGATTTCAGCCCCCAGAACTCAAGCAAAAAGTGAAGATAGGACTTCCTGACATCCCAGCTGGAAGGTCATCTCTTCTGTATAGCAGCAGACACAAGAGACACTGCCTCAAAACAAGGAGGAAGGAGAGAACTGACTTCTGAAGAGGTGTCCTCCGACCTCCATATCTGTGCTGTGGCACACATGCATACACACAACACACACACACACACACACACACACACACACACACAAACCAATAAATGTTCAAAGCCGACCTCAGACAGGCTGATAAGTAAAGGAGGTCTCAGCACGAGATGGACCAGGCTGACACTGACCTGGTTTCCTTGTATTTCTTGCAAGCAGCTTGGCCCTGGGATGCTCCTGCATGAAAACAAAAACTTAAATCATCGCTCTGCTGTGAAGCCACACCAGGGTAAATTCTGGGCAGCAATGGCCACTCTGTAGGGCAGCCATCTCCTACCTGCTCATTCAACAACTGGCAAAGGCCAAACTGGCAAATGGGTTCCAGCTGTGGTGCCAACTCCACTTAGCTGGTGGCGGGTGCCTAAAGGATTATGAGCACGACCCAAGCCCTAGGTCAGCAGGAAAGGCAGATGTAATTGCTTAGTAATGTCTGCTTAGGCAGTTTTGTAGGTAACAATATCCATGTCACATATTCGCCATCCCTGGGATAGAGTGTTAGACTACAGACTAAATCCAATGATTTAGATTCTACAATTTTCATTAACATGGAAAGTCTGTAACTTCCTGAGGTGTAAGGTTTTGGTTTCCTTATACAATAAGGCTGGTAGGAAGGTGCTGTTTCCATGTCCTCCATACCCACAGCAACTCTAGTGGAGCGTTACAACTTGCTAGAAAAGGGTCAACGAGAGAAAGAGAAACTGCAGCAAACATTACGGACAGTCAACTTGGGACCTGAGGACAGACACAGGAAACATCTGACTCCCCACGGAAATATGACCGCAGAGAGGACTGGGCCGGTTTACAGATATTGCTGTGGGTGCAAAGCTGGGATTCCAGAAGACACAAGGATCATTTCTTGTGAATGTCAAGGAGTGACTCTGAGCCTGGTGTTCGCCTCTGAGAGGTGAGTACTATGGGGATACCAGAGGCTATTAGAAGCCACATTCTAAAGAAACTCAAAAACTCGTCAGAAAAATGAAACCCATTGGAAACAGTAAAGTGATCAGACCCCACTCGGATCCAGTGACAACTCCCAGACATGCTTCTCATGACCCAACGCAATCAGTTCTTCTTAAGGTTATACATATTTTTATATATGTTGGGTTTTTTTTTTTTTATGAGAAGGTGTGTATGGTCTGTGGTCTGTGTGTATGTGTTTGTGTGTGTGTGTGTGTGTGTGTGTGTGTATGCGCACAGAGGCCAGGAAAGGATACTGGATCCTCTGGAGCTGTCAGCTATCTGATGTGGGTACTGGTGCTAGAAACCAGAGAGAGATCCTCTGGAAGAGTAGCAAGCACTCAATAGTTAAGCCATCTCTCCAAACTCCTGCCCAGCAATGTTAGGCAAGATGGAAAGACAGAGAAAATCATGGGGTCGTGAAGGGAGAGCAGCCCCTCCCAATATTCTGATTAAAACCTCTCACAGCAGAGAAACAAGAGTTCTGGGGCCAGTGACAGGTGCTTGAGGCCTTTCCCCCTTCCCAGATGTGTCTGCAAGTTTCTAGGAACCTGACCAGAATGCTCATTTGCAGGGAAAGGGCACATACTAATTAAACTCCTTGTGCAACTTTTATGGCTCTTGATTTTACCTGATCTATTATAACTCCATCTGAGGCTTCTCCAGAGCCACCCTATAACCTCACATCAAAACAGACAAGAGGGCTAGGGAGATGGTTGAGGGGTAAGATCCTGACGACCTGAGTTCAGTCCCCAGGAACCCATGTGGCACAGGAGTGAATGAACTCTGCTAGCTGTCCTGTGACTTCACACTCACAGAGACATGCACATGCTCACATCCATAAACATAAACAAAATAAATAAACGTTTTAGTTTAACTCTTTCTCACTTAAAAGGGGATAGTGGAGGGGTCTAGGCAAGTTTTTAAGATACAATTTGACAGCCATCAAAATTGCACATATGACTAACGCTAAGACAACTAATGGTGATACTATTCTGAAGAGCCATACCCACAATGCCCTCTGCTAAGCACATACTCAGTGGCTTTCTAAGCACCTCTCTCTCCGCTAACCCCTGTGCTTTTAGTCTATATTAAAATATCTTTCATAAAATCTCCAGTGTTGCTTCACACTGCTTAGACCTGAAATTCTTTTCTGTGTTGAAACCACAATCCCTGGTTTGGCCTGAGTCAAGGTTCCTAAGAGATCATGGAAGCTCCTTCAGTTGTTGAGGACTACAACCTAGAACTGGCTGGCTGTCTCCTTACCAGTGACAAACTTACAGTTCACTTTTGTTTTTGTTTTATTTTATTTTATTTTTTGTTTTGTTTTGTATTGTTTTTTGTTTTTGTTTCTGCTTTTTGGTTTGTTTGTTTTTTTTTTAATTTTTTTTATTTTTGCAACAATAAGGATGGAACCTAGGGCCTCACACATGCTAGGTATGTGCTCTACCACTGAGCCACACCCCAGCCCCCACAGATGGTCTTGATTGTAAAGTCTCTCTGGGTCTTACCCTCTTTATCACTCCTGGCAGGTCCTGGCCTCTCACCATGGTTTCCATCCATCAATAACTTCCTTGAGCCTGCTTCTGTGACCCTCATGCCACAACCACAGTCATCTCAGGACTTGGCACAGCTTGCCGTCCATGCCTGCACACAGCAGGCACTCCATTTCTCACGGATGGATAGATGGATGGAATTCATCCCCTGGCTGAACAACTGAAGCCACCTGCCCAGTGTCTTCACTGGCCCTGCAGAGCTAATCTCTCATCTGTCCTCAGGCTGCTCCTCCCTCCTCCCATGAAACCACCATAGTTTCTGCTGAAACTTTGATTTCTCACAACATCTTGCTATCAGAAGGACTCACTAACTATGCTGTCCAGGGTTGGTCTCAAACTCTGGGTCCAAGCCATTCCCCTGTCTCAGTCTCCCAAATACCTGGACCTATGGCACTCAGCCCCATCTCTCACTTTATACTTAAACTGTGATTTTTCTGAACCCCCTTCCTAACTTCTTGACTGAATCATATGTCCAAAGAAGACAAGGACTGTTTTTTGTTTGTTTTTGTTCTTTTTGACAGGGTTTCATTCAGTCCAAACTGGCCTCAAACTCAGGAGGTAGCTAGGGATTACCTTAAACTCCTGATCCTCCTGCTTCATCCTCAAAGTACTGGGACTATATGCTTCATGCCTAGCAACTTTGGTCATTTTTATTTATTTATGTATCATCAGAACACAGCACAAAAAATTAAATAAGGATGCCAGGCATGGTGGTAAATGCATGTCATCTCAGGACGCTGTACAAAGAGGTAGAAAGATCACAAGTTCAAGGCCATCCTGGACTACATAGCAAGACCCTGTCTCAAAGAAAACAAAAAAGACAAGGAGGAAGAGGAGGAAGAAGAAGAGGAAGAGGAGGTGGTGGCAGTCGTGGTGGTAGGGAGGTGATGAAGTTCATCAAGGAATTACCTAGCAAAAGACAGGAAAAGACACAAAATGCCACAGGAGTTCCAAAGCAAAGGTTCACTGAGGACGGTGACTCAGAAAGGCCCTGAAAAGAGCTGCAACTGAATAGTCTTGGAGGACAGAAAGAGAGAAATCGGAAGGACACTCAGGAAGGTGGAACAGAATAAACTCTGGGGCTAAGAAGAGATGATCAAAGCATGTTTGCAGGACCAGTCTGGCTGGACCTGTGGGTTCCTGGAAGGACAAGATAGAAGATGAAGCTAAACAGGCTGCCTAGGGTGGAAGGGAAAAGAAGGTGAGTGTACCTGGATTACATCCATTCTCTCTTAGTCAGCATAGATGATCACCTCAGCAGTTATGGGCCTCAGTGGGAGAAGAAGAGAAGCCTTGTCCTCATGTCCCAGCATGTTGGTCTAGCCACCGACTAGGTTACAAATAACAGCCTCCACTCACTGCACACCTGCTCTATGTCAGGGCTCCTTCCCACAGCCCTGGAAACATTGTATTGTTGTCCTCATTGTGTAAGCAGGAAGCCTAGGCCAACACGGGTGAAAGTGCTTGCCCCAAAGGGCCCTTACCTCAATCCCTCCTTCACTTCCTGAGACCAACTGCACTGGAGTCACAGAGCCAGGGAGGAGGAAGAACACCCTGTCAGTCAGCCTACACCACAGCCACCATTCTGCGTACCAGTAAAGCAGGCTGCTTCTCCCAAATGCCTATAGAGAAGCCCAGAGTAAGCTTAAGGCATATATACACATACAGCAAGAGATTAAGCCACTACACCCACACAGAGAGCAGAAAGGCCGAGGGACGGTGCCACACCCTTAAACCTTGTACTTAGGAGGCAGAGGCAGACAGATCTCTGTGAGTTCAAGTCCAGCCTAGTTAAGATAGTAAGTTCAGGCCAGCCAGGACTACATAGTGACAGACTCTATTAAATAAATAAAATAAAAATAAATAAATAAATAAATAAATAAAAATATGTGTGTATATGTATATACACACATATTTCTATATTATATTTTATGTATATATTATATGTGTATATACTATGTATATAACAGATATAATAAAATGACACCCTGTGTAGACCTCTAGATTCTACTTACACATGCAAACACAAAGACATATTATAATACACGCACGACCTAACATTTTATTTTTATGTGTGTGTGTATGTCTGTGTGTGTGTATGTGTGTGCACGTGCGTGCATGTGCAAGGAGAATGGGAAGAGGAGAGGGAGAAGGCTCAGGAAAAAAATACCAAAATGCCCTAATGAAACATATTAATTACATTGTATGCTTAAAATGAATAATGTTAATGTATAAACTGACTGGGTGCTGAGATCATGTTACACTGTTAGTTTAGGTGCTGTTGGAAGAGGGCCTGCAGACTTTCAACCTGGTCTTCCAAAATGGGGAGCAGGGATGGACAGAAACTTGCCCAAGGCTTCACACATGGCTGAAGGGAGGGAGCAGATAGGCTCAGTAAAGATGGAGATAGACAGGTGCACTAAGAAGCTTCCAGATCCAGCCCTACTTCTCTCAGTAAGTTTTGTAACATTAAAGATAATTTATTCTAGTGCCATCTCCCTAACCAATAAGGCAGGTAAAAGACCCCAAGGACATGTATAGATCATTAACAGTAAATCCAGCGTAAGTGTGGCAAATGCATTTGGCTTACCATAAATTACCACATGAACACTAGTTATTAGTATTAATATTACGTCTCTGTTCGAAGATTTCAAGAGCCCTTCCAAGCAGACCAAATAGAGAAAAGACACCAGCACTCCATTGTAAAGCATTCCAGTTGTTGTGCAAGTAGGTCTTCAATTAGGAGAACTGAGTAACACTTGGAGTTGTATATATCTCAATGTCCTTTCCTCTCTCACTCCCCTTCCCCCAACTCTAGACTCAGCCACAACAAGCACCAGGACCAGGCTGATATAGGAAGTGTTGATTGTCTGACTCCTGCCTGCATTCCTCAGCTAAATAGAAATGATTTGCAAGTCCATTGTTGAGATGCTCCACAATCTCTTTCCTACCGTTCACACCTGGAACGAACACGCGCGTGCAAACACACACACACACACATATCCTTCCCGGAGGCTGTTCTGAATAGAGAAGGAGGAGACAGGTATGTAGAAATCAAAGCAAGAGTTCTTTGTGCTTTCCACTAGTCCAGGAAAGCTGCCTGGAGGAGGAAATGCCTGAGTCACCCCAGGGGGACGGAGCAGATGCAGGTCAAAAGGCAACTTTAGTTCTCTGAGCCAAGAGAGGTAAACTGCTGCATTCTTGCCCAAAGTGTGAAGAGGCAAGATCACTCCAGTTTTGAGGAGAGCTTACTACACCAACTGCCAACTTCTCCAGTCATCTGGAGAAAGATGCTGAAGAGATCAGCGTCCTTCATAATAGACATAAGAGACCCAAAACTCTGGTCCATAATGCACAGCTACAATTGCCGCTGTCACAAGCTGTTGCTTGTTTAGGCTTTTTTTTTTCCCAACCACATGAAAGTTTTTATAAAGGCCCAAACTTGAGCGCACAGATGGGCTACATCTCAGATCTAGGGGTGTGCCAAAGCCCTGTCACTCTAAGAGCCGCTCGGCCAGCAGTAGCCTCAGGAATAGCTGGGGGTTCCAGCGGGTCTGTAGACAGGCCCAGACCATGTCTGCGGCCCTGGGCGAACCGTTTCCAGCCAGTCTACGGAATCCCTGACGGTTCCGGAGGGGATCTCCCTTCCTGTGGCATCTAGGGTCTCCCATCCCTGGGCTGGGGCGTGAGGCGGCTGAGGTCCACCGTCCTGCAGCCCCACATTCCAGAGACCTCGCTGACCCACAACAAGAGCCCGGGGGCGCGGTGACAAGCCCCTCACGTCCTGGCCCCTTCCCGCCCCTCCTCGGTTACCCCTCCCCGACCCGCCCTCCCGCCTCCCCCCACCCCCGAGAGTTCCGCCTCCCCGGGCGCCCCCAGATTCCCACCCAGCTGGGAATCCGATCGAGGCCCGGACCCGTCTGCCTAGCGCGCCGCGCCGAACCCTAGCAACTTCGCGCGCCCTGGAGCCCCGAGCCACCGGCCCGCCCCGGCCGCACTCACCGCGCTTGGACTCGGTGTGGCGCCCCGGCTTCGCTCCCTCCCGCACCGCCGCGGCCAGCGGAAACAGGGGGCGGGGCCGGCAGGCGGAGGGGGCGGGGCCTCACCGGGCGGCGGGGCGGGGGTCTGACTGCACGGGGGCGGGACCAGTAAGGGGAGGGGTGGGAGGGGCGGATAGAACGGGGACCAGCGGTCCGAGCCGTGGGAGGACGGGCTGCCAGACGCAAGGCAGAGACTGATTGAAAGAGGCGAAGGCCGCACCGGAGCCCCCTCCACTCGAGCTATGTGTCCCGCATGAGCAATGGAGGGAGGACAGGGCCTGAAAGAGGGAGCTCCTTGGGCTGGGCGCTTACACAAGCTATTCCAAGACTGCCAAACAGGGTCTCAGCTTTGCAGCCCCTGCCGGTCCTCTGGCCTCACCATCCCCACCCAGCACCTAAGAAATTCTTGCTTGGTATTTCGGGAGGACTATTTGAGGTGTTGACAACGCGGGTGTGAGTTACATAACTGCCCTGAGATACCCTGTTGGAGGAGCAGCTGCCTCCCCTTGAGCTAGAGCCTCCAAGGGTTAGCAAAGGGCACTTGAGGCCTGGAGGGACCCAGCTGGAGCAGGAGCTTCATCTCTGGCCTACCTTCCTGCAGGCATGGGTTCATGTGAACACCTAAGCTTGTTTCTGAAGTGGCCCCTAAAACTCTCACCTCTCTGTTCTGTCCTCATACGTGCACTGAAATCTCAGCAGAAGAAAAAACGATTTTGAGACAGATCTCACTGTGTAGCTCTGGCTGGCCTGGAACTCACTGTGTAGACCAGGCTCGCCAGGACCTCACTGAGTGGACCACCCACACTGACCTCCAACACACAGAGCTCCTCCTGCCTTTGCCTCCTCAGTGCAAGGATTAAAGACATCCCAGCATGCCCAGCAGAAGACAACTTTTTCTTTCTTTGCTTTGCTCTGATAGTATCTGGCTGTGTTGCTCAAATGACCTCCTACGGGGCTGGGACTGTGAGTGCAGGCCACCAAATCCAGCTTGAGACAAACTGTTTAAATCACAAGGCTCTCCCTGTATTCCCCAGCTACCTGGCAGTTTCCATTTCTCTCCTGGGCTACCTCGCATAGTCTTGCTTGTTTCTGTTAGACTCAACCCATAATCCAGCCCCTGGAACTCTCATTTCCTACAGAGAGAAGCAGCCTCTCTTCCTTCAAAACCTCATTCACACCCAATCCTCAGCATGAAGTCTTGCCAGGCTGACCCCCACTGTCACTCCAATCACATGGGGTCAGTTCTGTCTGCGTTGCAGAAAAGGGGGTACAAAGATGGAATCAGACAAAGCAGCCTGGTAAGCTGCACACTCCCAGTTTCAGAGCCACATGCATCTGCTCCTGCTGCCTCTTCTAGACGCTGGGCCCCCGTAGGGAAAACAGTCACACCAACAGCACTCCTCCAGGCTTAGGAGATGAGAGGATTGTCTAAGATACTGAAAATGGATTGGGGTGAATGCTAATTTCCTCCTCCTCCCTCACTTGGATGGAACATGGGCAGATCTGAAATCTTAGAATTACAGAGAATCTTGAGATATCTCCCCTCAGTCATAACCCTGGCTGCCCACCCCACTTTGACACGCCCAGAGACAGAGAGAGCTGGGAACCCGCAGAGCTCCTAGCTGCAGGAAACTGCTGTTGGAAAAGCTGGAGAAAAGGAGTTATTCAGAACAAAGAACCAAAGTGACCTATGACCTGTGTGATAAGCACGCTCTGAGCGCGTCCACTGAAAGGAAAACTCAAATAAACCTCACGGTGAAGCCAGAAGCTCTTGGAGAAAGAACTCAGCCGGGCGGTGGTGGCGCACACCTTTAATCCCAGCACTTGGGAGGCAGAGGCAGGCGATTTCTGAGTTCCAGCCAGCCTGGTCTACAGAGTGAGTTCCAGGACAGCCCATGCTACACAGAGAAACCCTGTCTCGAAAAAAAACAAAAAAACAAAAAAAAAAAAGAAGAACTCCAAAAGCCATGGTACCAGGCTTCTGAGGAATTCCATTATGTTCCAGAAACACTGAAGCATAACCGTACATTGAGCTAGATACACATACAGGAAGCTCATCCAAGTTCTGGGCACATTCCACTTACTCGTCTTGTCCTGGCATGGCTTTTAATAATCCTGCTTTTGCTCTCAGGATACCCTAATTTGCACAATAAATTATATGCCACTTTAACTATGACCACAGGCAATACTTGGAGGAGCTCCTTCTAGCCCCAAATGTCAGTGATCTTTCTGACCTTTCTGGGTCTCCCAGGGTTTGGCAAGATAGCAAGATGGTTTATCCCCTTGAAATTACCATACCAAATCAAAAATGATAATAAGCAAAAAAAAGTACATTTCCAGCCAGTCACCCCAAGTCAAGGGACAGTGGCTGATGGATGGTGCCACCTCATGGGAAGAATTGGTCCTGCAAGGACACTGAGTTTTCTGTAGACTGTGACAGCTCTTGTCTTGTGTGCCATCACTGTCTCCACAACAGCCCCTACCATCCCATCATTCTCTAGAAAAGGAGATGGAGGCTCAGAAAGATAGGAAATTCCTCCCAAGCCATTCAAATGACATCAAAGACTAATCTAGGAGGCTGAGGAGACAACTTAATTGATAAAATGTTTTACTAAGTATGAGGACCTGAGTGTACTTAAAAACTAGGTGCATCGGTGATTCCTCAGTAAAGAGGAGCTCTGACAGGAGGATAGTGGGGACGCACTAGACAGTGGGGCAAGCTCCAGACCCTAACTCAACAAATAAGATGGAGAAGAAAGGAAAAGACACCAACACTGACCTCTGTCCAGCTCATGTCCAACACACACACACACACACACACACACACACACACACACACACACGCTGAGATATAATCCCAGCTTGTCTGCTTGGCCTGCACATTTAACGGCTAATTCACCTAGTGTTTAATTGGGGCGTTTCCTGCCTTCCCTTGTAGTTCCAATGGACCGCAGAGCCATAAGCATGTTAAACAAATGCTCTGCCACTGGCCACAACCCCAGCCCTGGAGGTATCATTTTGAAGAAGCACCTGCCAGAGTGAAGGCTGGCGCAGCCATTTCCTAATGCACCTCCTGCCACAACATTTACTTGGGCTGTTAGTCGAGCAGTTACTGGTCACCGACGCCTGCCAGGTGCACCAAGACTTTAAACCCACATCTCCAGTTGTCAACATGAGGCAGACAAAGTGACCCACGATTATTCTGTTCTTCTCATCCATGTAGCTCATCTACAGAATGCATCTCCTCCAGAAGGACCCCTTTCTCTACAATATATTTTACATTATGGATTCAGAGTGAGGTAGATGTGCAAGACTGTGGGGGAGGAGAGTAGAGGTGCAATGGAATAACAAGTCTTTGTTGTAGGAGTACTGTGTTGGCTGGGAGACGTGTCTCAGAAGTAGACCACGTGCTTAGCATCCACCAAGGCCCAATCCCCAATCAATCCCCAATACATTCAATCCCCAATACAAACAAATACCTTTGCTCTTTAATTGCTAAATCTGGCAACTGTGCCCATTTTATTGACTGTAGATAAAACAATTGCAGAACATTCATTAGCAGGAAGTCGAGCTATATAGCAACACCCTCTCTCACAAACAAAAGCAATGAACAAAAAACCCAACAATAACAACAAAACCACACACTAAATCAAAGATTGGCAAATGCTGTAAAGAGCCAGAGAGTAAAGACTTCCTGCTCTGTAGGTATACATTCTCTGTCCCAACTATACAACTCTCCACTCACGCAGAACTGCAACCATAACTGTACAAAAATAAATGAGCAGGACTGTGTTCTAATAAAACTTTATTTACAAAAAGTCACTGAATGTCAGTCTGCCAACTCCACCTCCAACTAGTGTCTTTTTCATATTGGGGTGTGCCAACACCTGCCTGGCCTCAGATGTATTGTGGGAGTGGGGAGTGTAAAACACAAGATTAGGCATTGAGCATGATGACTGCCAGCAATCCTATCAGCATGTCTATATGCATGTATGTGACCATCAGCAATCCTATCAGCATGTCTATATGCATGTATGTGACCATCAGCAATCCTATCAGCATGTCTATGCATGTATGTGACCTAAAATGGGCCTGCACCCACAGAAAGAATGCCTGTCAAGTAGAGACAGGTTTAGAGAGAGTTCTGTAAGGTCTTGCTTAGACCTGCCTGAGGAAAAGCAGATTCTGTGTCTGGGATTGCTGTGGCTCCGCATGGACTTTGTAAAGACAGAAAGGCATTCTGTGAAGCACAACAAGAATCACAGAAGCCAAGGAAAGCAGAGCTCCCCTGCAGGAGACCTTCAGGTGAAGCAACGCTGTTGGCAGTACTCCGGTTGAGGCAGAGCATGAAGAAGCAGGTGGTAACTCTGAGTGGGAGGGGGAGATGGGGGAGGTCATGTATGCAAACACTCACTAGCAGAGCATGTGGGTGGCAACTGTGAAATCCAAATGTTTGGTTGAAATCGATAAATACAATAGTGATAGCCATACTAGCCATGCTTATCTGATGAGTTTTCTCATTGAGCAACTATAGAATATTGGGCTCTACTCATTGAGGGCAGCTACATGGTTTAAAAATCACACTTCAGATTCTACCCTGGAGAACACATATAAAAGAACTGGCCAATTTAAATCATGGTGGTGGGACAGGAGAGATGGCCCAGTGCTTAAGAGCAGGCTGCTCTTCCAGAGGTCCTGGGTCTGACTGCCAGCACTCTCGTGGCAGCTCATAACCCTCTATAACTCCAAATCCACGGCATTTGGTGGCTTCTTCTGGCTTCTAGGGGTTTTGTACCCACAAGGTACACAGTTGTGATGCACATGGTGGTGCATGGGAGGCAGAGGTAGGTGAGTCTTTGAATTATAGGTAAGTCTGGTTGACATAGGGAGTCCAGGCTAGTTAGGACTACATAGTGAGATCCTGTCTCAATAAACAAACAAACAAACAAACAAACAGGAGCTGAAGAGATAGCTCAGAGGTCAAGATCCCTGTTCTTCCGGCCTGAAAGCACTAGACATGCACAGGCTTTATAGACATATATGCAGGAAAAACACCCATACACATAAAATAATGATAAAATAATTTAAAGATATAAAGTAAAACCACTAGCTGGGAATGATGGCCACCTATAATCCTAGTACTCGGGAGTCAGGGACAGTCTCTGTAAGTTCAAAGCCAGCCAAGTCTAAATAGTGAGTTCCAGGCCAGAAAGGGCTACAGAGTAGAATCTCTAAAATAAAATACTGAATAAACAACACTAAATCCAAACATAAGCTCGCCATAGCACTGGAAAAGCCAGTGATGGGGCGGGGTTGAGATACGATAAGGACATAGACTCTCATAAGCAGAGGCGCATGCCTGCCAGGCTGAGGATTTTGATGTGTATTTATGCTCTTTACTAAATAAGTCCTCACTGAAGTGTTTCAAACAAGAGAGCAACAGGAGCCTCAAGCCACCGCGTGTAGTGGCGCATGCCTGTAATCCCAGCACTTAAGGCTGAGGAAATCGGATCAAGTGTTATAGGCCATCATGGGTGACATTACAAAGAGAATGATGTGATCAGATTTGCATTTTGAACCTATGATTCTGGGTAGAGAAGAGAAGGGATTACAGGGAACATGGATTTTAAAAACGGATACAGGAGGCTTCAACAATAAAGCTAAAACAGAGCTTGTCTCGGTTGGTAGTGGTGAAGGAGCCATCCAGACAGAACTGAGAGGACTCCAAAGTGAATTGTACAGATTCACAGTGGACATGAAAGACTGGGAAAAAGAAAAGTCAAGAGCTGGATGTGGGGGTGCAGGTGTGTGATCCCTGCCTGTGACCGAGATGGGGTGGAGGGCAGCAAGCCAGGAAGAGAGGCAAGAATGTGGGGACTCAGGTTTCTGACTAGTGTGGTGGGTCATTTGTTGAGGTGGGGAACGAGGTGTTTAACAGGGCATCAGTGAGTAGAAGGAAGACAAGAAATACATGGAAGGTCAGTGGGAATTTTGGTGAAAGTCATTTCTTCAACAAGATCAGGCAGAAATAGTGCTGGAGAGAGCTGAGAAGGGAGTGAGTGCTGAGGAAAGGGTGTGGGGAGACAGCTCCTTCAAGAAGATTACTGGGGCAGAGAGATGGCTCAGTGGGTAAGAACACTTTTTCTTCCAGAGGTCATGAGTTCAATTCCCAGCAGCCACACTGTGACTCTTAACCTTCTATAATTAGATCTGAAGCTCTCTTCTGTCATGCAGATATACAGAAAGACAGAATACTCATATGCATGAATAATCTTTTTTTAAATGAAGACTGACAAAAAGAAAAAAGGAAGGAAGAAGGAGAGAGACAGGGAGAGGGAGAGGAGAGAATTTCCTAAGTCAGGCATGATGGCACATACCTGTAGTCTCAGCTTCTTGAAGGAATTTGAGACTAACATAAACAACAAAGTGAGATCCTGTCTCAAAAATAATGGAGGCATGGGCCTGGAGATTGCTCTTCCAGAAGAGCTGAGTTCAGATCCCAGCAACTGTATTGGATGGCTAATAAATTCCTATAAACTCATTTCTAGGTGATCTGGCGCCCTCATCTGGCACCAACCATACCCATAATGTACATACATACATATACATACATACATACATGAGAAACACACACATAGACATATACACATACACATAAAAGTAAATAACTTAATTAATTTATTTATATTTTCTTCTCTTATACGTGACATCCAGACCACAGTTCCCCACTGCCACCAGTCTTCCTCCCACGTCTTTCTTCTCCCCCAGATCTACTTCTCCATTTCCCTTCAGAGAAGCACAGGCCTCCCAGGGCTATCAACCAAACACGGCATAACAAGTTAGAATAGACTAGGCACATACTTCATATCAAGGTTAGATGAGGCAACCCAGTAGCAGGAAAAGGGTCCCCAAAGCAGGCATAGAATCAGAGACAGCCCCTGCTCCCACTGTTAGGAATCCCCCAAGTACATCAACCTAGACCACTATAACATATGTGCAGAGGGCTAGGTCAGTCCCATATAGGCTCCCTGATTGTTGCTTCAGTCTCTGTGAGCCTCTATGAGCCCTGGCTAGTTAATTCTGTGGGCTGTGTTCTTATGGTGTCCTTGCCCCCTCGGCTCCTGCAGTCCTTCCTCCCCCTAGTCCCACCCCCACCTCTGCTTAATGTTTGGCTGTGGGTCTCTGCATCTGCTCCTATCAGTTGCCAGATGAAACATCTCGGATAATGATTATGCTAGGTTCTCATCTACAAGTATAGCAGAATATCATTCGGAATCATTTCATTGACTTTTTTTTCCAGCTGTATTTGGTTTCATCCTAGGTCTCTGGGCTATCCAGCCTCTGGTTCTTGGACATCCAGGCAGTGTCAAGCCTGGGCATGGGCTCCTTCTCCTGACATGGGTCTCCAGTTGATTGGCCACCCTTACCACAGCACATCTTGCAGGCAGGACAAATTGTAGCTAGGTCAAGGGTTTGTGGCCCGGTTGATGTCCCAGTCCCTCCACTGAAGAATTGCCTGGTTACAGAAGAAAGCTGATTCAGGCTTTGTATCTCCCATTACTAGAAGTCTTTGCTAACCCTAACCCTACACCTGAAAACACATACACATATACACATAAAGTTAAATTAAATAATCTTTTTTTAAGTCACTGGATTCAATACACAGCACTATGAAAAACAAAGCTACAACCTCATGACAAGAGGCCTATTTGTGGTGTGCAGGGTCTTCCTATCCAACCATCCAGTCAATACTCTCACAGGCAATACTCACAAGAGCTCTCTACTTTGAACAAAATAAAAAGGCAACCAAACAAGAAACCCATCTGAGGGCTCTGGAGACCTATCCTGAGTAGGTAGGATTTTTCAGGGACTCTGTTGTGTGTGTGTGTGTGTGTGTGTGTGTGTCTTAGGATTACTATTGCTGTAACCAAAAGCAATCAGGGAGGAAAGGGTTTATTTGGCTCACACTTACACACTTTAGGCCATCACTGAAGGGATCCAGGGCAGGGAAATCCCAGGCAGCCCAGCTACAGAGGAAGAAAGGAGCTGAAGTGGGGCCTCAGCCTGCCAGGGACTCAAGAGGATTTTCAGATTAACCAAATCGATCATCTACTGAAATAAAAACTACCAACAGTTTTCTGAGGGATAAAATAAAGTCTAAAGTCTCTCCTATGCAGCCTTCAAAATCTTCAAGGTATTACCCAAAAGTTCATAGCATATAGAAAGCTGTGACCACTCTCAAGGCAAAGACAAATTATAGAAGCCAATGTCAAGACAACCGAGAGGTTGGAATTATCTAGAAAAGGGATTTTAAAATGACTGTGATTGTTCCAAGGTAATAAGAAATGAACCCAGAGAGAACGGGCACACAGATGAAACCATGGCCTGAAAGCAGAAACTAGAAAACTCAAGTAGAAGATTTAGAAATAAATAATCTGAAATAAAAGATCAAGCTGGAGTGATGACACAGGCCTGAAATCCTGACACATAGAAGGTGGAGACAGAACGATTGCTGCAAGTTCAAGGCCAACTATATAGTGAGATTCTATCTTTAAAAAAAAAAAAAATTAACTAGGTGAGCCTACTGAGTCTCCATTGAAGAGCTCAGTGGAAAGGATACATGGGCTTGAAGGCAGATCAATATATTATCCATCTTAAAGAGATTGAAAAGAAAAAGAAAACCAAGTCTCAAGGCATGTGGGATAATTTTAATACTATATAGTGTAAGTATTTGAAGTTCCAGAAGCAAATAGTACAGTGATTGATTGATTGATTGATTGATTGATTGACAAGGTTGTTATAATGTAGCCCAGGCTATATTGGAACTTACCACCTTCAGCCTCTGGAGTACTGAGATTACAGGCATACACCCAATAGAGAAAAAATCGTGTGCACACACACACACACACACACACACACACACACACACACCACGGGCTCCCCATTTAGGGAGAGGAGCCAGCCAGCCAAGAAGGAAAGACTAAGCATATGGGACCTGAACACAGTCACCAAGCATTCATGTAAACCAGTGTGCCCTGGGGTTGACTGCCACAGGCATGATGATCTTGGAGGGTTGAGTTCATCTGAAGTTTGGGTTTTGTCAAACCAGTGTGATAATGTGTTAGAGGCTTGAGACTGTCATTGGCATGGATTCTAAGGTTCATCAGGAGAGGAGGACAGTAAAATAATTAACACTGGTGGGGTAAGTAGAGCCCCAGCCCTTGGATACAGATGGTGGGAAGGACCATGTAGTGAGGAGAACTGACAAGCCAGCTGAAGGGAAAGGAGACGGACACCAGAGAATACGGCTCTGACTCACTGACACAGGAGCCCATGATTTCCAGGGAGCAGATTAGGAGGACAGTCTTCAGGAGGAAAACTTAAGAAACCAAGTGTCTGCCTGTTGGAAATGTCATTCATCCAAATACTGAATCTGCTCACGATGAGGACAGAAGAGAGTGCAAGGGATACAAGATGGCGGAGGGGGGGGGGGGAGTAGATGTTTTGACAATGAGGACCAGGTCAGGCAGTAGAAGAGGCTCCAGAGAAGAAGATGACATGCCTGCATGGCTCAGGCACAAATAGGTGAAGGGGATGAAAAGAAAAGGAGACAGCAGCTGGGCAGTGGTGGTGCACGCCTTTAATCCCAGCACTTGGGAGGCAGAGGCAGGGATTTCTGAGTTCGAGGTCAGCTGGTCTACAGAGTCAGTTCCAGGACAGCCAGGGCTACACAGAGAAACCCTGTCTTGAAAAAACAAAACAAACAAACAAACAAAAAAAGGAGACAGCGACCTTGCTTTTCAGTTCTTAAGCTGTTGTGGGACCGTGAAGGATAGCTTGGTTCCTGGTCAAGCACAGGCCTCGAACCCCAGACCCTAATGGGACAATGGTAGATGTTCGGCCTCACTCCCAGACTCCAGGCTCCTGACACACAGTCTAAGACCTCCATTGATCAGTGCCTTTCAGTCACTAGGGCAACGCCCCTACCAGCCCCTCCAGAGGTAGAGGGCTTGACTACAAGCCTCAGCCTCAAGAGATTTCCATATTAATGAGATACGTAAAGGTCAGAGGGCGTAGTCAATTAAGTATTCCTTCCCAGACCCTCCTCCTTACAAACAGTATTTAACCAAAGACCCGCCCTGGATAGGTAGGGGGGGTGGTACAGCCAGATTCATCCACATTCCACCATGACAATAAACCCTTTAAAACCATGGACTTTCTCATGTCTTTGGGGCTCCCGCCATGGGGAACCGTGGAGAAGGCCTTTGACTAATGAGCCGCCACAGCCACCTAATCTCCCACTAGAATACTTCTCTACATTCCCGCCATGGAGGCCGCCAATTCAACCAAGCTAGCCAAGCCAGCCAATGACCCAGTGACAAGAGTCTCAACCGGCTGGGTGCTGTTTGGGGCTTCTCTCCCCCTCATTCCTCTCAGCTGTGGGCCAGTCCAGACTGTATGCATCGTGTCCCAGTTGGAGGGAGGGGGGAGTCCCAGCGGCTTCTCACAGCCCAGCGTCCTGGTGCTGCATGGAGGGAACTCAGTCAAATTCCCAGGCCTCTGTTCCCCAGAGCTGGGGATCCAGAACTCAGCCCAATAGGACCCACGCCCGCCTGCAAGTGCCTGACAGCCCCACAAGCTGTGACTCATAAAAAAAGATCTGGCTACCATTAGTGGAGCTGGAGATGGCACATGTTGTTATAGGTTACTGGTTATCTACTGCTGCAAAAACAATGGGACCTGAGTCGTAAAACTATGCACATTTAGCTAGGTGTGTTCACCTGGGACCACATGCTTAGTCTTTCCCTCTTGCCTGGTTCTTCCCCATCACTTTGCACTTGGGAGGTAGAGGAAAGGGATCTGGATTTCATGGCCAGTCACAGCTACACAGTGAGTTTGAGGCCAGCCTAGACTATAAAACCAAACAATAAATGAATAAAAATAAAGAAGGAAAGAAAGAAAGGCGAACAACAACAACAACAAAAACCCATGCACATTTAGTATTCTATAGTTTCTCTAAGTTAGTTCCACCATGGCCTAGCAGGCATCTCCTTGGAACCTTAGAGAGTGTTGTCAAGGTCCTGGCCAGATGGTGTCTGGATTTTCCTTGATAGCTGGATGCCTGGGGGTCTTGGCTTCTAGCCGGAAGTCTGTTGGCAGCTGTCCTCAGTTACCAGCCGCAAGAGTACCCCTAGTGTGCCTTCTATTCCACCACATCAGCCAGAAATCTTCAGATGCAGCCAGAATAAAACCACAGGTGACACATCCAGCCACCATTGCCATTTATTAAAAGCCAGATCGAAATCCAGTGTCCCAGCTGCAGTTCCATTGTTATGACAAAGACCATGACCATCAGCAACTTGAGGAGGAAAGGGTTTATTTCATCTCACAATTTACAGTCCTTCATGAAGGCAAGTCACGGCGGGAACTGGAGCAGAGACCATGGATGAGTGCTACTTACTGTCTTGCTTCCTGTGACTTGCTCAGCTTGCTTTCTTGTACAACCAGGTCCACCTGCCCAGGGGTGACACTACCCACAGTGGGCTGGTACAGACCTGTCTACATGCCAATCTGGTAGCCTGCATGGTAACACCTACATCTGGAGAAGTCCCAACATCTGGGAGAAGGCCAGTGAGAACAATGTAGCGAGACTCCATCTCACAAAGAAAAGATAGAAAAATGACATAGAGTTAAGTCTCAGCAGCATGTGCTCCCGCACCAGGAGGGGCAGCAGACAGGGGTATGAGCTCCAGGAACCTGAGATCTTATCGTCTCTTAGGGTTTGTCCTCTAATGATGAAAGGAGGGGGATTAGAAAGTCTATTGCAGGCTGTGGTGAGGCAGCCCAGTACAGAGGTGGGAGACGGGGGGTGCAGCCAGACATGGTGGGAGCTGAG
This sequence comes from Mastomys natalensis, assembly GCA_021653895.1. Taxonomy (NCBI): domain Eukaryota; kingdom Metazoa; phylum Chordata; class Mammalia; order Rodentia; family Muridae; genus Mastomys; species Mastomys natalensis. Next base: position 1,712,384 of record JAJTUV010000100.1, read on the forward strand.
GCAGGGCAAAACATTCAGGATGGCACTTGACAGCTGATGATGGGCAGAAAGGAGTGCGTCAACTTGTGGTCCAAGCTGGTGAGAACTGGGCTATTTGCTTTTCCCACCATGCGTACTGTGTGAAAAAGAAATCCGTCGACTTACATACTTAAAAAATGTGTGCTAAATGGTTGAAGATTGTTAGACACGTACTGATTATATTCCCTCCAAAAGCCCAGACTTCTTAAAGAGTAGATGGTTAGCATGCACTGCACACACAGGGACAGCTTGAGAGGAGTCCTGAAGATGACAGAGAAAGGAAAAATGACACATCGTGATCTAAAGCACAGAATGCAGGCAGGAGTCAGAAGGCAAAGACAGTTCTCGGCTCCTATAGAGCCGAGTCAAAGCCAATGCTTCAAACTTGGAATTAAAGCCAAGTGCATTGAATAGAGTTGGTGTAATTAAATTGTGTGGCTGCCAGTAAGGTGACCAGAGGATGATGGTTCATAAGACACACAGACTGTAAAACAGACAACCAGTACCCGTGTAGCCCTGACCAGGAGCCTGGGCTCCAAGTAACATGTATCTATATGACAGAGATTCACTAATATACACTAAGATATAAAGAGTTAGAGTATACTCTTGTGGTAAATGTGTGTTACCTGCTCCAGCAGTCCGATTCCATTGTCCAATTGCATGAATGAATGACGAATGAAACAATCCAGATGTGGAGCCCTACCTTAAACACATTGCAGATCTAGGCTGAAAGTGCCAAGTCGAAGAGTGCTGGGCAACTCCAGGACTAGGTGAACGTGCCTCAAAAACAACGTGAGAGCTGGCGAAAAAACGGTAAAGGACTGGGAGCATAGGCAGGGACTGGATAGGATCCCCAGCAAGGAAAGGCTAGGCACGCAGGCAGCATGCGAAAGTCCCAGCAGAAGGCGAATGTCAATACCCACAAGCAAAACTGGATGACTACAGCAACAGCTCCAGGTGTGAACACAGACTCTGCAAACAAGGTGAAGGACCTTGAGAAAGGTGACCAATTAAACGTCAGGCTCCATACAACAGCATACACAGCATACACATCAAAAGAGAGAGAGGAAAAAGGAAGGAAGGAAAAAAAAAGAGAGGAAGGGAGGAAGAGGAAAAGGGGCCAGGAGTGGCGCTAGGCTGTAAATAAGTGGTTCAGGCAGAAATTGGAATTTGGTCAAGTTTGAAGCATTGGCACCGGCTCTAATAGGAGCTAACTGTCTTTCTATGACTCTATATTCTGGTTTTAGATCACTGTACCTACACAAAAATTGGAGGCTAATCACAGGGTCGTGATGTCTTTTATAGATGGCCTGGCTTCACACTGCTGAACTCTTCTTTGGTTTGAAACAAGGTCTCATTATGTACCAGGTTAGCCTTCAACTTGGGATCCTCCTGGCTCTGTCTCCTGTGTGCTAGGATTATAAGCACGTGTAACTATCCCTGGCCATCAATACTGATCTTGGTTACAGTGTTCTTTTTATGTCCACAAGAAAATTAATGTCTATTCTGAAATGTCATCTATCTACTCATTCTTTCTTAAGGAAAAAATAAAAAATCAAATGTCAGTCCTAGCAGATGCTGCGTGTAAATTGGTAGTGAGTGATGACTACAACTCAGATGATTAAGAATCCTGTAACAGAAAGTTCTGCTATGTTTTTGATTTTCATACACAGTTGTGGTTAATTAGCACACAGTTAGACATAAACCTCTGCTTACAGCTCATCATACCTCCATTGATTTCATAATGTGCTCACCGTACACTGAGCAGATTAAATGTCAATAGATGTCCTTTAACGGTTGTGTTTCCAAAAGTCAACTTCATTAAGAACAAGTAATATGCATATAAAAGAAATTTCAAGATGATATCATGGTTAGTCACAAATGCAAAACAATATATAATTTCTACAAGTTTCTGAATAATTAATAAAATAAAATTTATATACCAGTTCAGGTGCTATGTGCAGTTGCAATAAGTTGGACAAGTACTATTTTGATATATTCCATACTTGGTAAAAAGCTAAAATTATATTACCTTTTCCTTTAATATTTGTAGATACGCGTAAATATGAAAAACTTCTAGCTGTAATCCTAGCACTTGAGAGATGGAGACAAGACGCTAAGGAACTCGAGGTCATCCTTGGCTGTTAGCAAGTTCAAAGACAGCCTGGGTTACCTGATACCTGTCTCAATGATTAGATTCACCAATCAATTGACAAAATATTAGTCAACAGAAATTTAGTATCAGCTTCTAAAGCTGAAGAAAGGAAGGGATGTCAGAGCTGGAGGATGTGGAAGGACACGGAGAGACACTGTTTTCTGAATGCAATGTGGCTGCCATACTTATGAACTCCACTGTATAAGACTGAGTCTTTCAGTAGTCCACTGTGGATAGGGAAGAGTTTATGAGGTCCCACCACTGACTAAGGGGCTCTTGGCTGTTAATGGCTGCTGGGGAGCTAGGAAATCTTTTTTTTTTTTTCAGTGATGTAGCATTTTTCTTCATTGATGTAGCTACTGGTAAGTTGATCATGCCCCAGTACATAACTCCTCACCCACACTCATGCAAGCAGCCATAATCTACCATAGTGTGCCATTAAAAAGAAAGATGTATAGGTAGGTAACAGGGGAATTTGCTAGGGTAAATGTGAGTGGATTAGAGAGGATAAGGATAGGTACATGCAATCAAAACCTTAAATACATGTATGAAATTGACTCATATTAAATATTTTAAAATGAAGAGAAAAGGTAAACAAAAATTAGTGGCTGAGTATAGATAGCATGGTAGGGTATCACCTACCAGTAACCCATGCACTTGGAAGGCTAACACAGGAGGATCATGGGTTAAAGGCCAGCCTGGGCTAGAGAGTAAGGCCTTGCCCAGTGGGAAGTTAAGCACATTCCACTGCTACCCCGAGAAGCTCTGGCTGTACTGTCTTACTTAGCAGCACAAACTCAGAGCTTGGGAAATTATCTAGGGCAGGCCATCTGCTCCTTTTTCTTTGACTATATCCATGTCTTTACTGGCTTTTTCTCCGTGCTTAATAATAAAATTTATCTCTTAAAAGGAGAAAAGGGTCTTGAACACAGATAGAATTATTATATGGTCTCCCTGTTGATCTACAGATGGCACTTAAAGAATCCACATTAGGGCAGAAGCCGTGCCTCCATGGGATATAATTGCTTTGAAAATCTAACTGCTAAGAAAAAAACCCAACATAGTCTAATTTTAAAACTAATTACAAAACCTGTCTCCTTAGTGGATCCTAATTCTTCCTTTGCCAAGTGTCCCAGCTCAGTGAAACTCCCATCAATTTCCACGTTCATTACAGAGGACAAGTGTCATTGTCTCAGCAGCACTGGGGTTTGTACCTTTTTACACTGGTCTATTTTGAACAAGTCTGCCTGGGATCTGTCCATTTTGGCCATCAGATGCTATTAGCTAGGCTCCCTAGAGGCACAGCACGCATGTATGTATGTGTGTGTGTGTCTGTCTGTGTGTGTGTGTGTGTGTGTGTGTGTGTGTCTACAATGGGATATATATTATAAAAGGGGTCTCAGGGCTTACACCTTAGGGACTAGATAATCCAACAATGGCTCTCGACATGTTGGAGAGCCTGAGAACCTGGTAGCTACTCATTTAAGAATCTGGAAGCTTCGGTGGTCCTGACTGGCACTGAAGGCCTGGTGTGAAGTCCAGGCTGGAGTCTGATGCTCTACAGGGATGGGAGTGACAATAGGCACACTCTCTCAGGCAAAGCTTGCATGACTGTGCTGGCTTCCTTGTCACCATTTTCCCAACCTGGAACCCTCAATATATTGAATGGGGCACCCACCTTCTGAGCTGTCTTTCCCACTCAGTTGACCCTCTCTGGCAATCCCTCAGACACACTGAAAGATGTCCTTCATCATTTCCTAGGTGATCCTGAATTCAGTCAAACTGACAATGAAGATTAGCCAGCGCAGATGGCATCTTTGGTCTTTTTCCCATACCTCTTTTAGCTCATTTTTAGTCACTTCCTCTCCTGTCGTTCTAACAAGTAGGTCAGGAGGAATCTTCCCACTCAGTACATTTCCCCTTAAATCTGGATGTATTTTTTTTTTGCGTCTTTTGTATGCTTCTCTGTGCAGCCACATGTGTGTGTAATATGCATGAATTCATGTACATGTGTGTGTAAGAACCAGAGGGTGTCTTTCTCAATCACTCTCCATTTTATTTTCTCTTTTAAAAAAATATATTTATTCGTGTGTGTGTGTGTGTGTGTGTGTGTGTGTGTGGTGGTGGAGAGAGAGAGAGAGAGAGAGAGAGAGAGAAGACAGACAGACACCCAGGAGTACTACAGTGTCCCTGTGGAGGTCAGAGGACACCTTGTGGGAGTCAGTTCTCTCCTTCCATCATGTAGATCCCAAGGATTAAATTCAGGCTTGACAGCAAGTCCCTTTACTTGCAGAACCACCTCACCAGTCCCTCCAATTGATTTTTTGAGATACTGAGCATGGCGCTTGCCAATTTGACTAGACTACCTGCCCAGCAAGCTCCAGGGACCCACGTGTCTCAGCCTGCCCTGTACTGGAACTACAGACACACAGTGCAGCACCCAGGTTTATTTTTTTGTGTGGGTTCTGGTGATCTGAAGCCATGCTTATAAGCAAGCACTTTTCCTAGTGAATATCCTGCTGCCCTAGACTCCTTGGGTATTTAAGACTTGATATGTTACTTCTTATTCTATTTTAATATCTCACGTCTAGAACCCTCGATTCTTGACATATCACTCCCTCATGTGAGATTCTGGTTCCTCCTCAGCAGTTCGAACAGCAGCAGGTCATGTGTTAAAAGAGGAACAGCAGACAGTTCCCTATACTTTAAGCCACACAGAGCCATAAGTACTTGGTGTCCTAGGTCAGACAAACACAAGTATCTTCTGCCTTCCTTCCTTCCTTCCTTCCTTCCTTCCTCTTCCTTCCTTCCTTCCTTCCTTCTCACTTTCTGTCCTTCTTCTTATCTTTCATTCCGTCTGTCTATGCAGGTTCTCACACAAGTAGCCCAGGCTAGCCTTGGGAGGTAGTCGCAGGAAGATCAGGAGCTTAAGTTCATCTCTGGCTACATATCAAGTTTGAAGCCAACCTGGACTACATGCGGAGACCCTGCCTCATGGAAAATAAGACAAAAGGGTACCAGATAGTTTATTACTGTAGAGCTGAGTTTTAAAAGATTCTCTGGTTACAAACATCACCTTTCTATCTGAAGCAGTACATTGTAGAAGAGCCGAGGAAGGAGACAGGAGGAAGATGTGGTAGTTTTTAACAAAGAATAAGGGTAGAAGAAATTAAGAGTTCAAAGTGGGGAGGGGCTGAGAGTATCTATCACTCAACAGTAGGGTACTTGCCTAGCCTGCACTGAGGATGACCTCAGAAGGGAGAGGATAGACTAAATGGAAACCTCTTACTGTACAGTAATTTTTTTGAAGGACTTTTTGGAGTTGGAGTTAAATTGAACACATCAGTGTGAGCTCATTGTCCAGTTCTCACTAGAGGAGCCTAGCCGTAACCACCCTGCCTTCCGTCCTCGATGGATGGTAGATCCATGCTCAAGTGCACAGCTACTGGTCTCTAACAGCCTTTATGCACTTAAAGACACAGGGCTTCCTCAGAGAGCAGCTGATACCATACAAGGCTGGCTGCAAGAATAATCAAAGTAAATCTGCTAGCTGGGGCCAGAGGCACGGTGCTCTCTGCTGGTGTTGACTATATTAGTAAAAGAAAAACAGACACAGAAAGAAAAGAAACAAGCTTTGACCATTAGAATGTCAAAAATAAAATCTTTTATGAAAAGCCAGAGTCTGTCATGACAATGGTTATGTGGTGTCAAATGGGGGGTGGGGGGTGGGGGGACATGTGTGAGTTCCCCAAATGCCCACTGTTCAGTTAATGTATGAACCCATGTTGGTCAGCTTGATGTTATTCCAAAAAAAAAAAAAAGCTAGACATAAATCACTTTAGGAGGCCAAAGGTTTATGTGAACACATAGTTTGGAGTTTCAGCCCACAAGTGACTGCCTGTTGTCTCACGGCCTGTGTGGAGGCAGGACATTCTGTCGGCTCTCACCACAGAGCACAGCTGGTCACCTCATGGCTGAGATGTAAAACCAGAAAGAGACCAGGATCCCACAATTCCCTACAAGGGCACACCCACAACTTCAGACCTTAAGCTCAGCCATGAGGCAGTTTGCCTGGCATGTAAACACGTATCTTTATAGTAACAGAAAGCTGACCAACCAGCATTGGTGGGTTTGTCGATTGCATAATGACCAATTAGAGAACATGGATGCACTCACACATGCACACACGTGTGCCTTTTTACTCACTCACACATACATTGTCATTACAGATCAGTTTTTCTGTTTCATGTGTGATTTCTGTCTGAAACAGTGATGGTCAAAGCTCAGCTTGGTTTTTTTTGGTTTTGGTTTGGTTTGATGTTGCTATTTGTTTGGTTTGGTGTAGTTTTTCTGAGTCTGTTTTTCTTTAAATGTTGTCGTCAACCTGGCCAGAGATTAATGTGCTTCTGGCCTCAGATACCAGATTTACTTTAATTATCCTTATACTCCTACATTGACTCAACTGCTCTCTGAGGAGGCTACCATGTGTTTAAGTGGTCAGGCTATTAGAGGCTGGTATCTGGGCATGTGCAAATCGGGTTATAGTGGGCTGGCTTCTATGACCAGCAAAGGCAAAAGGAAGAAAAAGCCAAAATGGAAAAACAATGTGTTCATTGAGAAGCTGGTTGTAGCAGTGAGCTCCTGTAATCCCAGCATTTGGGAAGCTGAGGCAAGAGGATTGCCCTGAGTTCAAGCCAGCCTGGGCAAGACCCTCATCAGCCGTGATGACTGAATAACATCTTGCCTCAAAAAAAAAAAAAAACAAAAACAAAAACAAAATAAAAATAATTCCTAAAAGCCTTCTACTAGGTATTCCTTCCTTACATCTCCACCCCTCCCAGTAGCTCAGGGGACTAAGCCTTCTGGCTTTGAAGGACATTCCAGACTCAAATCTTGGCAACACCACAGCTGAGTTTTGGTTAATAATTACGCTGAGCATGTGCTGTACTTGCATCACATAGGGGATGCCCAGGCATGGTGAAAGACGCACCTGGCCACACGGAAGAACAAGTCATGTGTAATGCCGCTTCCTGGATAATTCCAGCCTGGGAATTCACTCTGAAAGCACCATCCATGCCAGACACCTAAACCCGCAGGCTCAGTGTCCTGTCTCCAAGAGACCCCCTCCTCCCCACCTAGCCATAGCGAGGCAGCACCCTGGTACCCATAGCTCTAATCTGTAACTGTATTCAAGCCCCAAAGTTTCATGGGGGTGGGGTGGGGTGAGCTGAGAGTCCAGCCCAAGTTCTCACACAGGGTTAGTGTGTGCTCTCACCCTAGGCCCTTGATTCTTCAATTTAGTCATATTAGCCCACCTGTGAGACTGTCTTTAAAATATAAAGAGGATTAGACATTGAATTTTAACACCACTCTTGTCTTGGTTTTTAGGACAGTGTGGCTGTAAAAAAAAAAAAACTGTAACCAGAAGGATAGTTTCACATTTTTTTTTGCTTAAAAAAATGGTGGCAAAATTCACTTGAGATTCAATACTAGGCAGTGTGTGTGTGTGTGTGTGTGTGTGTGTGTTGTGTGAAGAGAGAGAGAGAGAGAGAGAGAGAGAGAGAGAGAGAGAGAGGGAGAGGAAGAGAGAGATGTTTGTGTGTGTGTGTACATGTTTTCACACTGTGCATGTAGAGCCCAGAGCTGATGCCAAGGGTCTTCTTCAAGCACGATTCACTGTTTTTTAAGACAAGGTCTCTGGGCCTCATGGATTCAGATAGTTTGACTGGTCAGTGAGTTCCAGGATTCAACCTGTCTCTGCCTTCTCAGAGCTAGGATGTACGCTACCATGCCCAGCTATGAGGAGTGGTTTGGGGCATTGAGCTCAGGTTCCTGTGTTTGCAATGCAAGCACTTTACCAACAGAGCTGCTTCCCTGACCCGGCCACCATTTTCTAAAGGAATTCTTGGCTTCTGCTAAATCTGAAAACTCAGAACAATGTGTAAATTCCAAAGCAGTTAATTTTCATCTTAATCCAAGACTTTTAAAGTTAACTTATTTGTTATTAGTTTACAAAGAATTGGGTTTCATTAGAAATTTTTCAAAACAAAAATTAAAAAAAAAAGAAACAAAACAAAAAACCCACGTGCCTTTAACCCTAGCACACAAGAGGCAGAAACAGGTGAGTTCAAAGCTAATCTGGTCTGTAATAGCTATTTGCTGCAAGAGCAAGTTCCAGGCCAGCCAGGGATAGTAGAGAAGCCCTTTCTGAAAACAAACCAAACACAATTTGTTCTTGTTTTTCTTCCTGCCCATCTTCCCACTCCATTGTCCTCCCTCCTCCCTTCCACATCCCTGTTGTCTGTACCCTTCTCCCAGTCCCCTGCACCCAATGCTAACCAATGTGAAAGGTAGAATATTTAAAATTTGCCTTTTAAGGTATTGGAAATGTCCAAAAGCACACTTCACAGTGTTTGGTGCTGAGATGGATCGGATATGGTGGTCAGAACACGTGGATGAGTATGCTCTGAGCTGCTAACGGAAGCCCTGTGTTTTTTGAACACCGTTTGACATTCTTAGCATTAAACACTTACTTCTAAGATTTTGTAACATTTATAAGTCTGCCTTAGGCAGATGTTAGATGTCAAATGTTTGAAGTGCTTAATTATATTTTAAGCTGTCTAAGCCAATATAATTACTCATGTTTGTAAGTGATATTAAAGGCAGGGAGAACTCATGAGCTAATGGAGCATTAGTCCAACAGCATAGGAGGGAGGAATAACATTAAAACACCGGTGAGCACAGAAACATGATGTGCACACTGAATGTCGCAAAACTGGACCTTAAAACTTACAGCTGATTACAGGTCTGCAGTCTCAGTACCTTGGAGGCTGAGGCAAGAGAATCACAAACTCATGACCATCTTGGGCTACACAGAAACTTCCAGGAAGACTGAGCTGCACTGTCAGGTCCTATCTCAGAATAAAATAATAAAATAGAAATTATAACTTTCATAAACCAAAAAATGATATAGAAGTATCTTCTAGCATTACATAACTCTATTACATTAAAGGTCTCCTCAGACAATAAAATAATTGACAAACATGTAGCAGTTTGCAGGCTAACACAAATGTCGGCTTGGAGGTGAGGGAGTAGTTCAGTGGTAGAGCACTTGCCATGTGCTGAGCCCTGGGTTTCTTCCCCAACACCAAATAAAAGAAGAGAAAGCTATAGAATGGTGTTCCTTACTTAGAGCAGTTAAAGATGCTCTAAGTAGTCAGGCACAGTGGTACATGTGTCACAGTTCCAATTGGAAAGCTATCCAATGGCAGTAAGGAGCCAAGAAATATTACAGTCACACAAGAGATTTTGGGGAAGGGAATAACCCAGAAAAGCAGACATCTCTGCTCAGGTGAGAGAGAAGCAGCAGAGAACTGAGCAGAAGACAGGGTTTATATAGGGTTTCTTAGAGAACCTGGGGGGTGGAGCGCTCTAAGGTGGTCTGGGACTGGAGAGAGTATGTGGCCTGATCTGAGGCAAGCTCGGGGGATTGGTGGGTTTTTTTTTTTTTTCTTTAGGGCGGGACCTGGCTGCTCTCCCACCTGGGCTCAAGGGTAGACTAGGAAAAACTCCTTAGGGGCTCCCACACAAAGGAGCTCTTTTGTTGTTTGTTTGTTTCAGAGCTTAGGACCAAACCCAGGGCCTTGCGCTTGCTAGGCAAATGCTCTACCACTGAGCTAAATCCCCAACCCCGGAAGGGCTCTTCAGCACAGCTGTAAGAGTAGTCTAGGCCTGGAGCCTGGTACCTGGAGGTCTCCAAGGGTGGAACTTACAAGGGCAGTCTCTGTGTTCAAATGGAGTTGGTGTGAATAGCTAACAATACACACCTATAATCCCAGCACCCGGGAGGCAGAAGCAGGAGTCCAGCCTGGATACCCAGCATTTTTGAAACCTTGTCTCAAAAAATATGAAAAAAAAAAAAAAAAAAACCCTGCCTGCATTTAGTCAAAAAGTCCAAGTTCAGTTGCCCAGTTGCTTCTTGCCTTCAGTATGCATGAGAATCACCCACAGCTCTGGACCAAAGAGTGAGTAGAACTCTGTATTCCCAGAAAGTTCCTGAAGTATGTGCCAGCTGACCCAGAACCATACTTCATAGCCCTGGAAACTGTTAATCTTCACCTGTTCACGTGATCTTGCCCACCATTCCTGTTAACAAGTCCTGGAACTGACCCCCAGCCAGGTCAGACCCCCCCCAATTCCCTCCAATGTACACCTCCTACCAGCAACCCAGCCCTGCCTCTTCCCATGTAACAGCAGGACTCTTATCTAAGGAAGGCTTAGAGCAATGGTGTTGTCCTGAACTTCCAGGGGTGAGGTATCTCTGTGTGTGTGTGTATGTCCTGAACACATGTGTGTGCAACCATGCTCTCAAGTGTAGAGGCAAACTCAAGAGTCTATGCTCACAATTGTCAGCCAGAGAAATAGACGGGAGGTCTGCTTGATGATACTTCTCTTCTGTATGACTCCTCCAACTAGAATGCAGGCTCCTTGCCTGCCAGGCTTTGGTTTTCTTCACAGTCATGTCTCAAGGAACTAGAACAGAACCAGACACTTCCTGTGTGCTCAGAAATGGTTTGTGGGATGCACAAGGCCTGGTGCTTTGAACATTAAGTTGATGCTACAGCTCTGCTGTCAACAGTAATGGGTGCCTTGTGCCTGTGTCTCTCTCACAAGATGAGCAACTGTGGCCACAGGCAGGCAGGATTGGGGCGGGGAGTCTTCCTTGCTTCCTACCACAAGGTATCTTAATGCCACTTCCAACTCTGATCTAGCCATAGGATTCTGCAGAGTCCAAACCAAAATGCTCCTCATGTAAGGCCAAGGAAGAACATAAAATCAGAGCAGGCGACACAGCAGAGGGCTGACCAACAAAATCCAGAGGCCCCCAAAGCTACAGGGAACGTGGTGAGTTGCCAAACCAGAGAACTCAGAAGCAAATATCAAAGCCAGGGAGCACAGCCAAGAATCCCAGACCAGAGGGATGAAGAGAAAGAGCAAGTGGGCAGATCACAGCTGGGAGGAGCCCAAGCCCCTTTGAGCAGGCATTTGAGCTTGCTTTAATGTGCCTCCAGAGCCAAGCTGGGGTGGGCGAGTCAAGGTTACAGGCCTGTATAGAATGGGATTTTCTGGGGCTCTTGGTTTCTTAGAACAGAACCTGGGGAGACAGCTTGTGGGATTAGGAGACACATAGCTTGCTGTAAGGCCTGGCTTCCACATTCTAATGAATTCTCACTATTGCCTGCTGTTAGGACAGTGAGAACCTGGGTGCCCACCTTCCCCTAAGAGCTGGCATGTACCACCACTCCTAGTGTCCAGATCAGGATTCGGGGTTAGATTTCAAGAAAGGAACCGGGAAGAAGTTAGCAAAGTTGTCACCGAAGAGGAAAGACTTCCAAAAAGTCCCAGGCTGTCCTCTGACGAGGGAGGGCTGCAAAAAGAAGCAGATCCCTTTGATACCAAGAAAACATTTACAGGGTCACAAGACACTCAGCAGACTCGGGCTAAGCATCTGATGACTCTTGATTATTTCTAAAATGGGCTTGTGAGCCCGCCAGCTGGCAAACACATTTCCCTCCAATCCTCTTCTGCTGTTCACTTCTCTTTATTCTCCACAGCCTCCTCCTGTGCCTCTCATCATCCCTACAACAGCAGACCTGCTTTACACAAGGTGACTGCTGTACAAAAAAAAAAAAAAAAAAGAGCTTTCTTCATTTTTCCAAGTCTTGGGTTGGGGTTGGAACCTAGGGCCTCACATGTTAGACAGTTTGCTACTGATCTACCCTTTGCCCCAAAACTGTTTCTTTATAGTTTTCTAGTTCCAGGCATCTAGGCTCTCCCAGGGCGAGCTCTCCACTTTCCCATCCAGCATGAGGCAAACCCTGAACCTTCATGACCTGCCTGGCTGGCATCCATGAGTGTTGACTGTGGAACCAGGTCAGTGGAAGGAGGAAGGTTTCAGCTCACTCACCAGCTGCGTTAGCTATTGATTTCTCTACGTCTCCATTTCTTCACCCATGAAAGATTTTAATGTATTTTAATGAAGCTGTGGACGTCAAACAAGAAAGTGTATCTATCTGGTAGTGCTTTGTAACTGGAAAGTGCCTGCAAGTCAAGAAGAGCTAGGTGTGGTAGCACGCTCCTGATACCAGCACTCAGGAAGATGCTGAGGGACAGGTTTTCCTGGGCTACCAAAGACCCTGATTTAATGAGCAAAGCATTACTGTTATGATTACAGCTTCTCGTGCCTTAACTGTATGCCTTCCCATTTGTTACTAGATTAGAATTGCTTGGTTGCTAGTTTTAAAAAATAACCCAAAATATAAATGATTGAAATAATACTTTTCTCTATTATATGGAATCTATCCAGAGCTGTGATAAGACTATGGTATCAAGGATCCAAAATCTTTTTATCTGTTTGCTTTAACCATGGGGAGTGTCCATTCCTAACATTGTCTTAGTCCAAAATAGCTACACAAAATCCAGAGAGATCAGAGACTAAGGATGATTGACACTGAACCTGAAGACTTGAGTTTGATCCCCAGAACCCACAGAGAAGGAGAGAGCCCACTCCCACAAAGTGATCTCTGGCTTCCACACATCCAGTGAGGTGTGTGTATGCACAAACACAAATCTAAAAAAAAAACTAAAACCAGTCATTATAACATTCCAGTCAACTCCTTAGAACAAATCAAGACCACACCCTCTCTCCCTTGGAGGTCACCCCTGAAAATTCTGCTTCTGCTTACTGGCCTTCACTGGCCAAACTTTGTCAGCATCAGCTACAAGGAAGGCTGGGAAAATGTGGTTTTATTCTGAGTGACCATGCATCTATCACAACAGAGGGTTCTGGTCCTGTTATTTGAAAAGGAGACAGGGGACTCTATCATAAAAGTGGTCACTTCTCCATCCTCATCCTCACCTCCCTGTGAAGAGCAGCAGCTGACCTCCCCTGACCCCAAAACCTTCCCTTTACCTCTGAGAGCAAATCACACTCCTGCTTCTCCTCGTCGTCCTTCCCTAAACACACCACGTCTCAGCACAGGACTGACCACAGCGTCTCTTCTCAGCCCCAACTCTCCTCTCAGTCATGTCCCCAACTCTCCTCTCAGTCATGTCCCCAACTCCCAACCCAAATAAGAATCTGCTGTCCTTCCTGAGTCTGGTCCAGGGAGGAAGGTGTCCACTGAAGGGCAAGCCCAGTTGTCCAGGCAAGGCCTCCTGCATCCCTGCTCAGGACCAGGAGCAAAGGGAGAGACTGCAGCAGGTACAGGTGGGGCTTCTGCATCAGGCCTCTCTGAACCCCACACTAGTTCAGTTTAGCACAATAGAGCAGTTGATCTGATTAAGGTGCCCAGTACTGTTGTGGAATGAGTGCTCTTGACTCTTCAGTATGATGCAATGGGACTTTTGGAGCCCAAACAAAACAGACAAAAGCTATGAAGATGGGAGGGGAAGTACTGGGCAGAATTGGGATGGCTATGATCAAGATATATACATGCATAAAATTGTCAAAAATAAAGTATTTGTAGAGAGGAGATTTCTACTAATAAATGTCTAGAAATCGATTTCCTGATCTTTGGATGGGAGAACCGGAGCCCCATATTGGGCGCAGGACTTAAAGTACACACCCTTTTAACCTCATCCAACTGCTCCTATTCACGTGTCTGCCAGCCTCAGGCACCAGTGCTTTCTCATGGAGGAAGAACCCCCTGCAAGGATGGAATGAAACAGAGAGCAGAGTGTCCTGGTGTCCTGGGGGTGTAGCTGCTGGCTGTGACCTACTGGAGTGGCACGTGAGGTTAGCAGTCATGCCGTTGTGATTTCTGTTCATAAGCTAGTCCTGGGCAGCTTGCTGAGCGGTAAGCCATTTTACTCCTGTGCCGAGTGCTAAATTTGAGCTCTTGAGATGCTAAGTAAGGGCTCACACCTTGTCTGCAGACCTGCCTGAACCCATTACCCTTTCCTCAGACCCCTCTTCAAATACAATAATTTCTGGGTCCATTTCTTCCATTAGGTAAGCAGTGACCTGCTTCTAAAAGCAAAGCACTCAGAATCTGAACAGGGAGCCCCCTGCTGGAGGCTCAATGAAGAGATGACCAAAGATTTGCAGAGCCTGGGTAGTTCCTAATGGACTTGTTCTTGGATAACACAGTGATGCTGGCTGGAACGATTTTTGCCTCCGAGGGCTTTCCAGTGGTGGCTTTAACTGACAGGCATTCTGTAGTGTTTGAGGAATGTTGGCCATATCCTGTACCCTTAGTCAGTAGCACTGTCACGTGGCAGCAGAGGACATCTAGGGTGGCCTATTGCAGTTCCCATGGTTCAGTGAGCCTTACTCGTGCACCTGCGCAGTGTGTGCCTCCCTGGTGTGCACCTGTTCCTTTGTGTACCTGCTCCAGGACATGTCAGCTGCTGCTGTCTGTGATCTATTAACAAGAACGGAATTCTGTTATTCCTGTACAAAGAAATACGCACAGAGGTCTTCATGTTTGAAGCAGCCTTTACTAAAAATGAGTGAGATGACATGGGCTTATATAGCAAAAATGTAACACTCCAGAAGACATGCAAGAGCTTGAAAGGAAATAAAAAGTGTGGTCAATTCCACCACTTGGGCTCTGGCCCTATAGGAAAGCCATTGCCCATTCTTAGCGAGTAGACAAAAAACAAAATGCAAAGCTTCTTTGGGACCCAACCTCCTCTTTCACTCAAGGTCTCCTCTTGATTCCTGAGACACCTCCATACACTTCTTGCCTCCAGAACCCACAGCTCTCAAGATGAAATGGTGCCCCCTTGCCCTTCCGGCATGGTTCTGCATGATCTTCACAAACTGACACCAATGTTGGGCCTCCAAAGCCCCCTCTGGGCGACCTTGATGACTTCCTGTCCCACTTCCCACAACCAACAGGTCACCTCTTCCTTCCTCAGTCTAAAGGAAGCTCCGGGGACTCTTGTCCATGCTCCTTGGCATGTTCTCATTGTCTGAAGCACTTCAGAAGTTAACTATGGCAAAGCAAGTAAACAAATGCATTACCGATCACAGCAAATTAACTGGACTCTCAAGGCCCCACTTTCTTCTTTAAAATGAATGGCCAGGCTTGCCTGAAGTCCTAGCTTCTTGAAAAGCTGAGGCAGGGGTCGCAGAAACCCAGAAGCTTAAAACCAGCATAGGCAAGAAAGTGAGACTCCATCAGTGACACTGTCAGGACCATGGAGATGCTCTATTCTGGACCACGTAATGTGAGTTCTCATGGAGGGGGTTCCCAGGCAGGCATGAGCAAACTGTTGCACAGGAGGAGGTACCTAGTAGTGATCTATTGGAAAGTTAGCCACAGGTAGCTATTAGGAAATAGGAAGGAGATTATTAGTCACAGAAGGCTATGGGCAGTCAGTGAGCCGGGAAGGCTACAGTCAGCTGTGTGGGGAGCAGGAAGAACAGCAGAAACAGCTCCCTGTCCCACTGGCCCAGAAGACACTCCACCAGTAGAGGGGTATCTAAGGCTGCTTTCTTCTAGGGCAACTCTTTGGACAGTAGGCCTCTAAGTAAGTAAAGCTCTTCAAGGCCCTGAAGTCAGTTTAGGGGAAGCTTATGCTCAACAACACTAGGACTCAACATCATGACCAGCCTACAGCTTGTGTTCAGGGGAAAGGGTTGTGTCTGTAGTATTTCTACAGCCAAGAGGCTGCCTCCATGCTACTCCAGGGGCCTGTCTGACCTCGGACCCACACTGAGGTAGGGAGAAAAAGGCTGGGGCTGTCTGGGAACTGCAAACACAGACTCCTATCTTCACAGGAAGGCCCAGGCCACTGGCTCAGAGATTTAGTCCAGGCTCCTTGGTTTCATCTCCTCTCCTTGAGAGCAGATTTCTCTGTATCTTACAGTCGTGGGGCCGGCCTGAGGTTCAGCTGGAACTCATGAAATTGTTTTGTGTGGCAAACAGTGTGGTCAAGAATATTGATGAGAGGGACTGGAGGCCTGCTTGTTTTCCCCAGCTAGGATCAGTCAGACTCCTCCCATCTGCATGTGCTCATCTACAACATGATGGCACTGTTACTCATGGGTAGAACACACTTGTCCAGCCTGTGCTAAACCTGGGGACCACTCCTAGTGCCTCAAAATAAAGAAATAACATTAATAAATATTTCCTGTCCCTTAAAAGAAAACTCTTCCAAGTCTTTCATACTCTGATCTCTCCCATCTGTGGTGGCCAATTGTTGTGGGGACCACCCAACCCTATTGCATAGCTCACTAGCCTGTCTCCTCAGTTGAAGTCAGAGTTAGTGTCAGCACATATTTATTGGAACTGGAGGATGTGCTCAGCCCTGGAAGGCATCGCTCATACATGGGGTTGATTAACCTTGTACATATTTTGCAGACAGGAAACTGAGGTACAGTGCAATTAAGGGTGTTGCCCTAAGGCTGTCCACTGAGGTAGTGCGGTCTGACTCCAGAGTGCTGCTCACCTCCACTCTGTAACACCACGACTGCTGCCCTGTTCATGCCTGCATTCCCACAGCATACCTCTATGAGAGCTGGGCACACACAACATTCCCAGGTTGGACCTTCCGCTTCTGCTCCAGGTTACTTGAGCCAGTGTAGCCAGCAGCACAGGTTAGAGTGGCAGCACAGGGACCCTTGAGTGTGGATCCCCAGTGTCTGGTGATGTTCCTGGCTGAGTCCTTGGGTACATCCTTCTCCTAAGCTCTGCCAGCTCATTCAGACATTTCAGTTCTTTTGAAAAATGCAAGATACCTTGGGATCGTTGGCATCGCAGGATCAGACAGTTCGCTCCTGGTGGTGTACTTTCTGCTTAGTATTTTGACCACTTCCAGGTGTTGTCACTGCAGGGCTTCTAAGTCCCTAATAACCATACTCATTCTCTCTTTGTGTCAGCAGATTGTAGATAGGGTGTTGAACTCCAGGCTGCTTGGTTAATACTTCAAAGCTGTGTGGAATCCCCAGCAAAGTCTCCTGCAAGCCTCTGTTGATGGTAACCTGCAGGGCAGACACAGATGTGATGGTTGAAGCAGGGACAGGGATGCCATAGTGAAGCTCTCCATCAGACTGTCCTTGTGGATTACTGAGGCAGGTTCTTCACCCTGTGAATGGATGTGAGCACAGGTTTTCAGGAAGGGGATCCATGGATTTGATTTGAGTAGTGGCCACTCTCAGTGTAAGCACTGAATACTAGCCCTAAAGCTAGGACTACCTACCCAAAGCTCCTACTGCTTCTCAAATTAACCAGGGAACCCCTAGGAGGTTCTTTCCAGGCTTGTTCAGTTCTGTTCCTCTCTTGCTCTTTCCCAGGAAGGACATTAGTTGGCCTGAGGCTGGCTCCAAAGAGACGGCCATACAACAGCTCTGTCTGTAGCATCCAGGAACAGAATATTTTAGATTCATTCCTTCACCTCCTCCAAATCCAAGTCCATGGGATGTGCCACAACCCAATCATTGTCAAGTAGGAAGGAATGGCAGGAGGCCGGGGACCTGGGGGTAGAGCCATCCTTTGAAGCTGCTGGGCATTAACAAGGCTGTTCTGCGTCATAAGTGATGGGACAGGCAGACACTATGCCAAAAGGGTTAGAGACTTGGAACTAGACAACAGATGAGGTGGGGCTGAACATGAAGCTGAGGTGGAGCAGGGCACCCAGGGGTAAGTGTGCAACTCCCGTATGCCTTACACTTGGTAGCAATCGTAGGGATGGACACACATATAGTTACACGAGAGAGAGAGACAGAGACAGAGAGAGAGAGAGAGAGAGAGAGAGAGAGAGAGAGAGAGAGAAAGGGAGAGAGAGAAAGGGAGAGAGAGAAAGGGAGAGAGAGAAAGGGAGAGAGAAAGAGAGAGGCAGACAGACACACAGAGAGATACAGACACACAGAGAGACACAGACATACAGACAGAGAGACAGACAGACAGAGACACAGACACAGGCAGAGAGACAGACACAGAGACAGAGAAAGAAAGAATATAAATATCAAGGGAACAGAAGTCTATGTTCCATCCCATGCAATAGAAAATAAAAACAAAAACAAAACAAAAAACCAATTCCATCAAAGCCAGGAATGTGAGCAGAGCTTCACTGGCAGAGGGTTTGTCTTGTATGCATGAAGATGAAGGTCTGAATTAGATCCCCAGGTACCACACAAAACTGGATACGGTTGCACAGTGCTGTAATCCCAGCATCAGTAAGTAGAAGCAGGAGGATCGGAAGCTCAAGGTCATCCTCAGGCTACCTAGCAAGTTTGAGAACACGTTGGGTGACATAACCTGTCTCCAAAATAATTAAAAACAAACAAGCAAACAGTGATGCAGTTGTTGTTGTTATTGTTGTTGTTATTCCTGTTTTGTCAGTGCTGAACACTGACCCCAGGTCTCACACATGCTGAGCAAGTGTTCTACCAGGGAACGGTATTCTCCAATCCATGACCAGTTTTCAGCATTTGTGGAGTAAAAGGTGAGAAGGGAAGAGACCTCAAACACCCACCCTCATCTGCCTCTACCTCTAAAGAGCTGTGTGACTGGGGGTATCTCTCCTCTCCCCAGGATTATGGAGACATCTCTGCACTGGTCCACACGCTTTGGTCCTACTCTGGAAGATGTAAGATACCTAAACCTGTAAGGAAGAGTTGGGAGGAGTCCACCCCTGCCTATCCAGGCCTGAAGTAAAATCTGGTTGTTTCCTACTAAACAATAGAAAACAAAATGTCCATATGGGCTTCTGGCACCTGCTTAGATGTTACACTGTTTAACTTTTCTGCTATATGGCTAAATGCCTGAGACTATATCAGGAAATATCTATTTTTGACTCACAGCTTCAGTCCCTCGTAGTGGAACAGCCATGGCAGAATATGGCACCACATTCCACCCATTGTAGTAGAAGCATAAGTGGGCATCTGGCACAGGACAATGAGTAGGCACAGACAACCAGGAGCAAGTAGAACCTTCAGAGGCCAGGCTCTAGTGTCCCAGTGTCACCACCCATGCCCTGTCTCTTAAAGTCTCCTCAACCTCAAAACAGCACCACCAACGTGTCGATAAACATTCAAGAAATGACACGGAATGGGAAAGATGTTTAGATTCAAACCAAAGCGCTCTACTCCTAGACTGGAAAACATGTGCTCATGTCACAATGCAATGCATCTAGTGCAACTTCAAAAGGCTTCATAGACCTAGTGCGTCCCAACACTGTTGCTGTGTCTGAAGTCTGTGTCTTTTCTTAGCTATGAGCCCTTCTCAAATAAAAAGGAGGTGACATCATTCTGGTACACAATGGCCCTAAGCAAGCATTCCTATTCCAAAAGAAAGAAATGGAAAATAGCAAAAAATAAAGATAAAGAAAATTTAGAATTGACTGAAGCAAGACTCCTGGAACCCAAAAATACAAAGATTAAGTCCTGTAGCTCCATATCCAACCTCTGAGACTCATGGCGGCGTCATGTGGGCTCCAAGAAACTTGGGCAACTCAGGCCCTATGGCCCTACGATTTACAGCATCCATGGTGTCTTAGACCAGCTCCACTCATGGATGCTATTTTCTTGGCAGATATCATCTCCCACATTCTCACATCTCCAACACCCTGGAGTCTGCCCTGTAACTCAGGTTTCACCTCCACAGCTTCATGTGCACCCTGCTTGGAGGGACCCTGCAGGGGTCTGACTGTTCCACATGCCACCTGGGCTCACAGGCTCGTCTCTGGGATGTTGATGCAAGGCCCCATGATCCAACAACCTTGGGATCCTGTGATCCTGACACACTAGCACCACACGGACAGTGCCTGGTTCTGCTTCCAGCCTGGGGACTAGAGAGGCCCCTCTGTGCCAAATGCCCTATGCAGCTGAGGCTAGGAAACACTTCCCTGGGTGACTATGGACCAGGATACCCCTTCAGCTTGCACTCTTTTTAGAGGTGAACCTTTTTCTAATGGACTTGGAAGTTTATATCCCAGAACTTACTTTCAGAGGGATCGTGCCTTCAGGATATCATTCCTATTGTCACAATGCAAAGTGCAAGGCTTCTAATCTCTATAAAAATTACAGGCCTTGGGGTTGGAGAGATGGATGGCTCAGTGGTTAAAAGCATATACTATTCTTACAGAGACCTTGAGTTTGAGTTTAATTCCTCGTACCCACATCAGGGAGCTCACAACTGCTGGTGACTGCAGCTCCAGGCAATATGACACCCCTCTGACCTTTCTCCTCTCTCTCTCTCTCTCTCTCTCTCTCTCTCTCTCTCTCTCTCTCCTCTCTCTCTTTCTAGAGGTTTTAAAGAGAAAATTTTGAAAACAGGCTCATAGTGAGACAAAAACATTTTCTTAAAAAATACAGCCTGGGCTGAAGAGATGGCTCAGTGGTTAAGACCACCAACTGCTCTTTTAGAGGTCCTCAGTTCAATTCCCAGCAACCACATGGTGGCTCACAATCATCTGTAATGAGTTCTGGTGCTCTCTTCTGGTGTGGCTGAAGAGAGTGACCTTGTACTCACATACATACATACATACATACATACATACATACATCATACATAGATCTTAAAAACAAAACCATACAGTCCTTTTGTCTCCATTTGTCTGCAACTTGAGCTGACTGCACACCTATCCTTGCCCACACACATATCTCAAATCTTTTTGTCTCACTCTTTGCTTTTAGTTCTCAGTATAAACTTAGCTAAAAGGCAGAAATGATGGTGCCACGGCCTGAATATTATACTTCCTTGACATTTCCTCTGCCAGGTAAATCTGTCCACTGCTTTTTAAAATTCAGATTTCCTCAAATACCAGCAGAACATAAATATTCTTTGCCAAAATGTAACAAAAATTCCTTGCACAATTCCCAATAGACTCCTGTCCCCACCTGAAACCTATGAGCATTCTACTGTCTGTACTTCAGTAGGTGTTCTGGCCATTTGTACCATTTAATGCCAGAACCACTAAAATACACTCACAACACACTAAGCCTTCTCCAAACTCTTCTACGTTACTCCCACAAGTGGCTTCCAAAGGCCTAGAACCACCTAGTCTGGCTTATACTGAAACAGCCTCGCTTCACTGGAAGCAAGGTTTTGTATTGATACTCTCTCTGCATTGTGACCCGACATAACTAAAGACAGGAAAATCTTACGTTGGCTCATCGAGAGTTTCAGAGGTCTCAATGTGGGAAGGCACAGGAGAGAAGTGTATTCCCATCCAGGAAGCAGAGGGTAGCTACAGCCAGGGTGACTATAACCTTCAAAGGCTGACTACACATGCTCTGTCTCTGCCAACCAGATCCCACCGTTCAGTCTCTGCAGTCCCCAAAATGTTGCCACAAGTTGGAGACAAGCATTCAAAACATGAGCCTAAGGTGAAAGTTAAGATTCAAGCAATAATAGATGCTAACACTTCTAGCGATGTGATCTTCAGTGTTGTCTCTAAGAGACAGTTTCATAATCCAAGACAACGGAACCTTTGCAGAGTCAGTTGATAGTGAAAAAAAAAAACATGAGGACAAAAATCCAGAACAGAGGACTGGCAGACAGCATGCTGGGAAGTTCTCCATGTCTCTTCCTCTAGACAGCCTGTCACTGGTCCCTGCTGATGTTCTTCCAGAAAAGGCTCGTAGATGGCTCCTCGCCACAACTCTTGGCACGATCAGGTCAGGTCACCATCGCTCTTTTCAAATCTCTGACTCAGACGCTGGGCTCAATGTCCTGAGCATCATCTTCCCTTCCTCTGCTTCATCTAAGTGTTCTCTTCCAAGCACAGTTCTGACTGCATCCCTCTAGTCCCAACCTGCCAGTCCTGCCACTCTCCAGAGCTCACTGCCATGCTCCAGACAAGACGTTCTCCCTTCCTTTCCCAGCATCTATTGAGCTGAGCAGAATTGTACCCTTCATGTTTCCCTCTCAGCAGCTTCGGTTTATCAGAGAGCCACAGAGATGTGGGTGGGCCTTTCCCAGGGCCATGCATCTGACCAGTGAGTAGTACCAGGTCCAAGTCTGAGGCCCTAAGTCTAACGCTGCCTCAGCGCAGCGGGTGGAGAGAAGTGCTGCATGGGACAGTTTCCTGCCTTGACACTCAGCAGTGGGAATGCTATCTGTGAAGCTGTAGGTCGGCTAACATTTAGGACTCTTCACCCTGTAACTTAGCTCTACATTAACTAAATCACCATCTGCTACAATTAGAAGATGTGCATAAATGCATTACAAAGGGCTGAGGTTTATTTTCCTTTTGTTTGGGGAACATGGACTGCTGACTTGCTCTTGCAGACCAGGATGGTCTCAAACTTGTGGCAATCCTCCCAGGTTTGCCTCTCCAGTGCTAGAATCCCAAGGATGTTCCACCATACCTGACAATGCTGACATTTGAAGTGTTTTATGATGACAGGTTCAGATTAGTTCATGTTTATCCCTAGTACTGTCTCTTGTTACCCCTCCCACCAAATAGCTCCTACTTCTACTCTGTTTTTGACATGTATAAATGTATGTATATATGCATTCATATATATAAAACATAGGTTTCACATATGAGTCTGCCTTATTCGGCTTATCACAGTATGGTAATTCTGCCCATCTTCCTGCAAATGACATTCAGAAGACAGGAAGACCTTTTCCACCCACAGTACAGATGGGTTTTGATCACTGCCACGAAATACAGGGTGTACACACCAATGGCAGACACAAGTCCTGATACCCAGAACTCTCCCCTGTAAGAATAAAGACAGCAGTAGAACCAGGTTGGGCAGGATTGAGGGCTTAGGGCACAGGGCACAGGGAACAAGCAGTTCTGTCACCAGTGCCTTCCAGGACACACACACACATCATTTCCCTATCCTATGAAGCAGTTTCCCTGGAGTATGGTCTTCCTGCACACTGACAGGGTGGGGTGGCGATGTTAATTGCCTAAGGCACAATGCAAGCTTATGCAGTAACAAAAATTCAAGAAGGACCTGCATTTACTATTGCAGAGGAACACATGGGCTGAGTGAGGAGAGCAGTTATGGAACAGAGGAAGTATTTCCTCCAGGAAAAGTATTTCCTGGAGGAAATGGAGTGGCAAGTGGCTCCGTGTACCATGCACGGATTAAATGCAGTCACCAGGTGGAAGGGAAAAGCAATTACAACAGCATTCGGGCCAGTGGTGCACCTCTGAAACAAACAGTGACCTTTGCTATACACCCACCACTCCCTACCCAAGATGGCTCAGCCTCCCACCCTGTCTCCATTGTGATCCTGACTGAGAGGACTGCTGAACAGTGAGCTCCAGCAGATTTCCATCAACCTTGGTCTGAGTTCTTCATGGGACAAATGAGGCCCAGAGCCAGGGCTTTCTCCTACTTAAGTCTTAGACCAATCCTAGAGGACCAAGTTTGTCAGACTGGCCTGAAAGGAGCTCAAGGATGCTTTGTGTGTTCAGATTCTGCTGTGACTAGATACACAGAGCAGAACTGTGGTCCACATCTTTTATAACATGATAGTAGGAAGGCTGGTCACGGTGACTCACATCTAATCCCAGCACTCAGGAGGATCGGCAGAGACCTGCCATAAGTTCAAGGCTGACCCAGGCTGGGTAGTGAATCACAGGCCAGCAAAACCTTGTTGATGTTGTCTGAGAAGGTAGAGGCTTCAAAGAATGAGCTCAGAGCCTAAGATGGTGCAGATTGATGGACTGTAATCACAGGGCTACAGGCTTCTCGCCAGTTCTCCGTTACTAATCATCTGACACACTAATCCTATGCCCTCGTGGTATCTTAATTTATTTTTTTTCAGGCCTTGTTTTGCTATGTAGTTCAGTCTGGCTCAGACTCCTGTTTTAGCTTCCCAAACAATAGAATCATGGGTATGAGCTTGGTTGTCATCTTTTTTTAACTTTAATTTCACGCTAAGCAATGCAAAGACAGCAAAGATTCTGAAAAACTAACTGTGTAACTATGACAGAAGAAATGGCAATGGCTGTGGATCTAAAAGGCCTGTGTGTGCACCATGACAGGGAGACCCTATACAAAACAAAGGCTGTTTTACATACATACATACAGAGAGAGAGAGAGAGAGAGAGAGAGAATGCCTATCTAGATATTCTGGAGTTATTTGCACAACCCCCTTCATATCTACGTGCTTTCATGATCTAACCAGCAGAAGATCCCTGGGACAAGAACCACAGTCTCCTCAAACCCCAGTGCCTGACATTCCCAGCCTTGAGTAAAGGTTGCATGCAGCTGTTGTACCTCTTACCTCTGGTCGGTGCTGTGAGACGGCCCCTTGATGCAGAGGTCCCTAACCCTCCCTGAGTTCAGGACCCATCTCCAATACACTCTAGACCTTTGGTCATCACCTCCTACCCTGGAACCCGCTTTAAGACATCCACGTACCCAGCCCCAGCCCAGCACTGTTAGGGCCATTGAGCTGAAAGAGGCAAGAGATTTTTTTTTTCTACTTGGAAGGAATTTATAATTGAGATCAATGTAGTCAGTGGGTAGGATGGGGGTGGGGACCCCAAACTTGTCCAAGCACTTGATATGGAGCTGAGATGTACAAACTCAGGAAATGGTGATCACTGCCACAGGAGACCTACCACACAGTATGTCCACTGGTCTCCGGAGCCCAACACTGCCTCTCCCTGCAGGTACAGCCCAAGACAGCCAGCCCCTTCACTGACCACCCTTCTGAATGCTGCCCTACTCTGCACTCTATTCATTCAGATTGGCACCTCACAAACGGCCTGGAAGAGGTGTGGGGATCAGGTGACTGAAAACTGAGCTGAGATGGCCATAGCCAGCTGTGGGAATGGGCTCAGGGGCAGGAGCCCCAGATTCATTGGCATGTAATGGTATGTGCCTGAGAGAAATGTCAGGCCCAGAAGACAGCAGCAGGCTATATGGGGAAAGGACTTAGGGTATGGTCCTGGCTTTGTCCAGTACACAGATGGGTTTTAGTCCCTTCTCCTACCAGGGACAGAAGGATAGATCTCTGATGATCTCAGAGTACTCCTCAGAGTTGAGCCTTAATGACCCCACCCCCGCCTTTGCTGCACCTTGATGCCATATGCACCAGGGATAAGCCACAGCAGGCTGCAGGACGACCACTACAGTCCCCACAGAATGAGTGAAACTCTCAGGGGAGGGAGGGTGTCAGCTTGGATTAGGGGAAGTCAAAGTGGCCTCTTCTCTAGACAGGTTTGTTGTTGTTTGTTTGTTTGTTTCCAGACATGTCCTTATTGTGTAGCCCTGGGTATCCTAGAACTCTCTCTGTGTAGATAAGGCTAACCTAGAACTCCTTCTAGGTGGGTTCCCATCAGCTCTGCAGCAGCTGGCAGGCAGACTGAGCAAACAGAGGCAGGGGGAGGAAGGCTGGCTCCAATGAGACAGGCAACAGTTTCTTGCCTAGACAGGTTTCCTTCCTAAGCATGTATGTCCAAGCCCACAGTAGACAGTGATAGGAGGAGGGAGCAGGCCAGGGGGCAGGGGACTGCTCGTGACTATTGGCAAAGGTTCCACACTGCATTTTTCTGCCTTTGAGCCCCTCCCACATGAGGACAGACAGATGATGGCTGCTAAGTGCCCTGTCCTCTGGCCTTCCCTCTCCGACTTCAATTCACTCTCCCTAAGGTGGCAGTGCTCAGAGAGGCCTGGCTCTTAGCACTCAGAAGACAGAACTCAGAACAAGCAGCTAAAACTCACTGCTCCAGGGTCTTGCAGCTAGGGTATAAAATGACACAAAGTTAATGCTTGTCACTATAAAAGGACTCTTGTTACCAATGGCAATCATGTTAGAAAGATCAGTAGGCAGGGTATAGCTCAAGAGTATATGCAAGGCCCAGCACACATACAGCACACAGACATACAAACACACACACACACACACACACACACACACACACACACAATACACACATACAACAAGAAAAGATTCCCTATATCTCATTCCCAGCATTAAGCTCCAGATTTCTAGATCAAGGACCCCTGAGGATCCAGCTCCCGATTTCAGTTTTTCTATTGTCCCTCTCACACACACCTTTCCCCACAACTTCCCCACAACCTTCTGTCTTTCCTATTCACACATTATCTGGAAGGAAATGGACTTTCTTCTCTCTGCCTAACAGATCCTGCCCACTACTAAAGTTGAGCCTAACTGCTATTTTGCTTACAAGCACAGGGTGAAATAAACAAATACAGAGTTGATCCCTAGGTCTCAGTCCCAGCACTCGCCTCTTTTGGAGAGAGCCAACCACTGGGATAGGTGAGGCCAGGACTGGGCATCCCATCTTGGCCAGAAGTCATCAAGAATGGTCCATAAGGCTTTGTATGAACATGTTCTCGCTGTGACAATAAGGCTTTATATCACTGTGGTGGTTTGAATGTTCTTGGTGCAGAGAGTGGCACTATTTGAAAGTGTGGCCTTGTTGGAGTAGGTGTGTCACTCTGGGCATGGTCTTTAAGACTCTCATCTTAGCTGCCTGGAAGCCAGTCTTCTCATAGTGGCCTTCAGATGAAGATGTAGAACTCTCAGCTCATCCAGCACCATGCCTGAATGATCTCTGCCATGCTCCCTCCTTGATGATAATGGACTGAATTTCTGAACCTGTAAGCCAGCCCCAATTAAATGTTGTCTTTATAGAGTTGCCTTGATCATGGTGTCTGTTCACAGCAGTAAACCCTAACTAAGACAATCACTACGTGGCCTGGGAACAAATGAGGGTGAGAACTTTTAAATAAGAGGCAGAATAGGAAGCTGTGTTGGGCTGGGATGCACCTGAGTGGTGGAAGAGAGTTTGCCAAGAGGATATAGGAAGGCATGGGTACCATTCCCTGCACTGTAAAATAGGCAAGCAAATAAGAACAGACCGAAAAGGAAGAGAGAGAGGTGTAGCACCACACAATAGGTAAGTGCATAAGATAAAAACCAGCCAAGAGTCAGCAGAAGGGAAGGGGTGGGAAGAGGGGTCCAAAAGTGCCTCCCAGGCCTAATGTCAGACACAGTCAATGGTCCACCACTGACATTCACTCAGGTGCCTGAAAGACTTCCTGCCCTTACAGGCTATTGGCCTGACCGACTCTCTATGTCCCTTCTGTGTGTTCTAGGCCTTGGAAGGAAGCTTGAGGGCCGTTCTGTGCCTCCTGGTCTCGAAGGTGTCCTGTGAGCCAGCTCTAGCCACACAACGCTACCCAGGAGTGAGGTGAGGAGAGCAGTGCAGGCCCAGTCATGGATGGGACTGCTCGTGATGGACATGGTATTTCCTTTCAGGAGGCCTGGCCTGCAGCAGTGATGGACAGGATGCTTCACTCTTCCTCTCAGCTCAACACTTCAAGATGAACACTGGAGGGCCAGCTAAGGGCCAGCATTAGGCAGGGAACCCAAAGCTCAGCTGACATGCTCTGGGCCAGCTCCCCTCCTGATCCCAGCACTCCTACCTCCTTTGTCCTGGTTCCTGCTCCTGCCTGGATGCCACAGGCACCACCAGAGCCTCTGGGCTAAGAATGTGCCTCAGTGGAGGAATGCTAGCTAGCTGGCCTAGCATGGAGGTGCTAGGTTCCACCCCAGTGCAGAGAGAAAGAGTAGGTAGGGGAGAATAACAGGGAGAAAGAAATTTGCCAAAATGAAGATAGCTCTCCAACCTTAACTCCATTCCAGCTCTTGCTTCCAACAAGCAGTGATCTCTTGTGTGTGTGTCCCTCCTCTGGTTGCCTCAACTGGGGAAAATGCATGGAGAAGAGGCCCAGGTAGCTTACCCAGTGTTTCATGAAGACCAAAGCATTGGAGAATCTCTGTTCAAATAGTTCCTTGAAGCCACCCTTCTCTGGGAGTTTGTCATGGATCTGGTAGATGCCCGAGGCTTCCACATAATGGTAACTGTAGCTTGGGCTTGACAGGCTGATATGCTTCGCAGGTGCTTGCGTTACTGTGGACAGAAGAGTAGCTGATCTGAGACTGATACCCAGAAGGTAGCATGGTAGACAGACAGCTCTAGCGCCCACCCTATTTATGACCTGGGACAAATTACTTCACCTTTCTTCATTTTCCCCTACTGGAAAAAGAGAGATAGGAAAGGTTTGCTTTCACACAGGGTTTTCTGAGGAAATGTGCATTCGATTAATAAAGTCCTCAGTTTAAAAACTAAGCTAGACAATGGAAGAGCATCCCTTTGTGATTGCCTGTCCCCTCCAAATGCCACGCTGGTCTTCACAGATGACTCTGGTTCCTCAAGATCCTAGTCACTGAAGGGGACAGAGGAGGGCCAGCCTGCTGTATCCTGCTAGTGTCCCAGAAGATGTGGATCAGACATCAGAAGCGCCTTAACATTCTGTGGGTAAAAGCTAGAGTGCAGGGAAGAAAAGGTGCGCAGGAATGGGAGGAGGAGACATCAGAATAAGAGGGGACAATAAGGGACATGGGAGGAGCCCGAGAGCTGAGAGAGAAAGGGGAAGCTTGGAGAAATGAAGTAGGACAGGCAAGGGGAGGCTGGAAGGATCAAGAAAGCGAAAATAAACCCTGGAGAGAAACAGGCAAGAGGCTAAAGGAGGGTAGAAGTCCCAGCCACTAGGATTGGGGACCTACCCTGTGCAGGTCACGCTGGCGCTCCAGAAAGCAACAAAAACTCCAGGGTCCAGAACTTGGAGTTGGCCTCACTGTTGTCCTGCCGTTTGGGTGCCAGAAGTGCGGAGAAATCCAGAAGCAGATTCACACCCAGCACAGGGGAAACAAGCACTTGGAATCTGGAATCCCATCTTTGAGTACTCAGCTATGTCAGTGAGACCCTAACCCTGACTGCCAGGGCCAAGCCCAAGCTGAGGCACTGGGGAGCAGCCTTTAGTGAGAAGGGCTCACACCATCATTCGATGGGCCCACACTCAAGGCAGATGTGTTCTGCAGGGTCTCAGGTCAACTGAACTGCAGGGCATCCTGGGCAGGCACTAAGGAACTTCTACCCTTGAGGCTCTCCTAGTCTAGAGAGGAAGACAGGCCACTTAATCAATTTTCACAGCACTGCAGAGGCCCTGGGAACAGGAAATTTCCTGGAGGACTTGGTGTTGCCTCAAATCCATAGAATACCCCCTGCACACAGGAGGAATGAGTCAATGTTGATGAAGTGTGTCCTCAGAACAATAGGGGAGGTCTTAGTGCCTCTGATCAGGAAGGTGGGGCTTGAAAGGAGCATGAAGTTCAAGGACACGTCCTGGGTGGAGACAGGGAAAGGCTAGCCCAAGCCTGAAACTAGCAAGGGTCAGTGCCTGGGACCTAGCTAAGTGAGTCTGGAAAGGTCAGAGAAGGGCTGATGTGGGCTGCTGGCAGGAACCAAGAGTATAGAGCCAGCCAAGTGTGCAGACCTAACACCACAGATTCTATCCTTATGTCAAGGATTGAAGCAGGGCTGGGAAATGGCCAGCATTGTTTTGTTGATGTTATTGACTTGTAGTATCACAGATGGACCCAAGGCCTTGACAAGCACTCCAGGCAAGCTTCCTATCACTGGGCCATCCCCAGGCTAGTTTTGCATTTTTGTGCAATTCTAATTACATTTGTGCAATTCTGCTCTAGTTTGGGATACTACAGGCTGGATTTGGCAAATTTTCAAGAGTGAAGCCAGACCATGAAGTAAAGAGGAAATGAAAAGGCATAGCCTCAACACGTGGTGGCAGCAGTCTGTGAAGCAGAACTGTAAATTACCCAGAGTTTTCTTCTGGGGTGCTGGTGGCCTCTAGCACCCTGGGCAGAAGCAGTGGACTCAGCACAGGGTAAACAAAAGGAAGAGGAGACCAAGCAAGAACAGTTCAGGAGAGAAGACAGCCATGGTGAACACACCAGCCTGTACTTAGGGCATCCATCGAATCCTTTCCTTCCTGCCTTTAGCCCCATGGCACCCAGGAATGTGTGCATAGTGTAAGAACAGACAAGGATATGCAGATACATTATGCAAGTACAAACAGATATGGCAATGAAGAACACCCCTGCTAGACAGACGTCTGCAGAGCCCTGGCTGGGAAAACACTGGGCACCTAACCTGGGTGGGATCCAGGTGAGTGGTCCAGGAGGAGCACTCTAGCCTCAGCCCAGAGGCACAGCAGGGAGCACAGTGGACAGGACCAGGGAGCACAGTAAGCTGAGTCTCGGGAGTCCAGAAGATCTACTGCAGAGCTCAGAGATCACGACTAAGGAACCACAGGGCCTGGAAGCATCTCAAGGCTGGAAACAGCATAATCAGAGAATGCTTTGAGAATCCCAGGGAGCCAGTGAAGAGGTGACTGCAGTGATCCGGGCAAGAATTAGGTGGATCTGAGTGCAGACTGCATCAGCATGGACAGAGGGAAGAGAAGAGAAAAGAGGACGGGGACATGAGGACTGGACCCAACTCAGAGATGCTCCGTATGTGAGTGAAGGAAGCAGTGAGCGGGCACAGGGTGCCAGGAAAGCCTGAAGCCCACCACCGGAATGGCACAGCTGGTCACTCTCCAAGAAAGTTTGAAAACCCTGGCCGGGACTGCAGTGTGGAAAGGCTCACGAACTCTCCGGAGAGAAGATTGGAGCCAGTTCCACTGAGTGTGTCCATGGGTGTATACAATTCACTGCAAGGTCTCCTTCATGTCCCTGTTGTGATCAGCTGCAGGTGGAACAGAGGAAAATGAATATCAATGTTCTCCAACTATGTTCTGAAACCTGGTGCTTCTATCGACTAGCCTGTGGACTTAGGCACATAGCCTTTCAATCTGGCTCAGATTTATTGCAAGATATTCTTCATGGAAGCAATATTTGGGATCCTGAGAGGTAAAGGTGGCAAGAAAGATGGCAAGATCCAGAGAGTAAGAGTGGGTGCTTCATGCCTTGGATTCCACCACCATAGTCCAGAGGCCAATGTGCAACCTTTCCCTACACATGTACTGGTTGCCATGAAGCTTCAATAAATATTGGCCATGTGAACCATATAGAAATTTCCAGCCTTCCCTGTTTCCTACTCTACATTCTCTCCTCAGCCCAGGTAACTCTCAATAACTCTGCTTTCTGGTATCTACATTCCTAACCTGTATAGAAGTGACCTCTGAGCCTCCCTGACATTTCCAGCTGCCACTAGATCCCCAACCAGATGCCCTCGGCCCCAGGAGGACATGGATTAAGGAATCACCTTTCCCCATTCCCATAGGTCCCCCAAGATGGCCTTGGTATGGTCAGCTCCAAAGTTATCAGAAACAGGTACAGGCCTGATGTGGTCACAAGCAACTGATGAAGAAAATGAAAACATTTGTTGAAAACAGGAAGAATATCCTCTAATCAAGAAAAATCCTGCCAAAACAGATGAGTCATAGAAGCCACAGAAAGTTCTTTCAGAATTGTCAAGGGGCCATTTCTGCTGTTTCCTACCTGCTTTAATAGGACAGCTATGTAGAACCCAACAGTGTCCTTAGAGGCAGATGGCACCTTTCCCATTCAGATCTGTTTGCTGTGGCCAAAATAAAATACCACAACAACTTTGAAAAAAGTACAAATGGCTGATATGTAGGCAGCAAGCAACATGGATAAAGTGGGAGACACAGCGCCAACGCCATACCATCTTCGGCTGGGGGAGTGTAGGATATGTACACGGCAGGCCACTTTTAATTCTCCAGGATAAAAATACAAAATGGCTTTCTCAGCCTTCCTAGTTTCTTACCCTACAATTCTGCTGCCCTGAGAAATCCCTAATAATCTTGGTTTACATTATTTACAGTCTTAACCTGTCTAGACAGAGAACAACCCCCAAAAGGGTATTCACCTCAAAACATTTACCAACCATCTCAGAAGTGGGTTAACTGCCAAGCTACAATGGGAACGAATTCAGACACAGGAAATGGTGGGATCCTCATGGAATTACCAATGCTAGGGAAGCAGAACTGGAGTCTGGAGCCTTAGGTCTCTCCACCATCCCGACTCTTAGCTCTATTAGGGTGACCAGTTTTGAAGAAGACAACAATCCTGGAAATTGAAGCAGCATACCCACTCACTTCGATCAACTATCCTATGGAATCTAAACAAGCCATTTCAAGGCACTGCACACCTGCCACGAGAATCAAAGGACTCTGTAACCCCTCCCAACTCCCAGGAGTCCTTCCTCATGGAACAGGTGCCCAAGAGACAGTGCCAGTTCATCCCGAAGCTCACCCACCTGATGACAGCCCATCACCAGAGAAATGCAGGTCAGAAGAGTGCTAAACACACCTGCTGAGAACTCGGTCTCTGGGCACTGGGTCTCCTGGCACTCCTCTGCACAACTTGCCCACACAACCTTCCCCTATGTTGAGTCATAAATCTGTGAGAATGACATTTGACCAAACTATTTGGATATGTTTGGATGTTTGAATTTAAAACAAAACAAAAAGTCCCCTCACAAAAGGCATCTTGGGGCTGTTGGCCAATTTGAATTTCTGCAGAGAGCTAAAGGATAAATTAAAGAGTCCAAGTGAATCAAGACTGTGAACCTGAAAACTATTCTAGAAAGAACAGCTTCATCAAGACTGTGTGATATGGCGGTCAACATGATGAAAAGTAGTGTGAGCCAAAGAATATTAGACCAGCTTCCCAAAACCAATGCTAAATCCTGAGATACCTGTCTGGAGGATTTCACAAGATCCAACAACTTTCTTCATCCAATCAGATGACTGTGACTAAACTTAGCAGTATGCGCCTCCAAGCATTCTTTGGCATCCCACATCCTCCAACTCAGAACTAGAAAATGAATTCACAAAATATGGTTTTGCTGCTTGTATAATTCTGACCAAAAGTCACTGTACATTATTTATAAAAGAAATAACTTCATTTGTGGGGAAAGGCTTCAGTTAAATGTGACCCTAGAAAAAAATGCCTCACATATGTCTTGCTTCCAAATGGATGAGTCCCGTATGGTAGGTCGGACAGTGAGGCAAACACTGGTTTTGATGACCCTTGCTTTGGCTATGTAAAGAAACCAGGCCACTGGGCAAGAAGCATGTTCTCTGCCTTAACCCTCATTGTGGAAGGCCTTTTAACCCTGAGCAGTACTGACTCCAGTCATCCTAAAGTGCAGACATTCAAATGAGACAGCCTCCTGAGTCCAAGCCAGTGAATGTATCTCTAACATTAAGAGAAGTGTCAATGGAGGACTATCTCAGGGCCTCATCTGTCTGGTGCATAGTCAGCTACTGGGACCAGGCTACAGCAGCAGCAGCAAAAGAGCTGCAGCAACATTAGTGCTGCTTGGAGCCCAGCATCAGCTGTACAGATACAAAGTTTCCTACCTCTGGCTTTTTACCGCAAAAGACTATAGAAGCGATGCAGTGCCCTCCCAAAACATGGAGACAATCTGAAATAGAGACAGCACTTATACCAACAAGAAAACTGCCACTAATGAAGCAGTGAGGAGAGAGGTCTCTCTACAGATAAAAAACATCAGTTGGTAGAGTGTTGAGCATGCACTAACCCATAAACCAGGCATGCTGGTGGACACGTGCAATTCTGTCACTCAGGAGGCAGAGGCCACAGGATGACAAGTCCTATGACAGCCTGGGCTAAAACATAAAAGAGATAGGAGAAAGAACAAGTGTAATCAGACCAGAAAACAGAATATGTTCTCTAAAAAGAACCTTCCCCTTCCAGTGCTTCTGGGCTTCCAACCCTGGCAAGAAAGATGCAGACATATCACTAAGGGCAGCCAAAGGACCTGAAGCTGGGTAGACTACCCAAGGACACAGTTTTTATCCTATCAGAACCCAGAGAAACTATCCAGCTCTGTATTCAGCTAAATAGCAAGAAGAGCCAAGCCTTTCATTAAATTCCACAAGGGAGAAGAAAGCAGAGGGTAGTATCCTTGTAATGTCCCACCTTGAAGGAGAGCCTCACCAGGCTCTGCAACTGTGGATTTTCTGGCCAGTCCAGATTCAGGGCCTACAATGGCGAGGATCATGTGAACAGGCATTTACCAAAAGACATTTAAGCAGAAGATAAATCTGTGGTCCACAAGAAAACAGAACTAAGCTAATAGTAACACAAAGAAAATAATTACTATGATCCCTTTCATAAGATAGCTGGCATAGGCAATAAAAGGAGCATCATTATTAATACCTAGGACAAATAATTCTCTTATTGAGATTATGTGACAGTATTTTCATGCTAAAACTCCCAGCCTGTAACATTTGGAAGGCTTTTCCTAATAAAGCCTTGCCAACACGCAGGCTAGAGAAAGGATCTTCTACAGATGTACTCTGCCTATGTCAACTCTCTGTGACACTAGTATCTGGAGAAGACGCGGACATCAAATGAACTGGGCCGAGTGAGAACAGACAGTACAGAGAAAGCATCTGTACACCACTGAACACTTCTCAGGTAAGTAGGCAAGGCCAAAGCATTAAGAAGAAAAGCATGTACAGTCGTGAAGACAATCATGCAAAACCTCTCCTGGGTTGCCAGAGAGCAACCATTTCTGTGGCATCTGCTAGTCACATGGCCACATGGTAGTGCTAAAGAGTTAGTTTGTTGATATAGTCAGAGTAGAGAAAACTACAGTGATCCAGGAGCCTCTGACACCAGGACATCATGCTATTCTTTTTCTTCCTT
The DNA here is from genome assembly GCA_021653895.1 of Mastomys natalensis. NCBI lineage: Eukaryota > Metazoa > Chordata > Mammalia > Rodentia > Muridae > Mastomys > Mastomys natalensis. The sequence continues at coordinate 1,747,082 of JAJTUV010000100.1, forward strand.
GTTTTGTTTTTGTTTTGTGTGTGTGTGTGTGTGTGTGTGTGTGTGTGTGTGTGTGTGTGTCTTTTGTTTGTTTGTTTTTGTTTTTTTTGTTTTTGGTTTTTTAGACAGTTTCACTTGTAGCCCAAGCTGGCCTCAGACTCTCAGGAGTCCTCCTGCCTCAGCTTCCCAAGTGCAGGTATGAGACATTGTACCCAGCTTGACAGCACAGTTTTTAAAGCAATTCTTTAGCTGACTTGTTTTTTGCCGTAGTGCTGAGTTGGTTTGCAAAGGTGCCAGGAAACAGATCTGTAGAAGAAAGAAGGAAACGTTGGAGAGGGTCTTCCCAAAGGTATCTGTGCTAAGAACAAGCTCCAGAAATGCCTTTTCCTATTTTCCACATGGCCTCTACACAGCATTAGCTTTCTTAGTGGAGAGAAAAGGGCAATTGTATGGACATTGGAGAAGCATGATTTACGGGTGATATGTTTCGTGAGGTCTGGGCGGCATGGCTACGTGTGTGTCACCAGCAATGGGTGTGTGTGAGTAGCAATATTCATACATGACAAGGGACTTTGGGGCACTAAAGTCAGAGAAGAATGTTGTTCATAGGGACCTCAAAAGAAAGGCTGATCTAGTGTTACAGAAGCTAGGTGAAGGTTTTCACTAAGTTCAAGCCAGTGGCCATTTGAGTGTTACCTCATGTCTCCAAGTGGAATCTCCATATCCTTGAGAATGGATTCAGAATTGGACTTTTCATGGTGTTACAGCTGGATACCTCTAGCTATACACAATAACTTGGTCTTAGTGAAATTTTTATGTAACTTTTTTTTGGTTGACAGAAAGGCTTTTTCTACTGTCCCAACTGGTGACATTTTCTTTCCTTTATTTAATGATTTGAACTTCTTTTTAATTGTGTGTGTGTGTGTGTGTTTGGGTATATGTACATGTGCACTACACTTTTGCCTGCCTGGTGCCCTCAGAGGCCAGAAGAAAGCAACTGAGCCTTTGATACTGGAGGCACAGAACAGTTGTGAGCCACCATGTGGCTGGGAATCAAACCTGGGTCCTCTGCAGAAGCAAATGTTCTTAACTCCCTTACAGTCTCTCCAGCTCCCATTTGTTTTGCCTATTTCAGGCAAAAAAAAAAAAAAAAAGACAGAATTCCTCTCTCATTTATACAAACACTGTTACCTGCCTGTGATAGAATGTGATGTGGCCTCTGCCTGCTAAGGTGCTGCTCTGCAGCCCTTCTTCTGAGACATCCTTTCTCTTCCTTTTCGGGGTGTGCAGTTGAGGTCTCAGTTCAGAGGGTGGCAGGTTAGAGACATGGGACACAACACTCAACAAAATGCCTGCGAGGACATCTCCAATAGGCACTGGCTTGGGAATTTTGACTTTCAAAAGCTTTGCCATGTTTTCCAAGGTGACGTGAGGTTTATAAATCTTTTAGATTTGTCACCTTTTGGTCACACACGTTCATTCCTCATCTAGTACTAAAATATCAGAAATTTTAAAATATCAGAAATTATGAACAAGGGATAGAACTAAAGTAGATGTAAATCTTCTTCATTAGATCTATTCACCTGTTAAGACGTTGCTTAAAAGACTGTGTGATCTCTATTTTACCATCAAATAGACTTTTCTCCCCAAAGCTAGCTTATTCCAAATTGTTTTTTATTAGTCCCTTGATAACTGCCATATCAGATGTTCTTCCAGTCTCCTGAGATACACAGGTATGGATCTATTTGCCTTGGTCATTATAATTAACTTACAGAATTCTGTGTCTGGAGATTTCTTTTGTTACACTGGCTGTGTCAATCAGGGTGATGAAGTAGACTGACTTCATTCTATGACCAACCATGCCCATTAAGATTTTTAGGTGTTCATATGCATCTTTTGTGGTATAATGAAGTCAATAAGGACTCCTTTTGTCCTCAGAATATACTACTCTAAGGGATAAGGTATTAAATATGAGTAGATACCAATAAATACCTAAATTTCATCCTGGAAGAAATTACTTTTCTACTTACGAAAATTTTTAGCCTTTCCTTTTTCTTACTGGCTGGTGGAAAATCACCCAGCCAATTTGAACCATACAAGAAAATACTGGCTAATTTTTTAACAATCATTTGTCCTCTCGACTACTGTCACTCACTCTGGTTCCTAGTAGCCTTGAGAACAGTCTTCTACAATTCCCATGAAACCCGAGCATCTAGCCAGCCCTCTGAAGGGCAGACAGAAGACAGCTTAGACTCATTCAGAGCTTTTCCTGTTGTACTCTCTCATGATGCTGGCAATGACAGCAAGATTCAACTCTCCCAGCCATGCAATAAGAAAGGGAAACACCAGGTACTGTACAGTACCCTGTATTGGCACGCTGTAAAGTTTAGGGCCTTGGGTATTAACTGCGTGGTTTGTTTGTGGGTTGGTCTGTTTGAGGCAGGGCTTCATTATGATGCATTGAGATCCTCTTGCCTCTGCCTCCTAAGTGCTGGAGTTACAAATATGGACACCACATCCATCTTAACTGTGTTTTAGATTAAGATACTTTCCATTTAAAATGAGCCTACCAAGCTGTTAACCCCATAAATGGAAGAACATGTTATTGCTGACATGATTAGTTAAGGTGAGGTGATGCATATCTATGATCACAGTACTTGAGAGGATAGAGGCACGAGAATCTAGAACTTGAAACCATTCTTCCTATAGGCCAGGCCAGCTTAAATTTACTGTGTAGCTCAGGCTAGTATCAACCTCCTGACACATCTTTCTGCATCAGGCTCCAACTGCTGGAATTACACATGAGCTGGTATCTGGGATCATTTGTTTATTTTATTGCTACACTGAGCATCAAGCTGGGACTTTGAGCATGCTATGCAAACACTCTACTGCTGAGCTATATCTTCAGGCCATGGTAGGTGTTTCATAAAAACAGAAAATACTAGACAGAACGTATACCTGTACCCAGCTTCTTGAAACACTGAAGGAGGAAGATTACTTATCTCAAGAGCTTAATCAAGGATGGCCTAGGAAACATAATATGACCCTGTCTCAAAGTAAACATACTAACATACAGGGAAGGGGGTGGAGTGAGAGAGGGAAGGAGATACGTGGGGGTTACAATTGTAAGCCAAAGACCAAGGATTCCCAGTTAATCATCAGAGCCAGGAAGAGGCACGGGGAGCCCTAATAAAGGTTTGAGATATTCCTGTTGTAAACCCAGTACAGTTTTAGCATACTTCTGTCAACATCCTAAGAATTTTCTGAGAGAATGGATGCTGGCTATTGAATTTAGGGCTTCATGGGTGCTAAGTATGTATGTGCCCCACCACTGTGCTACATACATCCTCAGGCCTGGAACGTGAGATAATAAATTTTCAGACTGTGGCACTTGGCTGTGGAAGCCCTTAAAACCCACTGCAACTGATTTTAAATCCCACTCTTCGGTTTATGTTCCCTTTTGACTCCAATGTACCTAGGTTGGATTTCTTCTCATGTATGCTGCTTAGTATTCTTAGTGATTTCAGATCTATAAATCTAATTTTCAATAGTTTGGAGAAAGAACTCTGTCTCTTTTAAAAACAAACTCATATCAATTCTCAAACTCCCTTCTGGGGTTCTAGTGGAATTTAAAATTGGAAACTACATTTTAAATATCTCCCCCCCCCTTCATATCAATTTCACTTCCTTCTACCTCCACATTGACTTTAAACCCTTTCTTCAGTTGACTCTTCTATTTCACTTGCTATGTAGAGGTGTCTCAATAAACATATCTATTGAGGTTTACAATTTAATAAAGCTTAAGAAAGTCTGGTAGAAGTTGACAGTTTTCTTCTCAGCAGCAAATACTTATTTCACTAGTAGACTTTTTCAGTTTGAAGACTTGGTCTCACTACGGAGTGGGCTGGGTTCAAATGAGTGATTCTTGTGCCTCATACAAGAGTGCGCCACAACACAGAGATAATTCATTTTAACTGGGTAAGCGACAGTCTAGAATAAAGGCTGTCTTTCTAATCTGTCCTCAGACAAGGAGTGACCACATATTAAAGTTTACAAACTATATTTGTGTGTGTGTGTGTGTGTGTGTGTGTACACGTGCACAGCAGTGCATTTGGAAGTCAGAAGAGAACTTGAAGAATCCATTCTCAGCTTTGATCTATGGGTTCTGGGGATCAACTGAGATCATTAGACGTGGTGACAAGGAGCTTTATGGGCTAAGCCATCCTGGTGGTCCATGTACTAAGTTTTTCCCACATATATTAGAGGAGTAAGTAAGTTTCTGAAAGGTACTGACCGTGCCTTCTCCCTCCTTTCCCTTTTACTTCTCTACTCCATGGGATACCCACATAACTTACTCACACAGCTTCCTTAGTTAATGAAGGTGAGTATGTAGGACATGTAACACACTTAGTCAGAGGCCTCCATGAGATCCTAGGGGTTGGGACAGGAGCCCAGTGGCAGAGTGCTTGTCTATAAAGCATAGGGTCCTGGGTTTGGTTCCTGGCAGGGAGTGGAGAGACCACCTAAATTTTTGTGACTTGGTCTCATGTGTGCCTGCTTTCCACTATAAGAAAACCATAACCTAGTGATAACTGCTATTTAATTCTGGACCTCTGCATGGAAGATAAATAGAACTGATTTTAATTTGACTTATATCTAGAATGCAACTAAGGTACCAAGTCCTCATTTCTGCCAGCTTCCAATTTCTAATAGTGAAAAGAAACAACCAAACAAGCTGTTTATATACCACTGAATTTGTAAGCACAATCCTCAGGAGCTAATCACTAATGGTTTTTAATTTTCTTGACTCTGATTTTCTGTTTACCAGTGATGAATAACGTTATTACAATACTCATGTGCCCATTTGTTTATGTATGTTATGTAAATGGTGCTTTGCCTGCATGTACATTGTACATCTGCACCCCAGAAGACATCGTCAGATGGTTGTGAGCTGCCATGTAAGTCTGGAAATTGAGTTCAGGTCTTTGGAAGAGCAGTGAGTGTCTTAACCTCTGAGCCATGTCGCCACTCCATACCAATTTCTTTAAATCTCTTTCTTTTTGGTGCTGGAGTTTGAACTCATGGCCTCATGTGTGCTAGGCCAGGAGATATCCTGGCCTAGATCACTGAGCTATCCCCCTAAAATAATCCATGTACCAAATTTGGAGTGGACATATGTTTTTATTCCTTGCTATACGCCTAGGAGTAGAATTTTTATGTCACATGGTAACTAAATTTTCAAAGAACTATTCCATAGTTTTAAAAGGGGGGGCTTTCTTTGTAATACCATTTGTAAAATCACTTTGCATTTCCAATAGCAGTATATGAGGGAACCCATACCCCTCCTTCTCAAAACGTTCTCTATCAGACATCTTCATAAATTTGATGGGGTATCTTAGTAAAATTTTGATGTGAATTTTCTTAATGACTATGCAGTCAACTTTCCATGTTCTTACTGCTGTCTGTATATCATTAAAGAAATATCTCTTCAACTCCTTCCCCTCATCCCTTTCTCTCTCTCTGCTCAAGTATTCTACTAGAGCTATACCCTCAGTCCTCATTTTCCATTTTAAAATTTGAGACAGGGTCTCACTAAGTTGCTGAGGTAGGCCTTGAACTTGTGGCCCTCCTGCCTCAACCTCCCCTGTAGCTAGAATTACAGACTTTAGCCACTTGCCTGGCATCATTTCTGGTTTAAAACAGGGTTGTCTTTTTTTTTTTTTAATTGAGTTTACAGTTATTAATATATTCAAGGCAGAGTGTAAGAGGCAGAGTTTGCAAATTGTTTTCCCAATCTGTATTGTCTTTGTAAACATCATTTTAAGATTTGATGTGTATGAGTGTTTCGCCAACATGTATCTATGTGCGTTTTACAGGTGTGGTTGGTGCTCACAGAGGTCAGAAGAGGGGATCAGATCTCCTTCGACTATAGTTACAAACGGTGGTAAACTACCATCTCTCCAGCCATCAGTATTGTCTTTCTATTTGTTTTTTCAGACAGTCCCATTATGTAACGCAGGCTATTTCCAAACCTGAGATCTTCTTGCCCCTTGCCCTGGCCTCTTGAGTTCTGGGATTACAGGCATACACCATGTACCTGGGCCATTTTCTTGACAATGTCTCTATTAGTCTGTGAGGGCAAGCATAGCAATTATATGATCTCATTGGGAAGTGTAAAAAAATTTTTTTTGCTTATATATTTTTTTGAAACAAGGTTTCAGGTAGCCCAGCCTGGCCTCAAACTCACTATATATATAACCAAGAATGGCCTTGGATGTATAATTTTCCTACTATATCTCCCAAATGCTGGGATTACATATATGCACCACTATACCGGGCTAACATAAAGAACCTAATTCAATCCATAGCCCTCTGCACTCCAGACTTCTGAGTTCTCATATATGTTTTTTGACAGCCCCCAAATTCTTATCCCATGTCACTGCCAAACTCTAAATCCAAAGTCTTGTCAAAAATTTAGTAGAAAGTATGAAGTCACAATCCTGTAATTCCAGCATATGGGATTCTTGGGGAAGGAGAACTACTTGTGCCTTGGAGTTAGAGACAGGTAAAGGCAATATATTGAGACACCCCCTTCCAGATCTGGAAGTAATAGAAGGTGAACCTACAAAAATCTCCAAAGAAAACAAAAATTAGAAAACCAAAAAGATTAAAGGGCCCCAATCTTGAAAATCCGAAACTCTCCAAAACTTCTCAAATACTATGATGCAGCAAACGAAAACTTTCAGACACAATGAACTTCTTTTGCATAAATTAAAAATATTTTAATTACCTTTAGTCTATGATTTCTTTATGTGATAAACCTTTCTTCAAGGGGGGAGGGGGGAATGTCCTTTAAGATTTACTTATAAGTTACTATTCTATTAGTCGTTAAGGCACAGATGAGAAATGTCTTGAGAATAATCCAGGGGCTGGAGAGATGATGACTCAAGAGCACTGGCTGTTCTTCCAGAGGGCCCAGGTTCAAATCCCAGCACCCACATGGCAGCTCATAACTGTCTATAACTCCAGTTCCAAGGGCTCATATGTAAGTCAAAACACCAATATACATAAAATTAAAATGAAAAAAAAGAATAGTTTTCGTGGGTCGGTTACCTAGAGACCCAAGAAATGAAATCTTTTAATAGGCTCTCCTGGCAGGCGTCTAGTCACCTTGTTTGGCTGCACATCCTCTAAGGATTAAGTAGTCGTGTTATAGTACTGAAGGGAGCCAGCAGGTGGAAAGTGCATGCTGGAAAGGAAGTGAGGAAAGAACCTGGCCGGGATGAAACGAAATGGGTGAATGAATGAAAAAATATAGAAATAGGAAAAAGGAGGATTTATGAGGGAGCCTAAAATTATAATGGTAGTAGGCAAATCTAAGTAAACTGATGAGTCTTTTGTCATCTAAAGGGGTTTTTATCTTACTAAATCCTTGGAGACGAGGACTAAATATAAATATAATACACACCACCCTTAGTTTTGGGTCCTGACAAAAGAAAGCCTACTGAAGTTCAGCACAAAACTGGGTTGCCTGAAAGAAGACAGCTGCAGCCTTGTGGCTTTGGCTTGGTGCTTGATGCACTTGGCATGTTGCTGGCACTACCTGTGGACACAGCTCCCTCCCAGGCCCCAGCCCCTGGCACAAGAAAAGTCATGTCCGGTGTGTCCCGTGGACAACTCAGTGGCCCAGAGAACTACGTTCTAAGGCCACAAGCCCACGTGCCCTAGGCAAACGGTGCCTAAGGCCACGTTAGCGAGAATCCCAGATCAGGAGGCGACGGTTAACGGTCGCCGGAGCGGGAGGGGCGACTCTAATGTCTAGGAAACGGTTTCCGCTCCGTGCCTCTCGCAGTGCCTTCCCGAGGCTGAGAGACTCCGCCGTCATTCCGCCTGCGCCTGCAACCTCTCCAGGGCCGCCCTGGGCTCCTCTCCCCCGGACTTCGGGCTCCGTGTGTGAGGGGTCGCACTGCGATTGGACGCTCCGAAATGCGACTCTGCTTCTGTGCTGGGTTATCACCGTTGCCCAGACCCACCGGCTTCCCACCCCTACCCTGTGAAGTACACTGCCGATCGTCCGAAACTGTGGGACAGCCGGACAGACCGGTGAGCGCTGGGAGAGGAACTCCCCTACGTGGGAGGCGGGGCCTCGGTGTGAAGTCATTTAGGCTGAGGGCGGAGCTTAGGGGCACTTAAGGCAGAGCCCAGATAAGGAGAAATAGACAGAGGGCGGGGCTTAGCGCGGGCGAGGCGGAGCCTAGAGAAAAGAAACCGAAATGAGGGCGGATCTTAGAAACGATGAAGGCGGAGCAGGTCTGTAGTAATTAGGCTGAGGGCGGAGCTTGGGAGCCCAGAAATCGGGAGTCCAGGTTTACAGCAATTAGGATGATGGAGGGACTTGGAGAGCGAGAGGCGGAGTGGAGCAACAGGATGAGGGCGGAACTTAGGAGCGCAGAAGGCGGAGTCCGGGCGAGGAGCAACCGTCGGGGGTGGGGGTGTGGGGTGGGGATTGTTACTCTGGTGTGGTGCAATATCCTGAAGGATAAACTCAAAAAACATGCGGGAGGAGGAGCCAGTATTCAGTTATCATCTTGGGGCGGGACTTAGAACTGCCAAATTAGTGCTCCCTGCCTGAGGCCAGTGCCCAAGCTTTTTTCTTTTAGCCAAGGCTAGTGCCCAAGCTTTTTTCTTTTAGCCAAGGCTAGTAGCTCTTAGGGAAGGCTGGGGAGGGCGGAGCTGTAGGTGCTGCTTTCCGACGCCTCCTCGCAGGCGTTGATTAAAGGCGGTGTGGATACTTCCTCAAGTGCACCACATTCCCACCCACCGGGCTCCGGAAACTCGCAGGGGGTCAGGGGGTCAGAGTTGAGGTCCCCCAAGTGGAATTTGGAAGGTGCGGACCCTAGTGTGGGAGGCGGATGAAGAGTTGGTTAAGAGCACTTGTTCTTGCAAAGACCCTGGGTTTTCTTCTCAGCACCCACATGGAGTCTCACCTAGGGTGGAGGGAATGGAAGGCACGATGCGATGTTGCAGCGAGGTAGTGGTAAAGCAGAGAGATATGGGAGCCCTAACGTTTGTGGTGAGGCTAGGATGGTTCTGATGGGAAATGTTGAAAATGATCTTTATTTTCAAAGTGGTGTGATAGAAGATTTTAAAAGAGCGATGGGCTGTGAATGTTGCCCTCAAGACAGCTGGAGAACCTATGGCACCAAATCTTATAGGGGTTTGGTTCTGTTCCGTTTTAGGCAATATACCTACCAAATTAGAAAGTAAAAGAGGAGAAAATGGGGCTGGCAAGATAGTCTGGTAAAGGTGCCTGCCACCAAGCCTCTTCTTTGTTTGGTCTCAGAATCCACGTAGTGGAAGTAAAGGACTGTCTCCAATAAGCTGTCCTCTGCCTCCACCTTAGAGCCATAACTCATGTGTACACAAACACACACACACACACACACACACACACACACACACACGAAGGGGCACATGCAACAAATGAGTGTAAGAGTGGGTTTTTAAGTTTAAGAAACAAAACAAAGTGGCGCACACCTTTAGTCCCAGCATTTGGGAGGCAGAGGCAAGCAGATTTCTGAGTTCGAGGCTAGCCTGGTCTACAGAGTGAGTTCCAGGACAGCCAGGGCTATACAGAGAAGCCCTGTCTGGAAAAACCAAAAAAAGAAAAGAAAAAAAAAAAAGAAAACAAAAAGCTGTCCTCACTTTCCTGAGTGCAATCAGTATTTCTTGGTCTACCAGCAGAAGTTTGTGCAATAATAAGACTTCAGGTTATTTTAATTGTGGTAATATAAGAAATTATAATCTGGGGGTGGAGAGATGGCTCAGCAGTTAAGAAGAACGGTTGCTCTTCCAAAGGATCCAATTTAAATTCCCAGCACCCACAGGACAGCTCACCACTGTCTGAAATTTCAGTACCAGGGTACCAGTACCACCCTCACACAGATGTATATGCAGGCAAAACACCAATGCACATAAAATACAAATAAGTAAATCATTAGAAAAAATATAATCTAACATCTAACTCATACTATTTTATAGCAAGCTAGTGTAAAGGTTGTTTTAGAACAGGTATAGAGCCAGCCTGATCTACATAGTAAAGACCCTGTCTCAAAAAGCAAACAAGGAAACTAGAGAAATGATGGCTCAGCAATGAAAAGCTGTGCTGCTCTTGCAGAGGATCAGAGGTCATTTCTGGTCCCCCATGACAGGTGGCTCACAACCCCCTGTCACTCCAGTTACAGGTCACCCCAATACCTCGGGCCTTTTTGAGTACCAGCACGAGCATACACATACCCACACACAGGCTCGCACAAATGCATATAATTAGAACTAACAAAATGAAGAAAGAACCCTTACCAAAGGGAAAAATTCAGTTTTAGAACATTTTTACTTGGGAGTGATAGTTTCTTAAAGTGAATTACCAAGTCAGTGATAAAACCCTATCACTGAGCTTACAGGTCTGGTTATATTGTGCATTTGAATGACTCACATTTAAAGGATTTACACAATTTTAACGTTCTTAAATTTGTAGTGGTCTTTTAATATTTTTTTTGCGTGTATATAGGTGTTTTTGCCTCGTGCACATCTATTCACTATTTGTGTGCAGTACACATAAGGCCAGAGAGGGCATTGGAAGTAGAATTATAGATGCTGGTGAACTACCATGTGAGTTCCAGGAATTGAAGCCAGGTACTCTGGATGAGCAGCTAGTGATTTTAACTGCTACGCTATCTCTCCAGCATCTTGTATACGTCTTCTGGAAAATATTGCTTCATTGATTTGTGCAGTCCTTCCATACGTTGCCATATTTCATTCAATAAAAATTTTAAATCCCATTTATTAACACCAACAACTACTAAGTATTGATTGATAAGATGTCAGACTCACCAGGTAGCTAACAAAAGGTTTTCAAAATGCTAACATTTTCTGACCACTCACATTCACACTGGCAGCAAACATTATCAGTGATTGTGTTTGAAATGACCAGGTCATTTCTGTAATTGCTGAGAAAATATTGACCAGTGTTGAGCCATGAATTTCCATAGGTTGTCAGTTTGATGTTTTTAAGTTAAAATGATGTGCAGAGAGAAAAGCTCTATTCTTGACAGATTTTATAAGGTTTCTTGGGAGACAGGCCTACAAGAGAGAGTGGGAATGTGAGTTTTGGACTCACAGTGAGGAGGCAGAACTCACAATGGATCGCTGCTCATGAAGAGAAGGTGGCTTCAGAGACGATGAGCACAGATGCACATAAGGGACACTCAGCATTAGTAGTTGCTAGAGGAACTCGATCAAAGCTGTCATGGTGATGTCAGTGGAGTATGGCAAGAGCTCTGGGAATCACAAACAACTAGGCTCAGTTGCCTGTCACACCAATTACAGAGACACATAGTGGTGACAGGCAGAGAAGGGTTATGCAGTGTGATTGTATTAGGAAGTAAGGATAAAGGGGCTCGGTGACTACAAGTCCATCACCAGGGCACTGATGTGAACTTCAGTTTTATATAGAGGAAATATTTTAAAAGCATGACTAAGCAGGCTTGGTCACTGTGTGGCCTGGTTGGTCCTTATTTCTATGGTCTGGTTGACCGTTATCTCAGCTCCGCTTCCATATGACATGTAGAAGTTCCCACTGTCTTTGAGGCACTGCTGTTCCTGGAATTCAAGATAATTACAGATTGAAAACCATGTCTGGAGACATTCATCCACCCTTTCAGAGTCCAGAACAGGGCATCATGAAAGCTATGATAAGATACTTGTATTTCTTGAACTGTTGGAGACAGGTTAGCTAACTGTGGTTTTTAAACAGATATTTCTTTAATACTTAGCATAGTTAACACTGAGTTAAAGCATGTGATGGTGAAGTGTGCAGAGTAAGGGGACAAATACAGACGAAGGTAGAGATGCTAGGCTTTTATTGCCTTGGGAGCCCAAAAAAATGAGTCAATACTTGATAGCAAAAGCACTTTCTGGGTACCTGTGACACTAATGGTAACTTACTTAAATATTAATTACATTCATCAAGATTCATTAAGTAAATTACTTAGCTAATCATTTTTATTTAATTATTTTCTTTGAAAGACAAGGCCTCTATGTAGCCCTAGTTGTCCTACATCATTTTATGTAGACCAGGCTTGCCTTGAACTCACAGGGATCCAACTGCCTCTGCTTCTTGAGTACTGGGAATAAAGACATGAGGCATCATGTCTTCTAGTCTTAGACTTTTTTCAAAACCTACTTTAATGATGGTTCCTAAATGCTTCAACCTCCCTTCTAGCCCGCCACCCACCAGAGGTAGGGAGAAAGAAAGGTTAATAGAAAACAGGGTTATGGATCTGTTTAAAAATAGTTCTTTGGGGTGATTCCAATCTTCATAGTCAGCAGTCCAGTCCACTCAGCAAACACTAAACACAAATCATCCAGAAGAAACCTCAAGGCTCCGCCAGCTGATCAATTGGCAAGAGTCAGCGGAAATAGCAAGAAGCATCCGGAATACCACCAGAAGTTCTTTGATGCATTTCTCTCTCTCCAAAGTCAAGAAAGCAATGAACCAATGCAAGAGTGTCATCAATGAAGACCAACATCAGAGAAGCCCAACGAAGATCAGCAAAGAGTCGCAAGGCGAACCAATGCAAAAGCATCTTCCACTGTCTGTTTGGCTATACTTATACTCTTCCCAAATATTACGTGTCTTCTCAAGCTCCACTCCAGAAAAACATCACATGCTATTTCACCACACACTTCTAGAAAAACACCACATGTCTGCTCTCAGCAAAAGATCCTCTCATAAGACAGTTTCCAAAAAAACACAAATGAGTTTCTAATGAAGCCAGAAATTTCCACTTCAATGCTTAGCCTTCAAAATATATTTTTAAAGAAAAATAAACTGGGTGTGCTGGCACAGACTTGTAATCCTAACACAGAGAAGACTGGATTGGGAAGATTCCAAGTTCAAGGTTAGCGTGAGCTATAGAAATATGCCTCCCTGAAAATTTTAGTTTTATAGTGTGTGAATGACACCTCAATACATCATTTTTGGGGTTTCTGTATGCCACTGATGCAGATGCTAACTGTAGTGATTTTTGACTGCCATTAGTTGAGATCTCACTGTTTAGTGGAGGTTTTACAGGATTGTTTCTAACTCTTACTGGAGTGTTGCAAGACAAGTATGAGTACAAGAAACAAATAACTATAGGTCGATGAGTTGTAAAATCCCTGAAAGTTTCACATATTGGGGTTAAACTCCTCAAGTCTAAATTAATGGAGTGAGCTTTTAAATTGTCAGGAATTCCAAGTAGGGGAATTGCCATACCTATGTGAGGTTAGTGAGACACAGAGATTTGTTGAACCACAGATTTTACTTTGAAAATTACCAGCTAGCAATCGTGTTCCTCTTTGAAATATGTGCTTTATATTCCATTAGAATTGACGTTTTGTGTCCATCTTTTCATTTTCATGATTGGAAGGGTATTTTTTGTTGTTGTTACTGGTGGGTTGTTGTGGAGGTTGGCAGAGTGCTTGCTCCCCATATGTGAGGTCCTAGATTCAATCCCAGCACTGAAGAAAAACAGATGTACTTGAAAACTTGTTTATGAACCTCAATATTGTTTATCTATGTGTGTTTAAATATATGCTATATAAAATAATTGATATGGAAGAATTACTTCTATTTTTTTTAACTTGCAAAAAAATAATAGCCTATTTTACTTTCGCCTCGTTCTAACTTCTTCTTAAACATATGTGTCCTAGTTTCCTTTGTGTTGCTGTGATAACCGCTCTGACCAAAATCAGCCTAGGGAAGAAGGGATATGTTTGGCTTATATGTCTAGGTCACGTCCATCATTGAATGAAGTCAGGGCAGGAAGGAACCTAGAGGGAAGAACCATGGAGGAATAATATTCCAGCTGTGCTCAGCTAGCTTCTTTGTCCAGCCCAGGGAATGGTGCCACCCACAATGGGCTGAGCTCTCCTATGTCAATTAAAATAATGAAGACAAGCTCTTATATGATGTCCATAGACCAACTTTATAAAGCTAATAACTTAGTTGAGACCTTTTTTTTTCTTTTGAGGTCTTCTAGGCAGTGTCAAGTTCACAGTTAATAATAACTAGTACAATACTCCTTTTTTTCATTGTGTCAAGTGTGGGTGTTTCAAGCCTGATCCATTGATCCATTAAGAACATGGCATCATTGAGCATGGTGATACTCACCTTTAATCCCAGCACACAGGAGACAGAGGCAAGGGAATCTCTGTGAGTTCGAGGCCAGCCTGGTCTACATAGAAAGTTGCAGTACAGCCTGGAGTACATACAGAGACCCTATCTCAAAAAAAAAAAAGAATGAAAAAAAGAAAGGAAGGAAGGAAGGAGGAAAGAGAGAGAGAGAAGGAAAGAAGGAAGGAAGGAAAGAAGGGTGGTTTGAAAGAAAATGGCCTCCATAGGCTCATAGGGAGTAGCACTATTAGGAGGTGTGGCCTTGTTGGAGGACGTGTTACTAGGGGCAGGCTCTGAGGTTTAAGATGCTCAAGCCAGGCCCAGTGTGACACTCTTTTCCTCCGGTCTGCTGATCCAGATGTAGAACTCTTGGCTTCTTCGCCAGCACCAAGTCTGTCTGTGTACCACATGCTTCCTGCCATGACGATAATGGACTAAACCTCTAAACCGTAAGCCAGCTCTAAGTAATGTTTTTCTTTATAAGAGTTGCCATGGTCATGGTGTCTGTTCACAATAAAAGAAACCCTAAGACAAAAGAATGGAAAGAAGGAAGAAAGGAAGGAAGGAAGGAAGGAAGGAAGGAAGGAAGGAAGGAAGGAAGGAAGGAAAGAAGGAAGGAAATTACATGACTAAAGCATTCCTTCCATCAATAGCATTTTGAATCTAAAAACTAGTAGTCATTTGTATGAAATTTTTCTATAACATTTTAGTATCTAACATTAAGATTTTATTTTTAAACAACTTTCCAATGTCTTGTATTTTGAAGTATTTTAGGAATATAGTCTAATTTGACATAAACCATTTAGATTATCACCCAAATAAAAATCAGGATATTTTATGCTGGGCCTGATGGCATGTGCCTTTAGTCCCAGCATTCAAGAGGCGAATCAGGCACATAGATCTCTGCGAATTCTAAGCTACATAGCAAGTTTCAGGCCAGCCAGGGCTGAAGGGTGAGACCCTGTCTCAGAAAACAAAACACACATTTCATGATACAACACTTATAACACTTGTCTTTCTTTATGGAAGGTATAGTTATTGCTTTTTTCCTGTTTTACTGGGGAAAAAAGTTAGTTCTCTACCACTAAATTAGTTTTACAGCTAGTTTTATCTTTTAAAAAATAGCCAGCATTATGGTGTAGTTCTGGAATGTTAGCACCCTGGAAACAGAAGCTGGAAGATCACAAGTTCAAAACCAATCCCAGCAAGTCTCAAGTCAGCCATAGCTACATAGAAACCAACAAGAGTCTCTAGTGTTATAATTTGGTGTTTTCCCATGGCCCAAGAACCATCAAGTTGAAAAAATGCAATTAGAATATTTAGAGTTGGCAGGAGACAACTTACTCAAGATATATAACTTTGTAACCAAAATACTAATACAAACTACGTGGTCAATGGGAGATGTCTTGAGAAGTCCCTAGAGTTAAGGGCTGCTGGCTGCTCTACCAGTTCCTAAATTCACACAAGAATAATTGGATAGAAACAGGGCCTGCTGGCGACACCAAGTGGAAGAACATGATGCCCTCAGAGTACCTTAGGCACAAACTGAGTGGGGAACCCTGAAGGCCTAGGAGAGCGTGCTGAGTGTGAGTGCTGGGAGTTGAACCCCTGGTTCAGCTGGATGTAGGTAAACATTGTTGGTTTCCTCGAGGATAAGGATGAACCTATGTGTGCCTGGTGGTGCAGTAACCAAGCTGAAGGGTTTCCGTTTCCTGCTGAAGGCTGGAATTCTGTTTCATCTCCTTTTATCTAGGGATAATGACTTATGAACAAACACAGCTTTCATATAAGAACAGTATTCTGTTTACACTAATTCCATTATTAAAAATACACATTTCAGTGTTGGAGAGATGGTTCAGTGGTTAAGAACCTTAGCCTTTCTTCCAGAGGACCCGTGTTCAATTCCCAGCAATTGCATGGCAGCTCACAACTGTCAGTAACTGCAGTTCTGGGGGATCCAACACCCTCACACAAACAAACATCATTGCATATGAAATAAACATGAACATGTTTAAAAAGAAAAAACTCAGCCAAGTGGTCCTGGTGCACACCTTTAATCCCAGCACTCAGGAGATAGCCTGGCAGATCTCTGGGTTAGAGGCCAGTCTGGTCTACATAAGTGAGTTCCAGGACAGTCAGCTCTACATAAAGAAACCCTGTCTCAAACAATCAAACAAACAAAAATCCTCAAAAATACACATTTCAGCAAAACAGAGTATGTGTATCTTTTGTAGATTGCTGTCTTCATTGTTTCATTTTAGCCCCTGTACTTTCAAGGACTTCCTGTCGAATGGTATATGTGTGGGGTCGGCTGGGAAGACCACAAAATTAGGAACCAGGTAGAGTGTCTTCCCAATATTTCCTGTCTCCATCAAAGATTTCAGAGACCAAACAAAGTAAGGAATTTGGGTGAACATTGTCACAGGACAAAAGTTCCCACTCCAAAGGTGGAACAGGTTTCTTTTTGATGGAGGGAGGTGTTTCAAGCCAGGCCTTCCTTCTCCATGTAACCTTGGCTGTCCTGGAACTTGCTCTGTAGACCAGGCTGGTCTTGAATATAGAGACCTGCCTGCCTTTGTTTCCCAAGTATTGGGATTAAAGGTGTGCACCTCCCACTCCTAGCTGTTTGAAGTTCTTGAATGAGTTGCATTTTAGGATTTTGTGTCGCTCACCTTATGAGAAAACTTTAACAGGTGTAAATTGTGAGTTTAAGTGAAGGAAAGGGGAAATCCAGGAGTGGGTTGGGCATTTTCCAAAATAGGGTTTAGTTCCTTTTTCTACACAGATGGAGTCGGGATGCTGATATGTCATGGTGTCGGGCAAATAATGGGAACTTCAAATTTTAAAGGCAAAGGGTATGCACATAGAATTTTTTTGTTTTGGTTTTTTTGGTTTTTGGTTTTTCAAGACAGGGTTTCTCTGTGTAGCCCGGGCTGGCCTGGAACTCACTCTGTAGACCAGGCTGGCCTCGAACTCAGAAATCCACCTGCCTCTGCCTCCCAAGTGCTGGGATTAAAGGCGTGCGCCACCACTGCCGGGTGTACATAGAATTTTAATAAAGGAAAGAAGGATTGACAGTCCCCTTAGTCTGCCTCTTAGGTCCCAGTAGGTCTGAGTGGTCTAACTATAATATGCTAACTATAGCAGCCTCTGGTCTAACTGTAATGTGCTAACTATAGCAGCCTCTGGTCTAACTGTAATGTGCTAACTATAGCAACCTCTGGTCCAACTGTAATATGCTAACTACACCAGCCTCTAGTCTAACTGTAATATGCTAACTACACAGCTTCTGGTCATCTTGCAGTTCATCCTTTGATTTAACCAACACCTGTCTATCTCATTATGTCAGTTTGGCATTTTGATTTCAAAGATCCTACAGTAATGTTGCTCCAAATATCAGACGGTGACAAAACTCTCACTGAGGCAAAGCTGAGCCTGCAGATTCCTTATAGAGCAAAGTATGTCTGGTGCTGGCGTGTATCAGTTTCAGGCTACTGCTGCTTGAAAGTTAGAGCATGCAAACCTTGAACCCAGTTATGACTTTGACGTTGAGCAGTAGTAAACGTAGCATTTAAGGCAGGTTTGTGTGAGCAAAATTTGCTGCAGACCTTGCTTTATTTCCAAGGAACCCATACAGTGTGTGTGGCATATCATCAGTGAAATGCCGCAGAGAGTATTGATCTGTATGTGCAAGAAGAAGATTGTACTCATTTCCCTGTATGTGAAAGCATATTTGTGTCCTATTCAGGGAACAGAGATTGTATTTTGGCGAAGTTGTTTGACCAAGCACAAGATAGATAATAAATAGTAATTTGCAGAGTCATTTTTATAATATTTGTTCCTCATTGCAAAGGAATAGATATCTACAGTAGAACATGTTAATTACATATAGTAAAACTGCACAAAAAATAGTTAAGAATGAATACTGCTGAGCCATCTCCTCTATGCCTGCTTCATTTTTAAATTTGTGTTTTTAATGTTTCTGAGTGTCTTCTCACTGTATGTATTTTTGCACACAGAGTCCAGAAGAAAGCATCAGATCCTCTTGGACTGGAGTTAAGACAGTGGTGATTCATCATGTAGGTACTGGGAACTGAACCTGGATCCTCTGGAAGAGCGGCAAGTGCCCTTAACTGCTAGGCCATCTCTGCAGCCTGGTTTCCTTTTGTTTTGTCCTGGGTGCTGGCATTAGAGGCAGAGGCCACCATGTCCTGCTTTCAAATAAGCTCTTTTACAAGACATGTAACTGTTCCCCTTTGGAGCTTTCATCTTGCTTTTTGTTTCTAAAGATTTATTTACTTTTATTTCTTGTGTGCTGGCTGAGTGTATGTTGGTATGCCTGGTGCATTGAACTAGAGCTCACTGACTGACAGGTTGTCTGACCTATCTCTGCCTCCCAATACTGAGACTGCAGGCATGGCTGCCATGCCTGGCTTCTCACACAAATGCTAAGGGTCCAAACTCAAGTCCTCATGCTTATAGGACAAGCACTTTATCCACTGATGGCCAGCCGTGTGCTGGTTTTTCAGGCCCAGTAATGATCACTGCCCAGATCACTACTTGGCCTTAACAAAAGTCATGATGGAATATTCCAAAAGGATGAGGGACTGAGTCCATTGCAGAAGCCTCCCAAGCTTCTTGGAACATGGAAATCATAACTGGAACATAATGGTGACACTGGCAGGCCCACTTTGCTCTTGCAAAGACTACACTGCCTTTACTGAAGGCCAACTACTTCGAATGACACCCCACATGAACATGAAGAGAAGTCCTGTGAAAGAACAGAGCCATCTGCAATACAACCACTGTTTGGAAATTTCATCTTCTTACTGAATTTGGCTGTCTGCTACATGCTTCCTTGTTGGGTTAATTGGGGGGATCCCGTGTCTGCCCTGCCATGGGGCTAGGGCTGCTGTGGAGGCAGGACACAAGGGAAGTTTGACTTCGTGTGAGAAGGCACTGCTAGTACAGCTCTCTGGGGGTGGAGGAGTGTAGTCTGAGGTTCTGGCTCTGGGGTCCCCAGACCTGTAAGGTGGCCAGGGACCTTCCGGTTCTCAGGCTCTTGGGCACCCAGGAGCTGCTGGGAGCCTTGGAAGAGCTGAGAACAGAGAGAGGTCCCGAGGGCTGGACTGGCCCATGGCCAAGACTGGCTGAGTCCTGCGGGGAGGGAGTCCTTGGCTTGGTCGGCTGGCTTGTTTTGGGTTGGTCGTGGGCAGCTTGCTTGGGTTGGTGGTCACTGTGGCTGGGTCTTCTGCGGAAGATTAGACACACCTCTTTAGGCAAGGACCTGTTCTGTTGTTCCCCATGGCGGATCCTGATGAAAAGAAGCAGTTCATGTTTTTAAGAGTTTTATTGTCATGACAGAAAGTAGATGAGAAAACTGTACCCCGTTTTCTCAGGGTGGGCCTGAGGTTAAATACCTTTTGCAGGGAGAAGTGTCTGGGAAGGAAAGCTTAATTGGCTATGCCCTTCTGGCCTTTAGGTACCTCATTAATATGGAGATCTATCTTGAGGCTATGTGGCCTGTGGTGACATCCTCTGTCTATGGAGGGGCTAGTAGAGGCGTTGCCCTTACATGATTGAAGGACGCAGATCTATGGAGGGCAGCAGCCTCATGTCCGGAACCTGGAGTCTGGGAGCGTGGTGAAATGCCTGCCATCCCTCAGGGTGACCTGGGGAACATCAGGATCACTTGGGGTCATCGGGGTTTCCAGCCTGTGCTCTACCAAAACCCAGGCTGCCTTTCAAAGTCCTACACTCCCCGTGGAGTGGAACATCCACAAGCATTCTCAAGCTACAGCTTTGTGACCCACAAAGGTACCGATCCATGGGTCTCGTAAGCTGCCAGGCCTCTGTGCTGTTTAGCACAGACCTTGCTGCTAATAACATCACAGTCTTTGGTTTCAATGGAGAGGTTCACTGGGACTTTCCGTGGGAATAGAGACATCAGCAAGTTTCCAGATGTTTCTTGGTTTTTGGAATACCCTGACAGCTTTTTGGCTCACAAGGATGTGTTATGAACAAGAGTCCTTCAGTCCAATAATCCAGATGTTCTTTCTCTGCCATTTGCATGCGGTATAAATAGGATCTTGAATATTAGACACCTCTAGTACTCTAATAGAGTGTTGATGGCATTGGCAACATGGGGTATGAGAAATAACCTCAATTTAAATTATTTTGTGGTATCAGAACATAGTTGAGCCATTTACGCTTTCTGTAAAAAATACTCTTCATGTCTTCTAGCTCCTGGCACTACTGACTTCAGATCTGTGGGCTCATAGCAGTATTGTTGCTGACGGAAAAACTCAAGAGAGCTGCACACACATGTACCCCAGGTTAGCTTCAGACTTACTGTGTAACATGTACCCCAGGTTAGCTTCAGACTTACTGTGTAACTGAGGGTTGTCTTGAACTTGTGATCTCCCAGCCCTGCCTTCCCAGGGCTGGATTTTTAAGAATGCACACCCATGCCTGGTTCCTGAGTGCTGAGGATCAATCCCAGGGCTCTTTGCATGCTAGGCAAGCATGTTACCACTAGGCTATATCCCCAGTCCCTTAGCTCAACATTTCCAAGTGCATTCTTTAAAAATTGTTTACTTGGGGGTGGGGGGAGGTTGGAGACTTAGCTCAACAGTTAAGATCACTTGGGGCTCTTGCACAGGATAGAGGTTCAGTTCCCAGAACCTGGGGACCAAATGGCAGCTACCCATAATTCCAGTTCCAAGGGATCCAGCACCCTCTTCTGACTTCTGAAGATAGTAGTTATCCAAGTAGTACACATACATACATGCATCCAAAACACTTCAACAGAAAATAAATCTACAGATTTTTTTTAATTGTTTGAGAAGTTTTATCTGTGTATAGGGAGAAAAACATTGCTTTGTTCTGGTTTTGTTTATATTTTTCCCAGGCTTATTGACTATTTGCATATTGCATATACATTGTGTGTTTTTGTCCATTTTCTCGGGAGGGGAAGGCATTCGTTGACTCTGTGGCTCTCTATCCTCACTCTATGACAATAGAGATTTTTTTCAGTCACAATTGCTATGAAGTTTGATATTGTTTGCTTTTTAATTGCATGTCTTTTGGTTTGGGGGCTTTTGTTTTTTATTTTTCAAGACAGAGTCTCCCTGTATAGCTCTTACTGCCGTAAAACTCACTCTGTATAACAGGCTGGCCTCTGGTGGGACTAAAGGTGTGAGCCACCACTGCATGGCTTAGTGCTTGTCTATTGATACACATCAATTTTAAATTTCTAAACAGCATCAAAGGTACCACTCTATCTTCCTTGTACTTTCTGATGTATTATTCTGTTTTAGAAGCCTTGGGCCTTTCTTTCTCTTTGTAATTTCCTCATTCATTTTAGTTTTAAACTTGGCTCAAATCTCTGCAATGTATGCTGTTTTGTGTAGACACACATTTATTCTGGTGTTTTCTTGATAACTGGTTTCTAAATATTCTATAATGATCAGCCCTCTTTTAATTGTAATTTTATTTTTATTTTATGAGCTTTGATTTGGGTTTTGCCAGCATGTATGTCTGTGTCAGGGTGTCAGATCCCCTGTAACTAGAGGTACAGACAGCTGTAAGCTGCCATGTGGGTGCTGGAAATTGAACCCATGTCCTCTGGAAAAGCATTCGTTGTTCTTAACTGCTGAGCCATCTCTCCAGCCACTGCACCCCCATTTGAAACCTACTTCTTTTGTTAAGTGCTTATTTATTAGATGGTCTGTTTACTGACATGTCATTTTTTTTTCTTGATTAGACTTTAGTTTGTAGTTTTTATGGATTACCAGTGTGACATTGAAAAAAACTTCCTTCAATATGTATGTCACCCCTCCAAAGTCTTATTTGTCTTCCTTTTGCAGGTATTGAGGACTGAACACATGGACTTACACATCGTAAGTGGGTAAGCTCTCCCGTCTACCAGCAAGCTTCAGGTTTTTCAGCCATCGCTCCAGCTCATGTGATGCTCTTTGGGAAAGTGTACACACGAAGCATTTGCAAACAGACACCACTGGTACTGGATGATAACAAGGTTCAGAGACCCCCTGGAGGATTTCTAGGATCTTCTGTCCTCAAGGAATCGATTAGAGACTTCTACTTGCAGGAAAAGCAAGGATGGCTGATTAGGAAAAAACATACTCTGGAGGAAGGAGGACAGCTGGAGGAAAGAGCTGAAATGGAAAACCACTCTGCCATAAAGATCCCAGGCTCTTCCTTCTCATGGCCACTCATCGTGGTCTATCTTAATGGGGCTCCTGGTGAAACTTGGATCCTCACACTTACTGGCAAGTATTTTGCCAACTGAGCTACTCCCCCAACTCTGTGTAGTCTTTTCTATACATCTTCTCTTTGCTATAGACAAAAGAGAAAATTGAGACATTTTCTCTCCCTACATCTGGGCAAAACTATGAAGATACTGTTTCCTTTTCCAGGGTCAGTCTCAGTCTGTGGCAGCAGTGAGCAGTGGACCTGCCTGAGTTCCCTTTACAGTAATGCAGAGTAGCTTCAATGACAAGTGTCCCTGTGTGCATCAATACTGCCATGTGGTCCATGGCTACTACTCTACAGCTCAGCTGGACACTGCTCAACTAAGCTCCATTATATTTTTCCCTCTGCAACCCAAGATAAAGGAGTGGATGCTCTCTGGAATGTTCTAACACCATTGCAGAGGCCCAGAACAGAGTAACAATCACTGACATGCACAATGTATCTAAGGTTTAAGTGGGTGAGTCATGCCCTCAGCACCTGCGGTTCAGGTTTCACCTCACAATCCAGGTTTTATAACTGTGCCATAAAAGAAACAGGAGACACCGGAACTTGCAAAGTGTTTAAATAACTTTAAACTTTATTAAGTAAAAATTGCATAAACACAACCATAAGATAATGAATAGAAAAGTTAAATACAATCTATCATATGTAAAATAGGTTATTTTATAACTGTTGATATCACCCCTAAATATCAAATCCCTAACTTCCACAGTGGGAATGGTAATCTAACGAGAAAAACAAAAACCTCAATTTCATCTTTATATATATCAAAAATTTTAAGAACTAAATTTTTAATTGAATAGAACATTTCAAAACAAACAAACAAACAAACAAACAAAATTCAATACAGCCCTAGAAAGGGTTTGTTTTCAATGTGACCTGAGATAAAAATGGACATTTGCCATTATAGTTATTTCTAATCAACTTCCAAAACTAAGGCAGGTCTGGGAAAGGATGAGTCTTTAAATGACCATGGTGCTTTTATTAATAGTCCTAGAGTCCAGTCAGTAGTTGTGGTTCAGAACAGCATCGGTCTGTTCAACTCATTTTCATTTCTTTTTCTATTTTCAAGCTTAAAAACAACAACAAAAACCCACTAAAAATGAAACAAAATACCACTATTACCCAAAACTTCAATTTAACAGCATCCAACTCCAGCATTAGAGATGCTAGTGAACAGCTTCTGCCTCTTCCTGCTGATGGCCCTCCTTATCTTCAGCAGAGAATGGCACCGTGATGGGAATTCCTTTCAGAAATAGTTCAAACAAGGAGTAGAGGATTGGAAAATGACAATGGCCAAAGTTTACAAATGAGTTAAGGAAAAGAATCACTGGGTTGGGGTCAGGAAGACAAAAATAAAACAAAACAAAAGCTCAATCACACAAAACCAAAATCACAAACAGAAAAAAACAACAAAAAACAAAAACAAAAGAAAAACAAAACCCACAAAAAAACAACAAAAAACCCAAAAACCCAAACAAAAACAAAAACATAACAAACAACAAAAAATAAAACAGAAAACACAAACAAAAACAAACAGAAAACAAACAAAAACAAAAAACCAAAAACAACAAAAAAACAAAACACAAAACACAATAATCAAACAACAAAAAACAACAAACAGCAAAAAAACACAAACAAAAAACACCAACAAAAAACAAAACCAAGCTGGGCGGTTGGTGGTGCACGCCTTTAGTCCCAGCACTTGGGAGGCAGAGGCAGGTGGATTTCTGAGTTCGAGGCCAGCCTGGTCTACAGAGTGAGTTCCAGGACAGCTAGAGCTACACAGAGAAACCCTGTCTCGAAAAACCAAAAACAAAAAAAAACCAAAAAAACAAAAAAACCAAAATCATAAACAAAGACAGGAAAAAAACAACAAAACAAACAAAAAACAGCAATTCATTGACTAAATCCAGCGTTAAACCAGTGTTTCTGGAACACATGACCTCCTGTGGGTTGGACAGCAGCAGTGTCTAAGCTTGCAGTAGTTGCATGCATCCTAGAGATGGCATTAGGGCAGCAGTCTGACAGCCCATGTTAGGACTATATTGAAGAGAGTGGGCTTCATCTGGTCAAACAGCTCAGTACCTGTTTTAAATCTCTTCAACTCATCCTACTTGAGGTATATTAGAAACATCCATGGAAAAGTACAGGGATGGTGACCATAGCAACCAGGTGGGTGTGCTACAGTAAGTGACTGTGCAGGATTTCCCATATCATCCTCTTCCTGAAGATGGATATGTGCTGCTGAGAGAAGGTCACAGGATGGTCTCTAGTGGTGTAATCTGCATATTCACAGGTGAATTCCCATTCAGTGGCTGAGGAGTCTCCTCTGACGTCATGCTATTTTGCTTCCAATCCAAAGGGTCCAGCTCGATGTTCCTTCATGTCTTGCTCTCATTTGGTAAATCTTGGAAGATGCTCTCACAGATAGTCTTCCCTGCTGGCCCATTGAATTGAGGTGCATGATATTTCGTTTTCTCAAATCAATTACCACCAAGCTCCAATGTACCTTTCAGTGAATAGGCACCAAGATAAGTTCTTTTTCAAAGAGATTGATTCCTCGAATCCATCTTTTCACAGAACTGTAACTGCTATGCTTTAGCTTGGGGTAAAAGAAAGTGCTAAACACATGAAGAGCTGGGTAGCCTTGCTTTTCATTTCTCTCAACCAGAAGGTTCATGTAGAAATTGATGACCTCATCCTTGAGCCACTGACCGTTCTTGAAGTTCTAGATATCTCCCCGGGGGTTTGCAACTTGAATCTGCTACTTAGAATTTCCTCTTGGGGTCCTGGACCCAATGCATTTTTAATTTCTTCTCCATGTCCTTTGAAATGTCAAGGATTTGATCCACTGCTCTGCCCTTTTCTTAGTTTGTGAGAAGCTTTTTTTCCTCTGCCGCAAGTACTGCCATCTTGTTGAGGAGTAACCTATCGATGCCTCCACTATCCAGGATTAGAGCAGGTGTTCCCGGTAAGTCAGGCTCCAAGCTGTTTCCCCCTTCTTCCTTCATGGTTTACACTACCTTTCTTTTAATCACAGATTTCTCTTCTAAACACCTCTTCTCTCTCTTGTCTGGTGAGAGACATTTATTTATGGCAACACAGGTAGATGGTTCTGGATATCTCTGTGTTGTTTCTGATCCATGACTGTGCCCTGTCACACCCCCTTTGATCTTCGAGATGTTCATAAGGATTGGGTGAGGCCTGTGTGGGTCTGAACTCACATGATGGTCGCATTGAAGGTGTTGAAGTAACTTTCAGTACTTTTCCTTTAGTGGACTTTGTTCGTTTTCCTCCATGACGGAATAGGGCCGCTTACGACTCTTCTGACTATCAATCAGCAGGCTTCCTCAGTTACAGCCTGCTCTGAAAGACCTTTGGTACACTCTAGGGGTTTTAGTTGTCTTGGACTCGCTTGGTGGGGTTTCTGTACCTGATCCTTGCCCGGCTGGTCTCTCTGAAGCTCTAAGTCTTGATGCTCCTGAGGGGTTTTCTTCCAAACCTTTCCTGGCTCTTTAAATACTATCTCTGTTCCATCCTGACATTTCCTTTTAGGACCTTGTCCCAAAGCTTCAGATTCCGTCTCTGTCCCACTTTCCTCCTGGTATTTCCATTTTTGAGCTTTTCTGAAGCTTCGGGTTTCATCTCCACCCCAGGCTGTTTAGGTTGCCACATGGAGAAGTGCTTTTTCGAGGGTTCTGGCTCCAGTATAGTACTGCCTTTCGGATTTCCAAGCAAAAGCAACCATATGCCTGGCTCTGGGCTGGTACTCTTGGGTTGTTTGGCCTGATGTCTAAAGAGTCACGTCTTCAAGTAGATGGTTGGTCCAAGGTCGGAAACTTATTAGTCTCAGTAGAGCTCTTCTTTGTGAACAGAGTTGACTTTGCACGTCAGGGGTGGTCAAAGAATGGAGAGAATTAAGCTGTCAATATTGGAAACCAATTGGTGAATAGTCAGATGTTGGCAGGTCACCAGGGTAAACTCTGGGAAACTCCAAGGAGTTCTAAGAATAATTCCTCAGAAGTACCCTTCTAGGGCACTGTAACCAGCTAAATAGCTAAATTTTCAAAATAGGACTAATTGTCCTAGTTCATCACTATTAGGTCACCAGGCCTAAACCTAGCAGCTAACACATCAGAAGCAACCTCACGTAACTCAGGGGGTTGCCCCTAGCCACAGCCTTCAAGGTTTCATAGCTGGTTATAATGTCACCTGAAAGAACGCAAATCAACGTTTCTGGAGGGTGGAAACCCCAACTCCAATGGGGTCCAAAATTTCAGAGTGCTCCCTTGCCTGAGTGGAAAGTTTGAGTGAATTGATACATATCTCAGTTCCCTTCTGTAAAGCACAGGGTTACGAAAATCATCTCAGCATAGCTCAGCTGGTCCTGACTAGTACATTTGTCATTTAGGAAACTGTCCCATCATGGTAAACTATAGAAAACAAAATATAAGTGCCCTTCAAATATCTTTTCATAATATGCTTGCTAATTACAAAGAACAAATAGAATTTTACAGTTATAAAACCTAATAGGTACTGTTGTGTGACAAAACTTGTTTCTTCCCTAGATAAGGAACCCAGGACAGACCAAAGTACCCATACCACCAAAGTCCTAGTTGGTGAACCAATAAGTTTTATTGGGGTTACTCGTAGGAATATGGGTGAGGGGTTACTTACAGGAGCAGAAATCACTCAAAGACAGCTGTGTCACCAAAGCCCACCCAGCATGGGTGACAGCTCACAGAAGCTGGGAACCTGGAAAAATTGCACAGCCTGTAGATGGCTTAACAGGCTAGAGAATGTCCAAATGAAGGGTGGAATGGTTCAGTGTTTCAATATTGGAGGAAATTTGTGAAACTGGTACCAATTCACCAAGGATCGATGCCTTGCCCTAAGAGAATAAATAAAATCTCACCATTGTCAATAGGATCCATTGAGAAAGATACATCACTCCTTCAGTTACAATCCTAGCAATAACACAAGCCCTAAAGTCTTCCCTAGAAAATAGTAAGAAGAATCAATTGGAGCTGCAGAGGTGTGTGTGTTCGGTGTGTCCTGGGATCTGAACTCCAGCCGCCATGCTTAAACAGCAAGCACTTTAACCACATGTCCATCTCTGGCCCCGTGAGCAGCTCTCGGACCTACTTTCAAAAGTATAGAGATGCTTTTTCAAAAATATGAGAAAAAGAGTTGAGATACATATTGTTTGTTCCACTGAAAATATTAACAAATTGTGCAAGTATATTTATACCAATGTTTTACTGTAAGGAAAAAAATGTAAATTTTTCGGTAAAATGTTTGAATTTCTTATGATTGTTATTTCCCCAGGTGTCATTTTGTTTGTGCCAGGCATCTTTCTTTTCTTTCTAATTACACCTTAAAGGGATTTGTTCCTATACCAAGAGAAAAATATTTCAAATTACCACATTGGTCTGACATTGCTAAATAACCTAACAGGGCTGCCTTTGTGATGGTGAACATGATGTTTAGAGGACAAATTTACTGTGCTAGGCTTGTAAAAAACAATATTGTTTTTAGCTTGTACAAGCCATGAGGAAATTACTCTTATCTCAAATGTACCCAGTCAGGTAACCTATGATGGACCACTTCCTGGTGCAGTTGAGCTACTGTTAAAAAATTGCTGATTGTTGCAAAATATTTCAGTGCCTCAGCTATTCCTACAAAGTGATGGGTCACAAGATAAAACAGGCTAACTGCTAAGTAGTGCCTTTGTACAAAATGCCTGCTTCCTTGCGTGGCTGAGGCACCTGTGGACATGTCACAAAACCAAGACTTGCCTGCATCCAGACGGAATATGAGATACTTCGGCTTCCAAAATTGTAACTTTGTAGGTTTTGCCTATATAATCCTTTCGTTAACAATAGCCTGAGAATTCTCTCTGAATTGGTCTTGGTCAGTCTTCTTTTAATAAAAAGCCTCTTATTTACTGAAAGCAAAACTTGAGTCAGACTGGTGAATCTCTGAAGGACCCAGACCCCATAGCACCTTCTCTGTGTCGATGGCTCAAGCCCTGTAGAACAATGTTTTTAGTTTTTAGACTTATGTTCCTTTGGATGGCTGTTCTGTCACTCTTCCAAGGGTGCTTAGCCTCAGAAACATAGCCCTCACCTCTTCTTCCTGATGTGCAAAGGGATCTTCTGGCTATTTCTCCACCCACTGTAGGTTTTATTAGATCAATAAATGTCCCTTATAATCCTACTTAAAGAGATTTTGGTTTTGTTTTGATTAAATTATTAATGGATTTTTACATTTTTCCAGGGTTTTTTGTCCTTTGAGACAACTGTAGCATTTTTCCCTTTTAATCTAACAAGATGAGCTTTGGGTCCTAGGAAGAGCTGGAATGTGTCATGAGGTCATGATTCTTTTTCTCTTAAACCATTGTTGTAGCTTGCTCTACATTTGCATATTTTATTGAATCACATCAAAATGTTCATGGATTTCCCCTACTTTATTATTTTTCTACTTTTTTTTTTTTGTCTGAGGCAGGGTGTTGCTATGTAACCTTTGTTGGCCTTAATCTTGCTATGTTGCCCAGACTGGATCTGAACTTGAGATTCTCCTGCCTCAGCTTCCACATTGCTGAGATTACAATCATGTAACCTAGCTTTTCCTTTTCTGTTTTAGCATCAAAGATTCCCAACATGGTAAAGTCTCCTGGGGTTGTTTACTGGAAAAATTTATAATAATTTGGATCCATGCATCTGATTTTGTTCCCCTCCTTTACAGTGTTTGTGTGTGTGTGTGTGTGTGTGTGTGTGTGTGTGTGTATTCATAGGAATGAACTCAGAGTCTCACACAGGCTTTACCAGTGAGCTCTTTTCCTATTGGATTCATGTTGATTGGATGTATGGCAGAACTTTCTAGAAAAATACCCTGTTTCTGCTGCTTTCTTTTGGGGGAAACACTGTAACTCTTATTTACTCTCTAGTGGCTATATAAATGCTTCTTTTCCCCTCTATTTGCTTTTAGTAGGTTATATTTTCTAAGGTTATATTGTCTGTTTTCTCTAAACTTTCAAATTAATTGGCATATTTGGCAATAGCACTATTTTCCTTGAATTATTTCAAAACTTGATTCGTATTAAGTTAATGGGTTAAATGTTGAATGTAGAAAATTTTGTTAGATTTTTCAAGTCAGCTTTAGACAGGTGTGGTGGTTTGAATACATTTGGCCCCATAGACTCATGTGTTTGAATGTTTGGCCCATGGGGAATGGCAGTATTAGGAGGTGTGGCCTTGTTGGAGTAGACATGGCACTGTAAGAGTAGGCTTTGAGGTCTCCTGTGCTCAAGTTCCACTCAGTGGAAAATCCCAGTCTCCTCTTGACTGCATTCAGTTCTAGGTGTAGAGCTCTCTGCTCCTCCAGCATCATGTCTACCTGTACACTAACATGCTTCCCACCATGATGATAATAGACTGAATCTCTGAATGTGTAAGCCAACTCCAATTAAAGGCTGTCCTTTTATAAGAGTTGCCTTGGTCATGGCGTCTCTTCACAGCAATAAAACCCTAAGATAACAGGTTGATAGTAAATGTTTAAAATGTTAAATTTTATATTTTTCTTTTCTTAAATTTTTGTTTGTTTTGATTTTTGAGATAGGATCTGACACTGTAGTCAAGGCTGGCATAGAACTCATCAGTGTCCCAGTGCTGGAATTAAAGCCCTGATCCTCCATGCCCAGCTGCTTAATTACTTTAAATAGTCTAAGCTAATTTAACTAAGCTTGTAAGCGATATTAAACACTAAGAGGACCTATGATGTAATTGAGTATTAATCGAAGAGCAAGCAAAGAAGACAATGTAAAAACACCAGCTTGGCACACAAAATGACATAGTGTACAAGCTGAACACAACAAAACCAGTCCTTTACTTGTTCAAAAGAAGTAAATAAACAAAGATCTTGAAGTATTCTTTCCTGTGCAAAGAACTTCTATTCAGACATTAAATACACTGCTGATAATTTATAAAGCGATACAGCTGAGTCAGACTTGTTGGTTTTTGTTTAATTCTCAAGAGAATGAGACCTGCATGGGCAATGGAGTAAGAGTTTGTTTTAAAAAGGAAAGGGGATTAGAGAGATGGCTTAGCAGATAAGAGCCCTGGCTGTTCTTCCAGATGACTGGGGTTTGATTCCCAGCACCCAAGTATCACCTCACTCCAATTCCAGGGTATTTGATGCCTCTTCTGGCCTCTGTAGGCACTGCATGCATGTGGTACACAGACGTACATGAAGGCAGAACACCCGTACATATATTAGTTTTTGAGATTCAGTTTAAAAGATTATGTGTAGCAAAACATGGTACTATATATCTAGCACACTGGAGACTGAGGCAGGAGAATTAATCATGAATTAGTTCAGTTAAGCTACAATGCAAGATTCTGCTATAGAAAAACAAGCAAAAAGGATTATATGTCAAAATAACGCCTTGGAATTTCTTTTTTTTTGTTTGTTTGTTTGTTTGTTTTGTTGTTGTTTATTGAGACAGGGTTTCTCTGTGTAGCCCTGGCTGTCCTGGAACTCACTCTGTAGACCAGGCTGGCCTTGAACTCAGAAATCCACCTGCCTCTGCCTCCCAAGTGCTGGGATTAAAGGCATGTGCCACCATCGCCGGGGGAATTTCGTATTTCATTTTCTTACAATCATTTTATATTGTCTTTTAAAAGATTTTCTTACTACTTTTATTCTCTCTCTCTCTCTCTCTCTCTCTCTCTTCTCTCTCTCCCCCCTCTGTGTGTGTGTGTGTGTGTGTGTGTGTGTGTGTGTGTGTTCCTGCATGCATGCCTGTGCACCACATGCATACAATGCCCATGGGTAGAAAAAGATGACTTGATCCCCTGAAACTGGAGTTACAGGTGGCTCTGAGTTGCCGAGTAGGTGCTGGAAACTGAACTAGGTTCTCTGCAAGGGCAGCAAGTGCTGTTAGCCACTGAGCCATCTTTTTCTAAAAGGGAAAATTTCACAGCAATGACTATTTTGTTTGACTCCAGATCTTTCCCAGGGACTAAAGGCTCTTGTATTCCATCCCAAATGCCTGCTCCATTGACAAGAAGAAGTCACCAAGGATTATCATCGTAGCCTGGGAGTGGAGCCACCTCTGCACTTGGTGAAAAAGACCAGCCCAGTGACTTCTCAAACTTCAACATGCTTAGGGGTCACTTGCCAGTGTAAAGTCCCAAAACTGAGCTGCAAGACCTTATAGCTCCAAAGAGTTCCAGGGTCACACAGGGGCAAGCCCCACCCAGAAGTGGTCACTCCTCCTTGCAGGCTCTTTCTCACCAGGTAACAAAGCCAAGAATTGCTCAGCTCAATCCCATCACTGCCCACAGGGCACAACAGCTGGGCCTTCATCTAAGATCTTAGAACTGCTGTCCTTCCTGGCTCGCTTCAGCTGCTCATTGTGTGTCCTTTACTTCTAATAGAGAACAGACCACAAAACTAGTTAGGGAATGGTTTCTGATGGCAACCATTTGTGAATGGAGTTAGTAGGCTAGACTTTGGGACTTCCACACAGATACTCTTTGAGGGCAGGGGGCTTTAGTTTTCTTCCCAGCAGCATCCTTAGCAGCTAGAGAGAGTAGAACCTTCCCAAACAATCAGAGAGGGCTGTGGGATGTGCCTTGTGTGTATGTGTGTCTCCCTCAAGGGTCAACTAGGGCCAGGGGCAGAACTAGGGTACCACAGGCCACTGCAAGGCCACTTCCAATCCCGGCTTTGCCATAGAATTTGACAGAGCCCAAACCAGAGAGAATGTTCCCCATGAAGGGCCAAGTAGATACATAAAATCAGAACAGGGGACAAAGCAGAGGGCTGACCAACAAAATTCAGAGGTCCCCCAAAGCTACAGGGGAATGCGGTGAGTTGCCAAACCAGAGAACTCAGAAGCAAATATCAAAGCCAGGGAGCACAGCCAGGAATCCCAGACCAGAGGGATGAAGAGAAAGTAAGTGAGCAGATCACAGCTGGGAGGGGCCCAGGCCCCCTTTGAGCAGGCATTTGAGGCTTGCTTTAATGTGCCTCCAGAGCCAAGCTGGGGTGGGCGAGTCAATGTTACAGGGGCCATGGGAGGCTGAACAGAATGGGAATTCTGGGGCTTCTTGCTCCCCAGAGCAGAACCTGGAAAAAAAAAAGTACACAGAGGTAGAAGACAGGTGGCGGTCTGCAGCCTGAAGCCAGGACTTCTTTGTGCACTGTCGCCAAAGGGCTGGCATATACCTGCCCCAATGTCACTGGCAGGACTCAGAGCTGGATTTCAAGCAAGACTGGAAAGAAGTTGGCTAAGTCCTCACTGAAGGCAAGGCTAGTGACACATATTTATAATCCTAATCTTTGAAAGGGGGTTAAAGGTCATCCTCAGCTAAATTCTAAATTTGAAGTCAACCGGAGCTATGTGAAATCCTGTCTCAAGACAATGTAACTAAAGGGAAAAGGCAGAATGAAAATGTTGTGGCAAAGTTCTAACTCCCAGGTTGGCCTGAACAAATGAATAAAAGTTCTCAGGACACCCAGCAGACTTTGGCTAATCGTCTGAGGACTCCTGCTTCCTTTTAGAATGGGCTCCCGAGCCTGCCAACTGATAAACACATTTCTCCCTAATGGAGCTGGGCAGCCGCTATTGCCTTCTCTGATAGCTCCGCAACCTCCTGGCCACCATACCATCCTTACAACATCAGAATTTCTTTACCTACAAGGTGATTGCTGTGGGGGAAAAAAAAAAAAAAGCTTGCTTTACTTCTGTTTTGTTTCCCTGGATGCAAGCCAGGGCCACACATGCTAGGTAAGTGCTTCACAGCTGACCCACTTGCCATTGCATCCTCCCTGGGCTTTCCAGTCCCTCACCCAGCTTCAGGCAAAGCTCAACCACCCACTATCAGCCCACTTGCTTTTATGAGAGCCGGCTGAGGCACCCAGGGAGGTGGAAGGTCTGCAGTGTGTATTCCAAGTATGGCCGCTGTGATACACCACCAAAGAGAAGCAAGGTATGGTTTGAGGGAATGCCATATGTTGTGGGAGATATGGTAACAGGACCTGCTCACACCAGGGGCGGTGGAGCTGGTGGTACAGCTCGGTCACCTCTAGAACATGTAGAGCTTGGATGGAATTGTGCTGGCCTGTAGCTTTCAATCCTTGACTTCAGGATACTACTGCCAGCAAGGCTCTGTGACCTTCCAGAACAGCGCCCCCAGCTGAGGACCAAGTATTCAAACACACGTGTCCGTAGAGACATTACACACTGAGGCCATGATGCTAGCTGAGGTTAGCCACTGATCTTCCCAGCCTCTTCATCCGTGAAAAGAATGTGTGCAGGAGCACAGTGCAGCTGTGGACATCAAGCTAGAGAATGTTGTAGAAGGGCTTTGTAAACTGTAAAGTGCTGGAGGAGCAGAGCCTGGCGGCGAATGCCTGTAATGGAAGCCTTTGGAAGGCTGAGACAGGATGGCAAGTTTTGTCTCAAAAGATGTAGATAGGTATCATCATAGTAGTAGTAGTCCTTCGTTGTCATCATCATCAGTATCATTTCCTTTTGCCTTAACTGTATGGCCTCCAGATTTGTTACCAGATCGAATACTGTTATGGATTAGAATCA
The DNA here is from genome assembly GCA_021653895.1 of Mastomys natalensis. Lineage (NCBI taxonomy): Eukaryota > Metazoa > Chordata > Mammalia > Rodentia > Muridae > Mastomys > Mastomys natalensis. Next base: position 1,781,158 of record JAJTUV010000100.1, read on the forward strand.
AGTTTGACTGCTGATTCAAAAACAGTATTCCACAATGAAATGACTTAAACACGAAAAAAATGTATTTCACATGAAATCCATTTGGGCGACGTAACACTATGGTCTTTCTGCTATGTCCTGAGTAAGTCAGTCTATGTCCAGTCTAAGGTCATCTCAGAGTCCAATGTAGCTAAACTGCCACATAGTTACACTACATTCAGCCATTACATGATACTCCCTACAAGTCCAGAATAAAGAGTGTGCCCCTCCATTTCAGGTCACTCCTGGAAATATTACTTCTGTTTACCCCCACTGGTCACACATAACCACACTGGACTGCAGTGGAAGCTGGGAAATGTGGTTTTATTCTGAGTGACCATGCGTCTATCACAACAGAGGGGTCTGGTCCTGTTATTTGAAAAGGAGACAGGGGACTCTATCATAAAAGTGGTCACTTCTCCATCCTCATCCTCACCTCCCTGTGAAGAGCAGCAGCTGACCTCCCCTGACCCCAAAACCTTCCCTTTACCTCTGAGAGCAAATCACACTCCTGCTTCTCCTCGTCGTCCTTCCCTAAACACACACGTCTCAGCACAGGGCTGACCACAGCGTCTCTTCTCAGCCCCAACTCTCCTCTCAGTCATGTCCCCAACTCCCAACCCAAATAAGAATCTGCTGTCCTTCCTGAGTCTGGTCCAGGGAGGAAGGTGTCCACTGAAGGGCAGGCCCAGTCGTCCAGGCAAGGCCTCCTGCATCCCTGCTCAGGACCAGGAGCAAAGGGAGAGACTGCAGCAGGTACAGGTGGGGCTTCTGCATCAGGCCTCTCTGAACCCCACACTAGTTCAGTTTAGCACAGCAGAGCGTTTGCTCTGAGTACAGTACCTGGCTGTGCTGTGCCCTTTTCAAGAGCATTCTAACTCTTCAGAACCGAGTTCAGTTTCTGCTCTCATAGGCTTGGCTCAGCAGGGTCTGTCACAGTGCATACCTGCCCGTAAACACCACTGATCCGTGTGCCCCAGTGCACACCTGCCCCATGCACACCGCTGGTCCATGTGCTCTGTATCAGGCACAGGACTCCATCCCTCCTGCACAAAGACATCAGATGAACCCAGACATCTGTGTTTGTAGCAGACTTTACTGAAGATTTGAAGAGACGAAGGGGGTTTACATAGGAAAAAAATACAAAAGCCTTAAAATTGAACATTAGACATCTGTGAGTGTAAAAAAAAAAAAAAAAAAAAAGCCAAAAAGCCCCCATTCCCTCTGTCTGGGCTCTGGCTGGCTAGGAAGGCACACGCATACCTGCTCCCTTTCTAATTCACTAAGTGTATATACAAAAGCCAAGCTCCAGACACTTTTTAAAGAAATTTATTTCAGAGATTGGCTTCACTGTGTAGTCCATGATGGTTTCATTCTTCTCCTAGGGGCCAGGGGTTGGGGGACAGAGGGGATTATAGCTCGGCAGCCAGTTAGCAACATTGTATAGAGTTAAGACTTTGAGAGAAGGTAGGTTTCTTTCTCATCTGTTAGATAGGTTATCTGAGGTGCCACTGATTCCTGCTACAGTAGCTCTAGCAGGTTTTCAGCAGGGGTCCGACCCAGGTGGCCACTGGGTAGAAACCCTGGGGGTAGCTCCCACTCTTCTGCCTGGGTGTCCAGAGAAGAGTTACACTACCCCAGGGTCTCAGGAGCTGCTCCTGTCACTGCCTTCCCTCAGTCCTCCAACCTCTGCCATCTGACTCCAGCCTGGGAAAGACTGGGTGTGCCAAAGACTAGGGACACAAGGCCTATCGATGAGGTCTAGGACACAGCCACTTGTACACATACATACACAAGTGCACTCTCTCTCCCCCCCCCCCCGTGTGTGTGTTTTTATTCGTTTGTTTGGGGTTTTGGTTTTGTGGGGTCTTTTCATTTGGGGGTTGGGCTAGGGGTGGGGGTGGGGTCAGGGCACATTCTTTCCATTCCTGTGACACTTTGTTGGCACAATCTGTTCCATCGGTGTCAGACCCTGTGAGGCAGAAGATCTTTCACCTGTCCCTACTGCGGTCTGTGACATTTCCTGCTAACCAGATAACACCAGAAGGTTTCCACTCCCAGGTTGGAGGGCTCTCTACCCCCAGGACTTCGAGGACAATTGCTCATCTCACAGGCCCAGTGACACGGGTGGCCATGCCTGCTCTACTCTCTCTTGCCTTTCGCATGGCTGCCAGGTGGAACAGACTCAGAAAACAGAGTTTCAACCCCAGACACCCAGGGAGCAGGCTGGATGGGCTCGGGAGCCACAGCTCCACCTGCTCCTCTGTACAAACCAAACGTTCTCCAGCTCCTTTCTAAAAATAGCATCAAAGGAATGTATTCCCTTACTTAACACCTCCAGGCCTTGCTACCATCCTGAGAGCATTCCAAAGTGCACATCCACCCAGGGAGTGCAAGGGACAAAGAGGACCTACCTTCCTACCTGCTTTAGCTGGGGACGTGTCCAATCTCTGTCAGTCAGCACGCCCCTGGGCCACACCCATCCCCTCCCTGTCTCCAAGCCTCTCGTTCTCCCTTGGAATGTTCCTTCGGATCCACTTGTCTGTGGTACAGAGGTCACTACAAGGCCCAGCCTCCGAGCCTCCACAGCCTCCCCCTAAAGTGAAGCTGACCTTGGGTACTCGACCCCCACAGCACTTCCCACTACCTACAAGTCTCCTTAACTTGCTTCCGGTCACCGTCCCCACACGCCCCCAATCCAAAGTAAGCTCCCAGCCACCCTGTCTATTCTGCTCATGGACACATTCTCAGAGTCGGCCACTCCTCAGAAGTCAACCAACCACTCACAAAGCAAATTAAAAAAAAAAAAAAAATACACCAACAACCTAAGCAACTTCCCAAAGCTCTCTCTGGGCCTTGCTTTCTCAGTCTTTAAAATTTATAGGAGTGCAGGGCACAGTGGGGAGCACCCATATTGCCAGCTCCTCAGGAAGCTGAGGCAGGAGGATCACTGGAAACAATAGCCCAGACAAGAGGAAGACCTCATCTTAAAAAGATAAATGGTTTCAGCACAGTACCAGCTTGGTGGGATGGGAGGTACCCTATGTCAGGGCCAAGCTGACTTGAATGGAGAGGCAGTAAGACAGTCTTTTTTTTTGTTTTGTTTTTAGGTTTTTCGAGACAGGGTTTCTCTGTGTAGCCCTGGTTGTCCTGGAACTCACTCTGTAGACCAGGCTAGCCTCGAACTCAGAAATCCGCCTGCCTCTGCCTCCCAAGTGCTGGGATTAAAGGCGTGTGCCACCACCGCACGGCTTAAGACAGTCTTCTATGGTGACCTTCCATTAGGCCACTGAGGTCAGTTAACACAGGAAAAACTTAGGACCCACACTGGGACCCAACGTCTGGACTGACCTGCTTCCCATAGGAAAAGGTTGTACCCTTCATGTCCCAAGAGGCTGACTAGATAGAAGTCTGAAATGTCGGAGGCTGGAGCTTCCAGGAATGCTGTTCCCAGGCAGCATAAGCAGGGGAGAGGCCCAGGGCTAGGATTTGGGGAGCTGCAAACATGGATCTGCATGTGGACTAGTGAATCCTGGTCACAAGGCCAGAGATGCAGTAGTCTCTGGGACCCCTGACCCTGTCTGATAGCAGGACCTTTACACAGTGCAGTAGGAAGGCAGCAGGCCTGGGTCTAGCCACCGTCCTAACAAGGTGGGGAACAGAATATGGAGTAAACTGCTTTGTGTTAAGGAGAGGGAGTTTGGGGCTACTGAAAGACTGGGTGGCTTGTCTGTCCATCTTCCTTATCTGAGATGCAGCCAGCCTCCTCCCATATGCTTATTTGCATACTTTTGGCATAGTCACTTAGCCTGTGTCAAACCCTGGCCCCAACACCAAAAACCACAGAAATAATATCAATAAATATTAGCCACCTTCCTCTCATAACCTGTTCCCTCAAGGACTACCTCTTCCCTGAGACCCTTGGATTCCTCCTCTCTGTGACAGGCAGTTGCCGTAGGGACCACCCCACTCTAGTGCATACAGCTCTCTAGACAGGGTCCTTAGCTGGAGCTGAAGTTTTCATGGTTAGTACCGATGCATATTTATTGAATATGTGGATGTGCTCAGCACTGTGTGAGGCACTGTCCATACACGAGGTAGGTGAATGTTATACCCATTTTACAGATGGGGAAACTGAGGCACCACAACAAATTTTTTTTTTTTTTTAAAAAAAAAAGGTTGCACACCAAAGTCAGGTTAGACTGACTCCAGAGCCCTTGTCCCTTACCCTTGTAGCATCCCCACAATGCTACCCCACCCATTTCTGCATCCTCACAGATGCATCCCTGAGTCCTGGGCACACACAGACATGCCCAGGTTATATCTTTCTTCCTGAAGCTCCACACTACCAGAACTGGCTCCAACTGGGGAAGCAGACACCAGAAAGCCTTGAGAGGGCAGCAGAGAGACAGATCCAGGCCCTCCAGAGGGAGAGAAGCAAGGGGCTGAGGATTAGATCATTTAACTGGCACCATGAGACTTTACAGACATTTTCCCCTCATCAGTGCTGAACAGAGAAGCTGTGGAGCCTGTCAAGGTCAGGCAGCTAGAAATGTTGGCCCTGGAGCAGGACACCCTACCTCCAAGCCTTGCTTCAGTCTGGAGCCCAGGCCCCCTGCAGGAACAAAGCCACCTGAGCAGCTCTTACCCAGTCTCTGTCCAACTACTATGTTGCAACCACACCTAAATCCAGCCCCAATTGCAGATACACAAGGTGGGGCCTTGTAGCCGTCCTCAGGCATAGATGGCAGGACCGACAGTGTACACAAAGTCAAACACAGCATCTCTGGGTGGGTGACCCACGTGCCATCTGTCCTCAGGCCATGAGTGTGACCAGCAGCAGAGTGTGGGGTTCCAGCAGCTGAGAAGGGACCACTGGGTCTTGAGCTCTGGTGTCTTGATATGCCTGGCTGAATCCATCGGGGTTCTGCTTCCTGGGCCATCCTGGGACACCTCCGGGCATGGCTTCCAGCTTGCCTCCTGGTGCCCCCTTCTCCCCTGCCCTTCTGGGTTCATACAGGCCAAACCAGCTCCTCTGAAAACACTTGACACCTTGGGTTTATTGGGGGTTGAGCACTGCAAGATCAGGCAGTTTGCTCCTGGTAAGAAGAGAACTGGCAAATCTACTTGGCTCTCTTGGCACTTCGGGGGTTGTCCCTGAAGGTTCCCTCCCAGGTCCCCAATTTCCTGGACTTGTCCCCCCACCATTGCTCTCCAAGTCTCTCATTCTTTCACAAGCCGGTAGATGTGGTGCTGAGCCCCGTGTTCGCTGGCTGACACTTCGAAGACGTATGCGATACACAGCAAGGTCTCCTGTGTGTCTCGGTTGGTGACCACCTGCAGGCGAGAAGGTAAGGGTCAAAACGCTGGATAGGGAGGCCATTGGTGCCACCCGCTGCTATACGACCCCCTGGGCATCTGTCCCACGTCCTACCTGCAGGATGGTGAAGTTCTCCAGCACGCTGTTCATCATGTACTTCTCGGGTAAGTGCTTCAGCTTGTGGATGAAGTTGATCATGTACTCACAGAGTGGGGACCGGTGGATGCGGTACAGATAGTGGCCGTTCTCATAGCGAGCATACTCTGTCTGCAGAACCCCAGGGACGACAGCGGCTTAGAATTCCTTCACCTCCAGTCCCCGAGCCCAATTCAGTAGGGATGTACAAAAACCCAATCACCACCAATGGGACAGAGAGGCAGAAGATGGCCCAGGAGGAGAGCCATCCTCTGAGGTCCCTGGACATGAAGCCAGGACTCTCCCCTTTGTCACTGACAAGACAGGCAGACACTTTCAGGAGAGGGAAATGTAAAGACCCGGAAGTAGTGGCAATGAGCTAGGGCGGGTGGGCAGGCGTGGGGCTGCTGTGGGGGAGGGGACCAGTGCCTTTGAGATGCATGAATTCGGTGGTGGATGTTGTTGGCACAGGAGCTAAAGGAATGACATGTGGGATGATGACTGGATAGAGACACAAGCATCTCAAAACCTCTATTCATTTAATGGGAGTTTAACAGCTACCTTTAAAAAACTACCTTTGCTGAAGCAGGACAGACGCTTAGCCACTGTGTGCCCTGGCATCCATCTTTAGCACCAAACAAAAACACAACACACTTACACACGCCCACTGCTACTACTGAACTACACTCCCAAGAGGAGAGCGGCTGCATGAATGACCTCAGTGGCGCTAATATGTATCAGAAGCTTCCTGTCGATTCTAGAATTGGGACCCCAAAGCAAAGGTCCCTTCTTATGGACGTAGCTGTTTGACCTGAGGTGGCTGTCAACCCCAGGTGGGGAAGACACCATTAATTCAGATCCCCGTGGGCCAAGAGGTGACCAGACTGACACCAAGCACAGTGTTAAGCATTGCACAGGGTCATAGACTTTAGGGCCACAGGTATGCTGGGGTGGAGGCTATGGTGCCATTTTGTCATTACACAATAGGATCGGAATTTCATAGCTATTGAAACCAGTGGATAGTGAGGACAAACTGATACTTCCTTAGAGATAAGGGGCAGGGTGTGTGTGTGTGGGGGGTGCTAACACAACCCCAAACATCCAACAGAAGCTGGGGTGGGGAGAGGCGTACAGAGATCAATTCAGGTCCTCTGAGCTTGTGCTCACACCAGGCTGCCTGCCCTTGATGGGGTAAGAGGGAGAGAAGCAGGAAATTCTGTGAAAGTGTAAGGACTCTGGGGCACTCCACAACTGAAAAGCAAGCTTTGTGCTGCTGGGATAGGGGCATCTAAAGACTATCTCAGAAGAAAGGAAGGAGGAAGGGAGGGAGGGAGAGAGAGACAGAGGTAGAGAGGGAGGGGGAGAAGGAGGAATTGGGTTGATTGAGGGTACACTCAGTGGTAGAGGACTTGTCTAGCACACCCAGGCTCTTACAAGAACCCAAACAACTGGAACAAAGGGACTCCACAAGTTTCCAGCACTCGAGGAGTAAACAGTGAGAAGCAAACAAACCCTGAACACCCATCTCAACCACCTCTGCCTCTCCTAGCCCCACGCCCAGCTGGATTAGGGAGAAATCCTTGGGCTAACCTGTGCTTTGGCCCTGCTCTAGAAGATGTGGGGTGCTTCCAAGGAAGACTTGAAAGGAATCCCAGCCAGAAGAGTCAGTCAGAGCTCTGAGGTTCGGGACAGGCAATTAAATCAGTAACTTATCAGATGCCTCATGCCCAACCCAAAATATGCACTTCCTTAAAGGCCACAGAAGCGACATAGAGTCCACCTCTGCCCAGGGCCTCCCTTAGCAATCTGCCGCAGGGGTAAGCCAATGAAGGGAGCACACAAACCACCCCTTTGCCCTATACCCACCAGGTGGGCTCCTACCTCAACTTTCTCCACCACTTGCTTTCCAAACGAGCAGACCTTAGTAGAGCAGGTAATGATCATGTTCTCCGGGCTCTCATACTGGCTGGAGACCCCGTAGAAGGTGCTGCCCTCGTCGTCAATGTTGGTATTGAGGTCTGCCTGCCGGAAACAGGGGAAGACATGGTTGTTTGTAGGTTGCCCTTAGGGTTCCTAGTGGACCAGAGAACAGGACTTTCAAAGAATGTAGGCAGGGGCAGCTGAGTAGGGCCAGCTGACTTTCAGGACGTACTCATTTTCACCAATATGGGGAGGTGGAATTTTCACAGGAGTTACACACATTTAGCATAGTACTCTTGGTACATTATGGCTTCGGAAGGGCCCGTGTTAAAACTGCTTCCATGTCTGAGCCAAGAAAACCACCTGCCTATTGGTTTTATGTTGGTAAGGAACAAAAGGGATAACTGGAGTGTAATGTCTGTGGGTACTTTAAGGTTTGGGCCGCTTGTGAGGCTGTGGTACAAACATTCCGTGGTGGATGCCCGTTGACGTCTTGTGTCTCCACACGCACACCCTTTACCAGTGGTCCCTAGACAAAGTTTTGACCCAATTTTCTCTAAGGGAAGAAACAGTTCACATTCCATTATTTGTAAAGTTACCCGCTACTTGCTTTCCTTATTTTTGCTACATATTTTCTTTGTATTTAAGTGTTTTAGGCAATCTAAGAGCAAATGTAAAAGTAAAGATGCAGTAGAAAGGAATTGTTTGGTGTTCTGTGTATAGACACAAGCTGTAAACAAAATTCAAAATCCCATGTATTTAGCCCTTTTTTTTTTTTTTTTTTTTTTTATAGCTTTTTGCTTTGGGCTTGATTTTTTTTTCTTTTTTAATACTTGCTTAACATGTATGTGCTGTAAAAAAAAAATAATTTACATGGAAATAACTTAAGATGACATCTAGCTTTGTTTTAATGTCTTAGAAATTTTCATGAATAACTCAAGCACAATTGTTTAGAACACATGAATTAAAGTTCCTGTATGTGGAATAAAAGGTTCATGAATAGACTTTCAACTACAAAAGAAAAATGGGGGCAGGACTTGGGTACAGCTCAGAGAGAGAACCTTTGGCCTGGAAGGACCAGAAAGAGAGAAGAGAAAGAAAAAAAAAAAAAATCGATACACAGCAGGCATAGGGAAGCCTCTGCTAGCTCCGTATCCTGGCTCTGTGCCAATCTTTCTGGTTTGTTTCCAAAACAATGAGAAATAAATTCATAGCTGCCCACACGGGAGCACGTCAATTAATTCTTGGTTGGATATTGTATTAATTACTTTAAGTTTTCTGTGACTAAATACCACAGACAGCCTAAGAGAGGAGAGGTTTATATCGCTGTCTCAGTCCCTCATGGCAGGGAAGGCATGGCAGAATGGTTCCATCTGGTGTTGAGAACATGAGACGCTAGCTGTCCACATGGCATGGGACAGGAAGCTGAAGCCGCAAGCCCAGGGGTGGGTGTAACCTCCAAGGACTTGCCCTTAGAGTCTTATTTCCAGTGGCAAGACCACACCTCTTAAAAGCTCCATGACCTTCAAAATAAGAGCCACAAGCTGAGGACTTAGCACTCCAAATGCAAATCTGGGGGAGCCCTGCAGACTCAAAACATGTCCCTGGCCCAGAAAGGTCCATCTCTTAATACAACCTCAGCAGTCAGAAGTAACCAGAGTATAGTCTCTTTCTGAGCTATGAACCCTGCAAAATCAGAAAGAAACCACATAGAGCTATAAACCTTACACCATCAGAAGGAAAACCGCACAGTTCCCACTCCTCATAAAGCCGAGGAGACATTCCCATGTCAAAGAGAAATGCAAGGGAGAGCAGCAAGAAGGAAGAGGACGATCTGGTGGGTAAGAGAACCTGCTCTTACAGAGAACCTGGGCTCAGCTCCCAGCACCCACCCCGGGCAACTCACACCCTCTTCTGCTCTCCTCTGACTTCCGTGGGTACCTGCACACATGTGCTCACACATTCACAGAGACATATTCATAAGATCTTTAAACGAGAAAAAGGTGGCGACTCAGCAAAGTAAACATGAGATTCTGCAGCTCCATATCTGATACCTAGGGCTTAAGGTGATAAGAGGTGCAAGAAGCTCAGGCATTCCAGCCCATGGTTCTGCCATTTGCGGCTATGGCCTCTCCCATGAGCTGGCTCTCCTGGGTACCTGCAGCTTTCTTCAGTAGACATCCCACATCCTCAGCAGTTTCAATGTCCCTAGGCTTCTACCGCAAGCTAGTCTTCCTTCCCGTATCAGAGAAGCCAACTGTGTGGACCCACAGGCTTATTTCTCAAACCTGATGTCAGCCCATGACCTTGTAATTTCTGCATTCAGCAAACACATAGATAATAGCAAGTTCTGCTGCTAACTCAAGAGATAGTTGGGTCCCCACGGACCATGGCAAGTGTCCTCAGAGCACCTATATGGCTGAACTTGGTAAACGTTTCCAGAAGGACACTGCTTCGGCTCTTTAGTTTTAGCAGGGGGTGGTGGTATGGTGGTGTGTTCTTTTGCTTTGGGGTGGACTTTTAAAAGAAAATTACTTGTTTATTTTATGTGTATGAGCACACCCATGCTAGAGGAAGCATGTGGAAGCCAAAGGACAACTTTTAGGTTTTGGTTCTCTCTCCTTCCACCATGTGAATCAATAGGCTTGGAGACAGGGTGTGTGCCAAGTCATCTCACCGACACACTCTTCTGGATTTTAATTAAGGAATTCTTTTAAACATTCGTGTATGTGCGTGTGTGTGTATGTGTGTGTGTGATGTGTGTGTATGTGTGTATGTGTGTATATGTGTATGTGGTGTGCATGTGTGTAGTATATGTGTGCGTGTGTGTATGTGTGGTGTATATATGTGTGAACATGGCTGGGTTGGCCTGATTTTGCTTGACATGATGATTTCCAGCTCAACCCATTTTCCTACAAATGACATACAGAAGGCCAATTCTTTGTTTCGTTCCTGTTTTTCCAAGGTCTGTCTGTCCTGGAACTCACCACGTAGACCAGCCTGCCTCCTAAGTGCCAAGAGTAAAGGTGTACACCGTCGCTGCCTGGCAACAACACCAAATTCTCTTTTACTCCTTAATTTTACCCTAAGCAATACAGTCATGAAAACAAAGACTCAGAGTGTTTTTGTTGTTTGTTTGTTTGTTTGTTTGAGAGGAGTTTTTCTGTGTAGCCCTGGCTGTCCTGCCTGGATTTTGCTCTATAGGGCACCTCAAGTGCTGGGATTAAAGGCGTGTCCACCACTGCCCAGGAGAAGGACGATTCTCATGTGAGACTTCTTCACCTCTCACACAACACAGAGGGAACTGCCACATGGACCAGTGTGCAGGCTGTGAAGCTGCCAATCCTGATGCAGGTTCGGAGACCTACAACTCTTGTGCAGAACCAGGAAGGTCTGGGAGGAGTTGGGCGCAAGTGACAAGCAGTCTTACACCACTAGGTGACACTCAAGTACCAGTTTTTCCTCCCCTTTGGCACCTCCTTTCTACAGCAAAATCTTTGTGTAAGCTGACAAGGGAGTGTTAATGATGTTGTAATTAAGGTGGCATGGAAGACTATTACACACACACACACACAGGCCATGCCACACACACTGCTTGAGAAGGGCTAACCTTCATCATTATAGATGAACAGACCTTGCTGAATGAGAAAAGCAATTATGGAATAGAACGAAGAGATATTTTCTGGAATGTCTCTACATATGCATGGTTTAAATGGCTGTGCACATCATTCATTAGGCAGAAGGAAAAGCAAACAATTACAACAGCATCCAAGCCTATGGTTAGCCTCTGAAACAAACAGTCCCATTCCTAACCCAGGATGGCTGTGGTCCCCTCCTACCCCGTGTCCATCATAATCCTGTGGGGAAGGGCAGCTGAGGGGTATAGACAAGGCAGGAAGAACAACCCTAAGTCCTGGAGGATGTGGGTCAGCCATGGCTCAAGGTCTTCCTGTGACAAATGAAGTGAGCAGGGACCTGAACCCAGGCTTTCTCCCTCGTTCTCTAAGTCATATGGGCATCCCAGGAGACCAAGTTGGCCAGACGGCCTGAAAGCGTTGAGAGACAGTTTGTGAGCTTAGGTTACTAGAACAGAGCAGAAACATGGACCACACTCACCAACAAGAAAACAAAACAGTCATGAGTCCCCATGGCCTGGAAAGGTACTGAGGCCAGAGATACAGTGACAATACTCAGCAGACATTAGTCACAGGACTCTGACCAGTGTTACCCTAACTAACCACACCAGACCCTCATGGTGCCTTGAAAAGGCTTGACTGTATGCTGAACAAGATCTTGCTGTGGAGTCCAGGCTGACCTCAGCATTCATTCCTCTGACTTCTGCCTCCCGAGTACCAGGATTACAGCTATCCACCTAAATGTTTATCTTTTGATGATGCTTCTAAAATATATATATTTATTCATTTCTCTCTCCCTCTCTCCCTCACTCCCCTTTCTCTCTCTGTGTGTGTGTGTGTGTGTGTTGTGTTGTGTGTTATGTACTGTGTGCATGTGTAAATCAGAGGACAACTTGCACGAGTCAATTTCCTCCTTCAAATATGTGTGTTCTAGGAGTTGAACTCAAGTCATCAGGCTTAAAGGCAAGCACCTTTACTCATTTAGCCATATTGCTGGCCCTTGTGATATCTTTGACATCAATTCACTTTTCTTTTCTTTTTTTTTTTTTTTTCATTTTGGTTTCGAGACAGGGTTTCTCTGTATAGTCCTGGCTGTCCTGGAACTCACTCTATAATCCAGGCTTGCCTTGAACTCAGAGATGCCTCTGCCTCTGCCTCTGTGTGTGCTGCCACCACCTAGTGACATCAACTCTCTTTTATTCCTTACTTTGACCCTTAGCAATACAACCATGAAACCAAGGACTCTGGCTTGTTATTGTTTTGTTTTGTTTGAGACAAGGTTTCTCTGTGCATCCTTGATTGTCCGGGAACTCACTCTATAGACCAAGCTGGCCTCACCCCGCAGCTGTAGCCCAGGACAGCTGTCCCTCTCAGTGACTGGCCTTCTGAACACACTACCCCCACCATGCACCCTATTCATAGCTGTTCCGTGAGGGTGGGCAGCTCCTGGACTGGGCCTGCAACAGGTGTGAGGGATCGGGTGACTGACAGATGAGCAGACAGCCTTGATTGTCATGTGTCTGGGAGGAATGTCAGGCCAGAAGGGAGCCGTGGAATAGATGATGGAAAGGCCTAGGGAATTGTCCCACTGCCTGGCTCCACCCAGTGTACCAAATGGCATGCCTTTCCCTGACAAGGACAGGCAGCCTCTGGTATTTTCAACTGGTTCTGGGGCATGGGGTTTCCATTTTCCAGCCCTCACTCCAGTGGGCATCCTCTCAGAACTGGACTTTAACAGCTCCACCCCTTCCCCCCGCTGTATACCTGACACCATTTGCAGTGGGGCTAAGCCCGGGTATGCTGCAGGACTACCACCACAGCCCCTCAGTGTGAGAAGCAACTTGCAGGAGAGGGAGGGGACTGCTGCATGGATCCAGGGAAATCAAAGTGGGCCTGTTCTGGGCGGGTTCCCCTCAGCTCTGCAGCACCTGGCAGGCAGACTGAGCAAACAGGGACGGGGTGGGGGTGGGGTGGGGTGGGGGAAGGCTGGCTCCAGTGAGACAGGCAACAGTTTCTTGCCTGGACAGGTTTCCTTCCTAAGCATGTATGTCCAAGCCCACAGTAGACAGTGATAGGAGGAGGGAGCAGGCCAGGAGGCGGGGACTGCTCGTGACTATTGGCAAATGCTCCACACTGCATTTTTCTGCCTTTGAGCCCCTCCCACATGAGGACAGACAGGTGATGGCTGCTAAGTGCCCTGTCCTCTGGCCTTCCCTCTGACCTCCACTCACCTGCCCTAAGGAGCCAGTGCTCAGGTTGAAGACAAGATCTCATCTGAGCTCCCAGATTGGAGCCCAGGAGAATAACTGCTAACCTTTAAGAAGGAGAAACTGAGGCACAGAAGCCAAGACTCTTAAGATTCAGCTCTCAAGGGGAGTGACTGCATCTCACAGGAACCGTTGGGCCCAAAAGTGAGCTGCCTGTCACAGGGTGAGGGCTCTCTAATATCCACCATGCTCCTGTGCAGACGGCACTGCCCCAGGAGTCCGCGCTGCTAAAAGGCAATGCCCATGTGGGTTTTTATACAGCCCTGACCAAGCATGTCTGTGGGACCTGCCCAGTCAAACTTCCGGTATCCCAGCTGTCCCCGCACTGGCTTCTTCTATTGTTCCCTACTGTGTCCCCTAAGGGAAGGCAAAAGAGCAAATGGGCCCAACAAGGTAATAGAGGGAGCTCTAGTTCACTTCCACCTGGAAGACTTTGTCAACATTTCCTGGGAGGAGGGTTAAGATCTAGAAAATCAAATGGCCCGATTGCCCTCCTCGCTGCCTGTATGGTCACAGCTAAGCCTGCTCTCTTCTCTGCTACCAAATGGCATCCCTCAGAGCCTTTCAAACGAGAGAACTTTTTCCCAGGACCAGGATAAACACCAAAGCTGTGCCTGGGGGCATTCTGTTTGGGAGGTCGTCGTGCCTGGCCTTGGAGCCATACTGTTGAGATCTACAGTCTGGTTCTAATTCTATAGCAGCTGGGTTAAGTCTAGGAAAACTGTTTATCCTAACCATGTTTCAATTTCTCCTCTGAAGACCGTCGACCAGATCCAGCCTCTGAAGATGTGGCAAAAGTCACAAATGAGAATCCATGTGACCTCACAACGTGAGTGCTCCTGGGATCTTTCAGTCTTCCCTGAGTATGCTGAGAATGGCCACAGGAACAATGGTGATCCAGTCAAGGAACCATGTCTCAGACCTAAGCCCTAGTCTGTACAAGCGTCAGTTTCTACTGTTTGAGAACTAGGGATCCTAAGATGGGCCTTATTTGAAATGTGTGTGTAGATAAAAACTATTGCTGCCAACTGCACCAGGAGGCAGCTCAGCTATATGGAGTTTACCTGGTATGCTTTGTACAGAGATTGCCTGGCATAGGCAGGGCCCTGGGATCATATATTCAGAACTCATATGATGAAACAATGATGATAAACACATCTTGCCACTGCTAGCTGGGTCTCTCTTTGACTCTAATCACATCTGAGGGGCAGCTGGGCCAGTGCTAAGAGAACCACTAGTTAACTCACTCTGGAGGGAAGCCCAGGATCCCCCTAAACACACCAGAATTTGGAGGCTGCTTGTTTACCACAATGACGCTAACCAAAACCCACAGCAAAGCTGCCAGAGTTCACGTTCCCTGGTTCATCAGAGCAAGGTGCAGCCATGCAAATAAGACACCCAGAACTTTAGAAAGGGCCCCATAAGGAGCTACATGGGATTCTTTCCTAATGTTTGCAGTGTGGAGATAACTGATTCATGGCCAGACTTGGGAGACCACTAAGATAAAAAAGGACTCATGGACTGCTTAGAGAGTCAGACATCAGAAACCGCTCTCACAGGAACATGCTGGAATAGGCCATGACTTGGAAGAACAACAAGGATGGCAGGAGAAGGACTCAGGCTACTGGGCTATTAAAGAGCAGTCAGACCATCCCTGGAGGGTGTACCACCAGGCTTCTTCTACATGAATGGAAAACTACTGCTTTATGCACTGATGCTTTGGGCTTTGGATATTAACACTGAACTAATAATCCATATTAGAAGACAAAAGAAGCAAGTCTCCAAGAAAAAAACCAAGCAAATAAACTGGAAAAATATAAAAACGGTAACTGAGAGACTTGCCTTGCAAGAATGAGAGTCTAAATTCGACCCTCAGAATCTACAGAGAAAGGCCAGGCTCAGAGCCACACTTGGAATCCCAGCTGGGTGTGGGGAGGAAGGAGAGAGAGCCTTGGGCTTTGGCCTAGCCTATTTAGTGATCTCCAGGACAACAAGAGACACACAACACACAAAACACAAAACATGTTGATGACTCATAATCCTGACACTTGGGAGGCTGAGACAGGAGGATCACTACAAGTTTGAGAACAGTCTGAGCATACTATGAATCACAGGCCAGCCTAGACCATACAGTGAGATTTAGTTTCACCTCCCCTATTACTTCCCAATAAAGTAAAAAGCAAAGAGAATAAGCCAGGAAGTAGGGTAGCATTAGGGATTCGGCAAAATAATGAGAGAAATTTTCAAAGAAGTAACACACATAAATGTCCCAAAATAGGAAGACTCTAATCTTATATTTAAAGGGCCTACCAAGTATAGAGCTAAAGATGGGAAGAAAGACAAGATACAATCCAAAGGTCATCTATGAGAAATTGAAAACACAGAAATCGAGGAGGTTTAAAACTTCCAGAGAGGAAAAAGGTGATCATAAAATTCCCTATGCATAGCAAAGCAGAATGGCGTCAGGCATCTACACGAGAAGACAGGAGAGCCATGTGTTTACAAATGGCCACTGTACTTTATAGATGGGATGGTGGACACTTGTAATCCCAGAACCCAGGAAGCCAGGCAGCTTTACATGGTAGTTCTCATGGAACAATCTGTAAAATTTTAAGAATAACTTCATTTAAAATGCCCAGTTTACAAAAACAAACCATTTACATACAGGAAAAAGAAAAGGAACATCGTAAAGGAAATGCAGTCTAATATAGTCTTCAGCTCTTGACTATGTACATTGTCAAACAAAGTGCAAACGCTGTGTGGCTTTGGCTCAAGGATATATGACTCGCTCTGTGGGAGTCCACTGGAGTGATGGGAAAGTGATGTAAAGCACATTTTTATTCCACAATAAAATAAATCTAGAATGCCTTAGCTATGACATCAAGATACAGCAACATAAATGCTAACTAACACAGGATATAAAAAAAACCTAAAGGAACATTACAGTTCACCACTCTGGGACTTAGGAAGAAATCGGCACAAGAATCACATGCTTCTCCTTACTTATGAAAGACTCTCGGAATTAATGACTATAAACACATTTATTTAAGAAGATCAATGGAAAGCTATATAGCACAATGGTAGAGCAAGCACCATATACACACACATATATATTCTTCTCTCTCTCTCTCTCTCTCTCTCTCTCTCCTCTCTCTGTCTATTTTCCATCCACATTAATTAAGCCCTAGAATTTAATAAAGGACATCTAGAGCCATCACCTTACTTGCTCTATTTTCTATTACTCTGTCTCATGTACCTTTCTCCAAATGTCCCTGCTTCTTTCTCCTGTTTCTATTCATCCATTGCTAGGGAGAAAATGGCCTTCCTCCTCTCTACCTAGCAGATCCTGCCTACTACAAATCGAGATCTAGGCACCAACCTGCTTGGAGAACCAGCTATTTCTGCAATCACAGGGTAAAAAGTACACACTGTCAAGGTTTCTAACATGGCACTGGAGTCTTCTCTGAGAGCCAGGAACTGGCTCAGCTGTAGAGAGGGCTGGGCTGGGCTGGGAATTCCTAAGCAGAATCTGAAAGCCACCTAGAATATGGTATATACCTTCACTGTCAACATGTTCTTTCCAAGATGAGAGACTTCCAGATTACCAAGAGGCTCAGGAGCAAATTAGGCTGGGGCGGAAGTAGAAAGAGGAGCCAGCAGGCAGGGTTGCGGTGCTGCTCAAAGGTAGAACACTTGTCTACCAAGGCCGACGTCCTGGGCTCCAACCCCAGTGCCATAAAATTAAAAAACAAGCAACTAAATAGAGGGTGCTCCAGCACGTTGAACTAAGTAGGTCAAAGGAAAGCACCCGGGTGGTCCTCCGCGGCAGAGGCCACAGGGAGCAGGAAGAATCAGCACTGGATCCCAGGTCTGGTGTCAGATATGGGGAAAAGTTACCTATCTGAAGTTCAGTCAGCTCCCTGGAAAACTCCTGCCCTTACTGGCCACTGTCCTGGTGTCCCCGGTGTCCCTTCTGTGTGTTCTAGGCCCTGGAAGAAAGCTGTGGGCAGTTCTGTGCTCCTGATCTCAGAGTAGAGCATCTCATGGACTGGCTCTAGGTACCCAACATCCACGGAGGGACAAAGAGAGCAGCAGAGGCCAAGCCTGTGGATGGAACTGCTTGAGACAGACATAAGTATTTCCTTATGGGTAGCCTGGGCTGCAGTAAGAGACATCCTTAGCCATACTCCTGTTTGCCCAGCTCTGCCGAGCCCAGTAGAATTCACAGATGAGCCCTGGAGAACGAACCTGGGTGGAGAACCAACAGCTCCATGCGGAACCTCCTCCGAGCCCTGTGTCACCTCTCAGTCTTTCCCCAGGACGATTGCCTCCTTAATGCCCCAGTTCCTAACCAGGACCCTGCCACAGCCACCATCAGAGAAGAGCCTTTTGAGCTCGGGCAGGATTCGGGAAGCATACCTTAGTATGCTAGAGGCAGTGCTATCTATAGCCGGCATAGAAAGAAACTGGACAAGCAAAGGAAGGAGGAAGAAAGGAAACAAAGGCCTTCCACCCCGCAGCTCTATGGCCTCCCCGACATATTCTGACCCCTGCTTCTACAAGCAGTGACCTCCCATGTGTGCTCCCTCCTGATGCCCCACCCCACCCCCTTGCCTCTTACACACCATCATGCCTTCTCTTTCCCGCTCTCCTCACCACTGAATGAAGGGAAGAGAGGCCCAGGGCTTACCCAGAACTTCACAAGGAAGAAGGCATTAGAGGGCCCCCGTTCAAATAGCTCCTTGAGGCCCCCCTTCTTCTCTGGGAACTTGTCATAGATCTGGCGGATGTCCACGGTTTCGAGGTAGGGGTCGCTGTAGCTTGGCCTTGACTGACTGATGTGCACGAACAGGTGTTTGTTGTACTGTCGACAGAAGACAATCCGTCTGAGAGTGATGCCCAGAAGGTGGGGTAGAGACAGCCTAACTGCCTACTTACTTACAACCCAAGGCAAATAACTTTCCCTCTGTGAGTGGGCCTCAGTTTCCTCATTCAGAAAAGGGAGGTGTTATGGTTTATATATGCTCAGCCCAGGGAGTGTGGCACTATCAGAAGGTGTGGCCCTGTTGGAGTAGGTGTGTCACTGTGGATGTGGGCTTCAAACCCTCATCCAGCTGTCTGGAAGCCAGTCTTCTACTACCAGCCTTCAGATGAAGATGTAGAGCTCTCAGCTCCTCCTGCAACATGCCTGCTTGCCTGGAAGCTGATCTTGATGATATCGGACTGAACCTCTGAACTTGTAAGCCAGCCCCAATTAAATGTTGTCCTTATAAGAGTTGCCTTGGTCATGGTGTCTCTAAACAGCAATAAAATCCTACCTAAGACAGGAAGCAAGGGTTAGGGGTCCCCAGCACTAACTGCTAGATGAGCTGGGTCAGGGGTAACCTGCTGTACTTTGCTATTGTCTCAGATGATATGGATTCCACTAGAGTCATCCTAGCCTCCTGAGCGCCCCTCAGAGCTAAGGAGTGGAGGGTGGGGGAGGGAGAGGGTTGGGAGGAAAGGACAGTAGAATAAGAAGAGAAACAAGAGCCAGGGGAGAGGCCTGAGAAAACAGAAAGGGAGAACAGAATCCAGGAAGGCTTGAGGTGGGAGATATACAGAAAGCAAGGGAAAGAACTGAGTAAAGAATGGGGTTGGGGGTGGGGGGAGTGATGACACACTGAACAATCGAGGGGAAAAGAAAAAACCGAGGATTCTATTAAGACCTGAGGGAGAAGGGGAAGAAAAAGAAGGAAGCCAGAGGAGGTAGGGAGGGTGGAAGGTAAAGTCTTCCGTGGGGGCAGGACTTCCAGGGTTGGGAACCCATTTAATAGGATGGGTATTAGGGGACCTACTATGTGGGTAGGGCCTCCATTGACAGGGGCATAGAGCATGGAGACAGAAGCTGCAGGATTCGAGGCCTTTGTTTGAGGACAAAGAATTGGTGACTTACTCTGGGCCTTCAAGACTGGGGCCCTACAACGGTGGTGGCAGAACCTCTGGGATTAAGATGGCCTCTCTTGGAGTTTGACAGTCAGGCATAGGAGGACTTACTGTGTCGGGATCTTGCTGGCGCTCCAGAAAAGCGGAGAATTCCAACATCCAGAGCTTGGAGCTGGCTATGCTGCGGCCTTGCCATGGAGGGGCCGGCGGGGCAGAGGGCGATGGGGTGGGTCCTGCCGGAGACTCAAAGCCTACATGAGGGGAGAGAGACGCATGGAACCTGCCTCTCCTTGCCCTCCCTGCTCGTGTCATCAATAAGAACTTGACAAAACCAGTGAAAGTATGCCCAGTGGCAGGGCAGAGCCTGTGCCCAATCCAGCTCAGTGGTCCCAAGCTTCCGCACAGGCCCACAAACAAGGTGGACGGATTCTCAACGGCCCAGGTTGCCTGGAAAGCAGCTAGGGCAGGCACTGCAGGATTCTTGCCCCAGGGTAATTTCTAGTCCAAGTAGGAATTAGCTAGCTGAACCAAACACCACACTAACTCAGAGGTCCTGGAACAGGAAGTCTCCTGAAGGGCTCACAGTTGCCTCAAACACGGAATACCACCTACAACATAGGTTTCTAAGGAATGACCACAGACTTAGGCTAGTGTTGATGAAGTGTGCCCCCAGCACCACAAAAGACTTCATGGTGCCCCTGAGGCCAATCGGGAAGGTGAGGCTTAAAGAAGGTATTAAGTAACAGGGCAATGGTGGTACACACCTTTAATTTCAGCACTCAGGGGGCAGAGGCAGGCAGAACGCTGGGTTCAAGGCCAGCCCGGTCTACAGAGCTGAGAGAGGGGGAACTCAGGGGGAGGGAAGGGAAGGGGTGTCCCAAGCTGGGAACCAACAAAGGCAAGTATGTGGGGCCTGGGAACCAGCTGACAGAATCTGGAAAGCCACAGTTTAAGGAGGAGCTTTCGGGATTGAGAGTGGGAAACAAGGCTCTGAAGTCAGCCGGGGATGCTGGCGAACAGGATGGACTCTTATTTCCAAGTCAAGGAAAGCTGCTGGCTGAGTCAAGTTGGGCTGAGAAATGGTCAGCTTTGCAATGTTTTTCCCTTCCTGGTAATACGAGGGATGGAACCCTGCCTGGAGCAAGCACTGTGAACCAAAAAAACATTCCTGAAAAGCAGCTGTGTCTGGCTGGGAACAAAAATCTCCTGGAAGGAGTTTCTGTGTCTACAGAGACTGATGGGCCAATTGGAATGTCAGTCCCGTGGAGAAACTGGAATTTATCGTTTCAGAGGCTAATTAGTTTATTTAGTTGTAGCCTTCTGGAACAGCCATTCCTTACCACACTCTGTATCTGAACTAATGCCACGTGTTAATAAATAGAAATCTCTCAGAAGCTATTAGCTTAGCAGAACACTAGTTTCTGCCATTCCAAGAGCTAAGAGCATCAGCACAGAGCATCTTAGACCTGTAGAATAGCTCCCCATATCTTGTATCCGCCTCTCTGGTGTATCCACCAGTTATTTTAAAGTTGTCTTGACTCATGACTTTCTTTGTCCAGTAAAAATATAAAAACCCCTGTGAAGTTGTTTCCACGTTGGAACATGGAATTTGGGGTAACCTAAATCTGTGTTCCCAGGCCGTGCTCACTCAGAATGGCTCCAGAGTAAACTGTCCCTTATTCCATTTAAGATGGGAGCTACAGTTTTGATGCAGATCACAACAGAGGCAAGCCCCTTGGCTGAGCTGGGCAGTTTTTCATTCCTTCCTTATTGTGGAAGGAAGGTAGGACAGAGGGAGACACAGTAGAGGCAAGACCTTCAGGATCCAGGTTTTCTTTCTGGGGTGCTGGTGGCCTCTAGCATCCTGGGCAGAAGCAGTGGACTCAGCACAGGGTAAACAAAAGGAAGAGGAGACCAAGCAAGAACAGTTCAGGAGAGAAGACAGCCATGGTGAACACACCAGCCTGTACTTAGGGCATCCATGAATCCTTTCCTTCCTGCCTTTAGCCCCATGGCACCCAGGAATGTGTGCATAGTGTAAGAACAGACAAGGATATGCAGATACATTATGCAAGTACAAACAGATACGGCAATGAAGAACACCCCTGCTAGACAGACGTCTGCAGAGCCCTGGCTGGGAAAACACTGGGCACCTAACCTGGGTGGGATCCAGGTGAGTGGTCCAGGAGGAGCACTCTAGCCTCAGCCCAGAGGCACAGCAGGGAGCACAGTAAGCTGAGTCTCGGGAGTCCAGAAGATCTACTGCAGAGCTCAGAGATCAGGACTAAGGAACCACAGGGCCTGGAAGCATCTCAAGGCTGGAAACAGCATAATCAGAGAATGCTTTGAGAATCCCAGCGAGCCAGTGAAGAGGTGACTGCAGTGATCCGGGCAAGAATTAGGTGGATCTGAGTGCAGACTGCATCAGCATGGACAGAGGGAAGAGAAGAGAAAAGAGGACGGGGACATGAGGACTGGACCCAACTCAGAGATGCTCCATATGTGAGTGAAGGAAGCAGGGAGCGGGCACCGGGGGTGCCAGGGAAGCCTGAAGGGCCACTCTCCAAGGAAGACTGAAACCCCCGGCTGGGACTGCAGTGTGGAAAGGGCTGAGGAACTCTCCTGAGAAGGTCAGTGTTGAAGCCTGGGGGAGGGCCCAAACCAGCGAGCTGCTTAGGTATCAATGGCTGGCAGTACTCTTCAGGCACCAGGGTCTCCTGTGCTAGGCAAAGGTGAGGCTTGGAACCCAGTGCCCTTCAGCTCCCAATTGAGAAGTGGTAGGTGGCACTCCGAGGGGAAAGCCTGAAGAGCCAGCAGCACATGTACCCTACAAGAGCGACCTGGGCACACAAGCACTTCCTTCTGATTCTGTGTCCCAGCCAGCCCTGAGCCCAACAGGCACAACGGCAAGGACAGCATGTGGTGTCACCCAGAACGCCATGTAGCACCCATGAGGTATGGCTGTAGCATGCTGACTAGAGGCACGAACCATGGGATAGCCAGAAAGTTGGGTTGTATGATCTGAATACATGGTGGCATGGTGTCTAGCAGTGATAAGAGCAGGACCCGGATGCTGGGGGTCTGGGACCTGAGGCAGGAGGCAGAGAGACACATAAGGGGATCATGCACCACCCACCTACCTGGCAGAGGCAGCGGAGGCTGGACAGTGTAGGCATTTTGAGAGAAAGGTTTCACACTGTGGGAGAAAGAAGAGAGGAGGTGTCAGGCTCTGGGAAAAACTGCAGTGTAGCTCTGGTTGCTTGGCCATTGGTGACTTTAGGCCTTAGAAGGCATTGGTTTCTAGTACCCTCCCCTGCCAATTCCCCCAGGCTTTGTGTTTGAGTCATAGAAGCAACATATCTGTTGAGGCAGTCCACCTCACATCCTCTCTTGGCCAACCTGATGCCTCTTTGGGTATCAAGCTTTAACTCCACCTACACCCTGTACAGATGAGCATGCCAGTAAATGGCACTCTGAGTGCGGACACTGCAGATCAAGCAAGTGACGTCTGAGAGCAAAGCTATCCTGAATAGGCTAATTGCACACGGCAGCCCAGGTCCCCTTTCCCCATCTCCCCTAGCTAGGCTCTGTTTCCTAAGATTCTGAGTACAAAAACCAGTTCAGGGAGTGAGGGGTGAGAAAGCAAACCATACTCACTCATGGGATGTCCCAGGTTGGCCTGGCAAGGCTCCTTGCCAAAACTGTGGAGGCAAAAAGTATAGACTCAGCACAGTTGGGTTGTGCATGGGGCCAGAGCCCACGAGGAGTGTGGGAAGAATCTGTGAGGGACAGACCAAGCAGGCCTCAGGGTGGAAAAGGCGGAAGAAAGATAGCTCCAGCAGCGGGAGGAAGACAAGCTGATGCCTCTGTTTAATGGGGTGATGCTAACAGGCAGCAGCCACACCGAGGTGTGTTTTTCTCTATGCTCCCTGGGGAAAGCCAGGCCTCCTGACCGTGCCCTTTCTCCCTCTCCTCAGGAGTCACAGGGCTCTTTAGCATGTAAGGCCTCAAAGCATGTTTGGCTCTGAGGTCCTAGAGCCAAGAAGTCTACTCAGGGGCTCAGTGGTAGAGCGTGTCCTTAGCCTGCTATCGAGGTATGCTCCCATCTCGAACGCACAAAAAAAGAATGATTTAATCCAAGTGTCTACACATCATTTTTCGTCCCGTCTATTTAACATCCCAACTAACACCCTCTAAGACCCTCTATGAAATATGATAGCGGAAAGACCCGTGGAGTTCAAGACATACTCCCTTCCCTATCTGTGAGGATAGTGTAAGTAGGGCATCTTAAAAGGCCATTCAGGCAGTATGACAAGCTTGGGAAGATGATTTCTGGATCATTCTAAAAGTGTGGCAATGCGGACATAGCTCAGAGACAGGTTGTTAGGCTGACAAAGTTGAAATCTGAGCACAGATTTGTCCCTAGACTTCAGCTCTCCACACCGAACAGACACTCCAGGGATGCAGAGCAGGAGCAGAGACAAGGATGAAGGTATTGAGGACGCTGTAGTGCTACAAAGCCCTGGGATTCAGTTCCCATCCTTCTGCTTCCTCAACTATAAATTAAGCCAATTCTCATCGGGCAGCTTGTGAGAGCACCCTCTTGTTCTCTCTGAAGGCCTGCTGTGTTACTGCTAAGGAATAAACGGAGGGTCTACCATTGGCAATGCTATGCTTTTAGAATGGGTTCTCAGAAGACAGGAATTGAGACTAGCCACTGTTCTGCTCTGCAGAAAAGAAGGGATGAAGGAAAGCTGTGTTGGCCTCTTGCTCTGGGCTGTCCCACCCACTTACCCCTGAGATTGCTGGGTAGCCAGGGCCCCGGGCAAGAGCCATTTTACTGTGGAAGGCTGTGGCCGAGACGATCTGGGCGGACGACATGGCGGCCATACTCTGCAGGGCCTTGTTCTTAGCTGCCTGGTCCTGGGGAGACATGGGAAGGGAGGGCCTGAGCAGGGCCACCAACCAGGCAAAGGGGAGGCGTGGTCTGGTCTCTGGGTCAGAAAAGCTGTCCAGGGCCAGCAGCCAGAGCTGGGGACCAGGCTGAAGTCTGAAGTACTAATGTGTTGGTGACTGAGCAGGTGGCTTGGCTTCTCTGATCAGTTTCCTCATCTTCTGGGGACATGTGAACCTGACTAGAGACTACGTATGCCAGACTGCCTGCCTGATCTGCCACATTGCCTCCCGCCCTCTCCTTTGTCTCTTTCTAGTGCTGAGGACGGAACCCCAAACTTCAAGCACGCTGAGCATGTGCTCTACCATTGAACCTGAGGCCCTAGTTACCATCTATATCAAATGGAGACACCGGTGAGTCAGTATTTCCTAGTGAATGAGAATTTGGCAGAACCAAGTCTGCCTTGGGTCTGGCAGATACCTCTGTAGCTTAAAAAATTTGCAGGACAATGTCCCTCAGTTCCACACAGCAACTCCAAGACAGGATATAGAATAGTTCTGAGGCCCCAGAAGGGTCACCCAGAAGCTACTTAGGAACAATCTAGAAATAGGTGTGACCTGGAGCAGCATCCAGAGGATCTTGAGAAATGCTAGTGCACTTTGACCCCTGGGAGGGTGGAGGATCAGGAGGGTCTCTTATGAAGAACTGAGTCATGGAGGAGGCAGGATAGCCTTAAGACAGTGGTCCATGCTGGCCTCAACTGCTCCACTATGTTCAGGTTGATGGTTATTAGAGCTTCAGAAGGTGATTAAGCAAAGCCATGAAGCTGAGTCCACTTGATGGCATTAGTGGTCTACAAGGAGAGGATGACTGACTGGTCTGACCTTGCTCTCTGTGTGGTGACGGCCTTCTCCATGCTTAAATGCTGGAAGAAGGCCCCACAGATGGCGAATAGATACCGCAGCCAATGTTCTCAGATTGCGAGCCACGTAAGCATCTATTCTTCGTTTTTTATTAATTAATTATTTATTTTATGTGTGAGTATTTTGCCTGCATGCGTACATGCGCAGTGTGCGCACGGCTGGTGCCTGCAGAAGCCAGAAAGAAGGTATCAGACCCACTGGAACTGGAGTTACAGATGATTGTGAGCAACTATGTAGGTGCTGGAAACCGAACCCAGGTCCCCTGCAAGAGCAACAAGCGCTCTTAATCCTTGTCCAACTCTCCAGTGCCATTATCTTTAAGCCTTTCTCTTCTTTTCTCTTTGTGCTAGAGTTTGAACCTAGGGCTTGAACATGCTGGGCGGCCACTCAACCCTACAGGAGCTATATCCATGGCCCCTACCCATTTTTCCCATGATGCTGAGGCTTGCATTCAGGGCCTTCCACTATAGAAGCACTCTATACTCTACCGCCAGCCCCTTTTTGTTTAAAACTTTCAGGTAGGGTCTCACTAGAGTGCCCATGCTGATCTTGAACTTGGATCCTCCTGTTTCAGCCTCCCAAGTAACTGAGATTCTATGCATGGACCATCATGGCCAGTTCCCCTCTTTTTTTAAAGACAGTCTGCAACGGGCGGTGGTGGTGCACGCCTTTAATCCCAGCACTTGGGAGGCAGAGGCAGGTGGATTTCTGAGTTCGAGGCCAGCCTGGTCTACAGAGTGAGTTCCAGGACAGCCAGGGCTACACAGAGAAACTCTGTCTCGAAAAACCTAAAAAAAAAAAGACAGTCTGCCTATATTAGCTGTTCTCAAATGTCTGGGCTTGCAAGATCTTTCTGCCTCAGCCTCCTGATAAGACTACAGGCATACACAATCATATTCAGATTTATGCTTTATAACTACCCAGTCTGAGAAATTTTTTTTACTCTCTTGGAAAAATGACTGAGACATTGTGAGTTGGCACAGAGAAGGCAATGCCAGCCAAGGAGACAGTGGAAATGTGTTAGGATGTAGCAGCAGCCAGCGCTCACTATAGAGCATGTGGAAGCCACACTATGTGCTTGCTCATTCCCCACTACGTGCTTGCTTTTGAAAGCACAGAGTGGGTGAGGTTTGTTGCTGGCATCCTCAACCACTGTCCTTCTGTGGATAAACTTGAGTCCTGTTCTTAAAGGCCATCTCTGATAACTGATACCATGTACTTCTGGGAGGAAAAGACATTCTAGGTCAGCCCTCCCAGGCTTCTTCCTGGGGTGACTTGACAGATCATATCCTAAGGGCTGCTGAGATTTACAACTGAACCCAAGTCCATAGAGCTCCATCTGTTCCATGCTGGCAACCTGTGTCCCTTCTTGTATCCTTAATCTGAACAAATGACACGGCTCAGGAAACCATATCCTCAATGCATGAGGCAAGAGGCAGAAGGAAGTGGGACGGACATTGTAAAGATGACATCAATGGCCAGACCGCAGAGCCAAGAGTTACACATCTTCCAGTTGAGGGGACATTACCAATCACCCTGACATTTTGTAGATGAGGATACTGAACAGGGCTCATGAAGGATACAGGACAGGACCACGAGACAAAGATGGGTAGAAGCAAGCCCAAGGATTTGATTTCTGCCTACCCTACTGTCCACCCCAGAGCTTAATAACTGTGGTCCCAGGAGGCTTGAAAGTAGGACAAAGAAAAGTCCCCAGGCTAGTCTCTGGGGAAGATGCAGATACATGACAATTTGGGCATTTTAAGAGGTTTGTGGTTCCTCTTGATGCCTGACTAGGGGCCAATGCTGGCTCTCAAGTTATAAACAGACACAAGATTCCTTGAAGCCAGGATGCATGGTAGAGAGGTCCCAAGGAACTGAACATCCCCCTAGACACTTAAACAGAACGCAGTTATTCTGTCCTCTGCTGTCACCTGGGCTCCCAGTGTGTCAGAGGCAGACCAGAGAGGGAACATGGAGAAGGAGCAGGGCTTTAGGGCTGGGGGTGTTCCAGGGAGGGATCCATAGCTGCAGGCAGGCCAGCTGTCCTGGGGACAAAGGATGGAGGTACTGAGCCACAGCTATGGGGTGTGTCATAGCTGGGCTGAGGACAGGAACAAAAGCGTGAGGACAGTGAGTGTGGCTTCTCGGGGGCAGAGATGTCTGTGGTTCTGCTGATTGAATCTGGGCCCGGGTCAGATAAGAGGTGATGGGATAAGAGGTGGTTGTGGAGCATGCCTTTAATCCCAGCAATCAGGAGACAGACAAGTGAATCTCTGAGTTCAAGACCAGCCTAGTCTATAGAGTGAATTCCAAGAAAGTCAAGAATACGCAGAGAAACCCTTGGTGGGGAAAGACAGGGGTGGGGGGTGTCTCTCTGATAGGAGGCTCACCCTCTCTTAGTGCTCACCCAAAGAGTATAGGTCCAGAGTCCTGGAGGACTGTCTTTCTGAAGCGACCCATCAGCAGCTGACCTTACACTGAGGGCCATCTAGGGAACAGATGGAACTGCCCATCTCAGAGAACACAGAGGGGACAGAAATGCGGAGTCTGGGCCTTTCCACACTAAATCCCTGGTAGGGCTCATCAGGAGACTGCCATCCACACACATGGCTCTACATAGATGCCACAGGCTAGACCCCAACTGTCCTTAACAGCAAGAAGCACATAGTCTCAACACACAGTGGAAGCCCCTGAGTCCACAGGGTTGACTTTCTTTGCTGACAGTTTTCCTTACCTTGAGCTTGGCCTGGATCTCCCGAGCTTTCCGACGGGCAAGCACCTGGATGTGGCTGGAGACCTGTTGCACAAAGAGAGAGTTCCTGTCTCCACCTCCCAGACAGCTTATGTGTCCCCAACCCTTAGCCCTCCATGGCTCTCTGCCTACACTTGTGAATGGACTGTGGGGGAATGGGGAGTCACCCTGCCTGCCCAGTTCACCTTGATTCTGGCAGTACTTCACAAGGGGAAAATGATTTGCTTTTTTTCCCCTACTACCCCAGAAAGGGAGTTTGACTCTAGTAAACAGAAGAACCAGGGAACCCAGAGAAATGGGTGCCTCTCCAATCCCCTTGGGGAGACTTCTCCAGACTCACCTGCTTCCTTGTGCGCGTCTTCCCTGTCCGGAGCTTGATGTAGCGTGCAATCAGCTCATTCCGACCTGCGGAAACACAACAACCTCTCAGTGGGGAGAGCTGGAGTGTGGGTGGAAACTTAGAATAAGGACTGTGTAAGTTCCCCCGGCCTCCTTGGAAGACAGGGATATCCCAGGAGTGAGAGAAGACTACATTATCACCAGACAGACTGGTGACAATAGTGGAATCAGGACACGTGGGCCACTGCCACTCAGCCCAAGCTCCTCAGTCCACAGTGCCTGCTTCAACACCTTAGTCCCTCCCAGGGCTTTTGTGGGGGAAATACCTGGCCCTTGCCTATGAGACTCTCATAGTTTTCTGCTGCGTCTGGAAATGAGGAGGACCTTAAAGATGGTTGGTGGGCACCGGAAGAATGCTAGGCATAGTCCTGGGACTCTAACAGTTGCCAGGAAGGAGGCCTGTCTCTTTATCCAGAAAGGGCAGCAAGGAGAAATAGCTCAGTGGAAGAAGATTTGTATAACCGGCAAAAAGCCTCTATTCTCAAATCTAATCTCAAAGCCAAAACCAAAACCCAGGCAACTCCTGCAGTCCAAGGCTCTGTCTCAGGCCAGGCAGGGTCTTCACCTAATGCTCAAAGAGCCACCACCTGGAGGCCATACTGTGTCCCCAGAGTCAGCAACATCCTCTATTACTATAAATAAGATAAAGAGGATGTATTGGGTTTTAAAATTATTATTACTATTATTAGTTTCGAGGCAGGGTCTCATACGGCCTAGGCCAACTCTGAGCTCTTATATAGCTGAGAATGACTTTGAACTCCTGATCCTCTTGCTTCCATATCCCAAGTGCTATAATTAATAGGCACATGCCACCGTGCGAGGTTCTGATACAGTGCTGGAAATCAAACCTAGCATTATGTGTGCTAGGTTTGATTAAGCACTCTGTTACCTACCCTACATCCTCAGCCCTTTTTCATAGCTCATATTTTGCTGTATGTGTGCATTTGTTTGCTTTTTGAGAAAAAGCTATTGCTATCTAGCCCTGGCTGGCTCAGACCATGTGCCCATCCTTGATCTTCCTCCCTATGTCCAATAAACAGAACTCAGTATCTAGGATGGGGGGGGGGGCGGCGCACAGTGTACTCACATGGAGTAGATGTGTTTGAGAATGAAGGGTGAGTTCAGGTTTGGGGAGCAGGTAGGCCTCAGTGAGATGCCAACCTCTGTGTGAACATCAGATAAGGGAGAGGGAGGAGAGGAAAGGCTGAGGTAGGGGAAGCCATCACCTCTTTGTTCTACATCTAGGCCCGGGGCATAGCAGAGGCCTGCCCTGTCAGCTGAGGCTGCAGTGGCCACCTGAAGAAGCTGCTATTACAGGGGCAGGTGAGGCGAGCCCCGGGCTGTAACTAGAGAGCTTGGCCAGAGCCAGGCTGGCCTCCAAGCTGACCTTTCCCCACTGCCAAGTCCAAATTAAGAGTCTTCAACTGCCAGAAAGACGTGCTGGCCCGAGAGCACTGGCTTGTCTGTGTCTGAGGGAGGAAGGAGGAACCAGGCTCCTCGGGTGCTGTGTGAGCCAGTCTGCACCTAAAACTATGAATCCCGAAAGATGTCTCCTCCAAAGCCCCGGAAGGAAACATACTCCACAGGTGCTGCTGCTGGCAGCGCAATAAATGTCCAGCAGTTTTACTCCGTGTCTAACTAAAGGTAATTGTGCTGCAGCTATATGAAATCTGAAGCCTGAACCATCAGTGGCTGGGCATGGAAAAGAGACCACACAACGTTAGACTTTAGGGAACTGGGCTTGAACTTACAGTTCTACAAAGGAGCTTTGGGACCACAGCAAGCTTATGGATCCCCACTCAGCCTTCTAATCTAGCTCAATCTAGTTCTTCTAAAGTCTTTCTTCTATATTTGATCACACAGATTTTTACTGACTTAGGATGCTAAACTTAACGCTGGCTCTGTGAGAACTCTGGCCAGGCATGGTGGTCCATACCTATTATCGAGGCACTCAAAAGCCCAAGGGGGGAAGACTGCCTCTAGTTTGAGTCCAACCTGGGCTACAAGGTAAACCCAGTGCTTTTTATTTTTTATTTTAAAAACAGGATGAGAAGCCTGCAGCTCAGTTAGTCTCTTCCTCGGAAAGGAGAATACACTCTTAGCCTAAAGAAGCTATCAGAAAATTCAGAGACAAAGGCCAGGGATAGGTTAGAATGACAGACATGAGGTTTCTGAGAGCCACAGGCCAATCCAGGCTGAAGATACGGTAGTGAGTCTGAATGTGGTGGCAGGATAGCTGGATCAAAAAGGAAGACAGGAGACATAGGCAGGGTAACTACTGTCGTGATAAAACACCATGGCCAAAGCAACTTGGGAGGAAAAGATTTATTTGGCTTACACTTCCACATCACCGTTCATCATCAAAGGAAGTCAAGACAGGAACTTAAGCAAAGCAGGCACCGGAGGCAGGAGCTGAGCACAGGCCATGGAGGAGTGCTACATACTGGCTTGTTCACATGGCTTACTTACCTTGCTTATAGAACCAGGACCACCAGTCCAGCAGTGCCTCGCCCACAATGGGTTGGGTCTCACATCAAACACTAATTAAGAAAATGCCCTCCAGGCTTGCCCACAGTCCATCTTAACAAGACATTTTCTCAACTGAGGCTCCCTCCTCACTGATGACTAGCTTGTGACTAGTCAACCCAGCAGGGGATGCTGGGAGCCTTAGGGATGTCTGGGAAATCGTTCTTGGGCTGCTCCTCTGGCTCATGTCTTGGCAGCTTATCAGTTATCTGCATCTGTTTAGGTTCTTAGTATCCCAGAGGAAAAGGATACACACATG
This sequence comes from Mastomys natalensis, assembly GCA_021653895.1. Lineage (NCBI taxonomy): Eukaryota > Metazoa > Chordata > Mammalia > Rodentia > Muridae > Mastomys > Mastomys natalensis. The sequence continues at coordinate 1,812,134 of JAJTUV010000100.1, forward strand.
ATTCAGTCTGTTCTTACTCCAGTCTGTACCTCCAAAGCTGGGAATAGGGGTGCATGCCTCTGACCCAGTATTTGGGAAACTGATGCAGGAGGATCAGAAATTACAGGCCAGCCTGGGCTACATAATGAGACTGTGTTTCAAAACAAACAAGTTAAGATCTCCAGTGTTTGGCACCGGGTGAATGGCGCCAATGCATGGATGAAGGAATGACTGAGTCTGTCACAGTTCCACTTTCAATTTTCTAAAATTGAGTCTTCCTCGGCATCCTCGTCTGGCTGTCCAACCTCACTCTGTAGACCAGTTGGCTCGAACTGGAACCAACTGTTGCACCCAGATGGGATAAGGCAGTGCGACACACGATCAACCCAGTTCACTCTCAAACTGTTAAAAGTAGTATTCCACCTCAGCTCCGGTCCAGTACATGCTCTGCCTTGGAAAACCACTGAACCAGACATTGCGCTAAGCAGATGACCAGTAAACTCACTGAGTCATGTAGTATTAAACACCAGACTCCATTCTAAGAGTGCAGCATTTTAGGACCATGACTTCTTTCCTGGTCTCCAGCCATATCTAGTGACGTGAAAGCTTCCTTCTGGAACTAATCCAGTACCACCCACTCACGGTTCCACCCACATCACGCTCTGACTCACATTCTCAGACCCCAGTTACTCCCGAGTTCCCGAGTGTGTGGGTACACAGGAGATTGGGAACCACAGCATCTGTCCCAGTTCCCACTGTTTCTCACCCGGAGAAACACAGGCTGGGACCCCCTATCCTAGACTGCCTTCTCCTTCCCTGAGCAACTTTCCCGCGTGCTCCGGTTCCCAGCAGTAAGACAGATGTGCAGCCTGTCGCCCCTGTGTTTCACCTTCTCCGAGTGCCTGTCGGCAGCTCAGCATCCCAGTGGACAAGGCAGACATGCAGACCAACATCTGGCACTCACGTGGGACCTGTCTAGATACTTCATTAGCTCAGAGAACTCTCACAGACCTACACTGGCCTGAGTTATTAACGGCCTCCACCTGGCTTCCTGCTTCCGGCTGTTCTCAGCCCAGCAGCTGGCATGTCTACTAAAATCCAAAAGGTGCTGACCTGGCTTCCCATCTTCCTCAGATGAAGAATCGAAGGTCTGCCGGATGTGATGGCAGTGTCGGAGTTTCAGCTACTTGGGAGGCTGAGAGGCAGGAGGATTGTTTCTGCCAGGGGCTGGACCCCAGCTTAAGCAATACAAGACACATACTTTCTTGAGGGGTGGGGGAAGGGTAAAGAGAGCTGGGACAGCAGTAGAGCTCTTACCTCGTGTACACAAGGAACCTGCAAAACACACACACACACACACACACACACACACACACACACACACACCGTTCAAGTCCCTACAATGACCTAGAAGCACCCAAAAGATTTGTCCACCCTCATAACCAGCCCAGTTACTTCTCTGGATGTCATCTATCTGCCACTCTGAGCTGCTTCCTGGAATGTTCTGGGTCCTCTTGCCCGATAGGATCTGTGCTTGCTGTCCTTCTGTCAGGGAACTTCACCTTCAAGTTACTGGCAGTGTCTGGAATGGCCTCATGGCCTGGGTGGAGATGGCTGCCATGGTCTTGTGACATCTTCCCTGACCATGATATGAGAGCAAGGTTCTCTGTCCCCACCAGCACATCTCAGCTTCACTTACTGTCATCCTCAGTGTCCTCCAAGCGGCATGTAATCTACTGATATTCTGAGCACTGTCTCTCCTCCCAGAAGTGCACTCTGAGAATGGGGTGTTTATTATTTGTCCCTATCAGATACCCAGAAAACTCCCTGGAGGGTTTGGGGAGTAAAGTACTTGACGATCATACAGGAAGCCCAGAGTTCAGTCTCGAGCCTCAGCACTGCATAACCCAGGTGTGGTGGTACATGCCTATAGCCTAACACTTTGGAGATGGAGGCCATAGGATCAATCAGAAATTCAAGGTTACCAGGATCTCTAGATGGCTAAGCAAGGTAAAGCATTTGCCCCACAGCTACAGAGTGTGATCACTAGAACCCTTATAAAGGTGGAAGGAGAGAACCAACTCTGTACTTGTCCTCTGACTTCCACATACATGTTATAGCGTGTTCAACACATCAACCAACCAGACAACCAATCAATCAAACATAGTATATACACACACATCAAACTACCTATCAACCAACCAGCCAATCAAAGAGAATAAACAGCGGGCAGTGGTGGCGCACGCTTTTAATCCCAGCATTCGAGAGGCAGAGGCAGGTGGATTTCTGAGTTCGAGGCTAGCCTGGTCTACAGAGTGAGTTCCAGGACAGCCAGGACTATACAGAGAAACCCTGTCTTGAAAAAAAACCAAAAAAAACAAACAAACAAAAAAAAAAAAAAAAAAAAAACCAACATAAACAAAAACAAAGAGAATAAACAAAAGAGACTCAGCAGATAAAGGTTCTAGCTATGAAGACCGAAGACCTGAGTTTGATTCCCAGGACCACTTGGTGGGAGGGAGGTTGTCCTCTGACCTCAGTATGCACATGGTGGCATGCCCACACCCACCTATAAATATCCATACAAATAAATAAATGTACTTTAAATTGAAAAGAAAAACAAATTAGGGGCTGGAGGCACGGTTCTGTGGTTAAAAGCACTAGCTGCTTAACAAAGGAACAGAGTTCAAATCCCAGCACCCACATAGCCACTTGTAATTTCAGTTCCAGGGGATCTGACACAATTACACAGACACCCTTACATAGACGTACATGGAGGCAGAACACCAATGCAAATAAAATATTCTTAATTAATTAAATCTTTTTTTTTTTTTTTTAGGTTTTTTGAGACAGGGTTTCCTCTGTGTATCCCTGGCTGTCCTGGAACTCACTCTGTAGACCAGGCTGGCCTCGAACTCAGAAATCCACCTGCCTCTGCCTCTCGAATGCTGGGATTAAAAGCGTGCACCACCACTGCCTGGCTGTTTATTCTCTTTGATTGGCTGGTTGGTTGGTAGGTAGTTTGGGGTGGCGGGGGGGGACTCTCAGAACACCCATCATCGACCTAGGAGAGGTGACTGCCCAGGACACTTGCTTGTGGCAATGCCTCTTACAGAACAGACCACAGTACAAGCTGCCCGACACCCTTCTCCAAGCCTGAGGAGCACTCAGTATAGAAAACTGCTGCAGCTGCCTCAGCCTCCCAAGTGTTGGTATGACAAGCATGTTGCCTACCAAGTTCCTTAAAAAAAAAAAAAATAATAACCAGGTGTGTAATTACGTCACTAAAGAGAGAGAGACAGGAGGATCACTTTGAGTTTAAAGACCAGACTAGACTGCATAATAAATTTCCAGGCCAGTCAGGGCTATAAAACAAGACTCTAACCGGGCAATGGTGGTGTACCCTTTAATCCCAGCACTCGGGAGTCAGAGGTAAGCAGATCTCTGTAAGTTCAAGATTGCCCTGGTCTAAGAGTTAGTCTAGAAAAAAGGAGGAGGAGGAAGAGGAAAGAAAAGAAGAAAAACAAGCAAACAAACAAGACCCTAATTCAAAAATCTAAAAAAAAAAAAAAAAAAAAAAAAAAAAAAAATCGTTGTAAAGTGGAGTGGCCCCTCCTACCCAATTTCATCTTCACATTTCCTGGCCGTCCAATTTCTCCTTTCTCTCATGTGAGCTGCCATTTTAAATTCCATGACTAAGGGTTGCACGCAGTGTCCAGTCCTCTCTGTTCGCTCTTTTGGCTCGGCATGCTGTCCACATGTTTGCATCTTCTGTCTCACGGTCGCTCACCTTCGGCTATCACGCCATCCACCCTCCTGGCAGAAGTGTGTGCTCCAGTGTGGAAGTGGAGTTTCTGAGGATGTTTGGAGCCAATAGGACACACAGTTTCCTTCCTGTCCCCATGGGAAAGCTCACAGAAGCCGCACACTGCCTGCAGTGTGTTATCCAGTTCAAACCAGTATACACGGTCTGAGCTTTAGCTATTTCTTCCCTTAGACTCCTGCAGTGCTATTGGTAGTCACTGATATGGCCATATCAGTGTAAGTATTTACACACATACAGATGTGGAAGTCACAGTTGTACTTGCACTCTTGCATTATATCTTCACATAGCTCTGTGCAGCTGGCACTGTCACCTCCATGTCATAGATGGGGAGGTTTAGTAAGTTAGTCAAGATGACAGCCCCACCAGTGGCCAAATTTATACAGACTAGCCTCTCTCTCTCTCTCTCTCTCTCTCTCTCTCTCTCTCTCTCTCTTTCTCCTCTCTCCACCCCCTCCTTTCCTTGTTTGTTCCATTTTAAAGAGTTATTTATTTATAGATTTATTTAGGGACAGAGAGATGGCCAGGTAGGTGAAGGCACTTGCCACCAAGCCTGACAACCTCAAGTTCAAGCCTCAGGACTCACACTTCGGAGAGAACTGACATTGGCCAAGGACAAGGAAGTAGGCTTCAGGTAGGAATCTGACATTAGGCTAGAACAAAGAAGTAATTTCAGGTAGGAATCTAAATCTTATGCTAGAACAAAGAAGTAATCTCAGGCAATAACCTAAATATTAGGCTAGAACAAAGAAGTAACTTCAGACAGGAGTCAAAATTTTAGGCTAGAACAAGGAAGTAGGCTTCAGACATGAAAAATGACCTTGGGCTAGGACAGGGAAGTAGGTTCAGATACTTTGGTCATCCTGATAAGCCTTAGAAACAGTGATCACAGGAGTATTTATGTAATTGGGTTTAATGGCTTGCTTTTTCTTTGACTATTTGTGTTTATTGTCTTGCTTGTTCATTGACTATTTGCATCTATTGCATTGCTAGACCCTCAACCTAGAATTGACCTTAATACATGCATGTAATCAAAATGGTATAAAAACATAAAGGAGGAGGGGGATGGGATAGGAGGTTCTAGGGAGGGGAATGGGGAAAGGGGATGACATCTGTATTATAAATAAGTAAAATATCCAAGAAAAAGAAAAAAGGAAAAAAAATGGAGAGAATTGACTCTCAAAGCTGTTCCCTGGCTTCCACTCCTCTACTCCTGGACTACAGCACATGTGTGCACATGTATGCACACATGCACACAAATAATACATGTTTGAGATTTATGTTTGTGTGCATCTCAAGTATGCAGAATGCATGCAGAGGCCAAAAGAGGGTGTCTGGTGTCCTCCTGTCTCTCTCTGCCTGTTCTTTTGAGACAGAGTCTCTCCCTGAACCCAGGGCTCATGTCTTCTTGGCTATGCTGGAAGCCAGGGAGACCAAAAGTGCCTTCTGTCTCTGCCCATCACCTCAGAGGCAGGCATACGTGGAATCTGGTGTGTTAAAGGAATGCTGGGGTCCAAACTCTGTGGAGCAAATGCTCTTAACTGCTGATCCCTCTATGGCCTTTGTCTTGGTCTTTTTGTTTTGTTTTGTTTTGATGTGTGTTTTGTTTATTTTGAGACAGGATTTTGCTATACAGTGGGAGGCCTTTGATTCATTATATTATGTATGTAGTCTACATAAACAGGCTAGTCTTGAACTCACAGAGATCCACCTACCTCTGCCTTCTGAGTGGTAGGTTTAAAGATCTGTCCCACTACGCTCACAAGGAGGCCATTTCTTAACAAACACGTGGTATAACTTTGACTGAATATAGTCATGTCTCTCAGAAGCAGGCGCTCGCCCTGACTAATCCAAAGAAGAAAATGAAGCCTAGGATCAAGAAATGCTTCAGTCATGGCCACATGGCGTGTAAGTGGCCCAGGCACTATGAATATTGCTTTCTAGGATGGTGACCATTCATCACAATGGTTACAACAATGGCGGGTTTTTCTCGTGGAAGCCTTTTCCCAAGTGGCAGTAGATTTTCTTGACAAGAGTCCATTCTGTTCTCCAATCCAACTTTTGGTGGATCATCTTGACCTCCTGAGTGTCAGCACAAATAAGACCTCCATCCCCCAAGACCTAAGGATGTACCATAGTCTTATTTACCCCTTGGAGACAGGGGTATCTTGAGCTCAGGAAAACATTTCATGGCTGAGGAAGAGTAGGGAGCAGGCAGAAATGTGGTCCTGAAGAGAGAGCCGCCCAAGTGTATCAAGCCAGTAAAAGAAGCCTTGGCAAGAAGAAACCACAGGAACCCCAGGAGTGGTGGAGCACATCTACAACCTCAGCACTGAGGCAGGAGGATTTTTAGTTGGAAGCTTGCCTGAACTACAGAGTGAGTTCAAGGCTAGTCTCTGCTATATAGTGGTATGTCTCAAAAATACCTCCCACTGAAAGAGAGAAAGAGGGGGGAAAGAGGGAGATGGGAAGAGGGGGACAGGTAGAAAGCCCAGATAATTCAAGAGAGAGAAGACACATGTCGCCATCGCAGCCCTGCCACCAGCTGTATAACTGTAGGCCTCCACCCCTCAGCAGTTGAGCTCACAACCAAGGAAGCAGGAAGCCACCCTGGCCTTTGGGGTTGCGGGGAGCTCCTAAGCAGCTGAACATTACAATGTGGCAGGTGGTCTTGGCCCACCCTAGAGAGAACTGGGAGGGGCTGGGAAGGGCATCCCCACCAGACAGATGGTAGACCCATCTGTCAAAGAACAAGTGTCCAACAGCTAACACACACAGCTCAGATCCATGGCCCACCATGGGAAAGACTGCTCAAGGAGAAGGGAGTGCTTCAGCCTGGCCAAGGATGAGGGTGGGGATCTCTGATGAGGAATCACCTTGGTCATCTCATGACCTCTTTGCTTCCCACAAAGCCTGCCAGCCAGCCTGGGCCTGCTCCTTGACACAACTCCACTAGACTTGCTGTCCCACCTGCCAAATCCTGACTGGAACAGTGACTTCTGCATCTCACTTCTGGAGGGAGAGCAGTGTCTACACCACATCAGCCTTCCCGCTACACCATAAAAACAGCATGGAGGAAGTAAAAGACAGGCTGCTTAGCCGGAGGCCAGGACAGTCGCCATCTTCCTCAGAATGTCAGGCCTTGCTCTAATTAATGCTGCTGTTTACAAGGCCCTGTTATAATAAATGAATGGGCTTTAAAAACTGAAATGGTCCAAGAAGAGAGAGAGAAGAGAGATGAAAGAGAGAGAGAGAGAGAGAGAGAGAGAGAGAGAAAGAGAGAGAGAGACCCTTCTCTGTACCTTGTGAGCTGGGGCCCAGAAAGGAGAAGCTATGCTCTCTAACCTGGATAGCAGGAGATCTCTATCTAAGATCCACTGACACCAATGGGCTGCGGGGAGGAGCTTGTTTGTTGGTGAAGTGACCACAGCAATGGGACTTAACTGAGCCATCACCACCATCATCTCTGAACAGGCTCCAAGACTTCTGGTGAAATTTCTGTTGGCTGCCCCCCACCCCGAAGTCTCACCCTGAGCATGTGAGTGTGCCCGTTGCCACCTCCACTCCCCAGATGAAAGGTTTGGGCCTTCACATTCCTTGGTTTAGCTCAGTGCCACAGTCCCCACTAAACATGGAGGCTCCTGAGAGAAGACTTGTGCTCTCAGGTTTACATCTTCTCTGCATTGTACCCCTCGTAACTGTGAGGGAGAGGTGGTTATCATCCCAGTCACCTCAGAGAGGGTGTCTTGCTCTGGCAAGCATGTGAAAGGGGTATTCAGCATCACTGAACATCACTGTCACAAGGCATACTACTCATACCTACTCGGATGGCTACAAATAGAAAAGGGAAAACAGCAAGGTTGGCAAGCATGTGGAAGAACTGGAACCTTCTGCTTCATTGGAGTGGGGATAGAAAAGGCGTTGCGATTGTCAGCTTGATCTAGAATCGCTGGGAGAGGTGGCACTAGACACACCTGTGAGGGGTTACTTAGGTTAGGCTCAAAAGAAGGCAGCTCCATTCCTGGAGCTGGATATTGGGAGGGGGAGAGCTAAACACAGAAGTCATCTCTCCTGGAGCCTCTGAGAGAGCGGGTGAGGGAAGTGCTGCCTACACTGACACCCTAGGCTCCATTCCTGGGACTCACACAGTAGAGGAAGAGAACCAGCAACCTGCTGGAGCTGCAGGCTGTCTTCCGATCTCTATGTGAGCGCCATGACATGAGTGCCTCCACCATATACATGTATGACCCCTCACCTCCAATCCCCAGCCATAAACACACACTCAGACACACATACATACAAGCCCATACCCCACTCCCAAACTCCAGCCACACACACCTACACACACACACACACACACCCATTCCACTCCAAACCCAAGCCACACATATACCTACACACACACTCCCACACCACCCTCAAACCCTTTAATTCTAGCACTCCAGAGGCAGAGGCAGACAGATCTCTGAGTTAGAGACCAGCCTCATCTACAGAGTGAGATCCAGGACAACCAAGAATACACAGGAAAACCCTGTCTGGAAAACAACAACAACAAAAAGGAGATGGGCATAAAAATCAGCAAACATCATTCTCTGGCCCAGAGAGATGACTTGCTCTTCCAGAGAATGAAGGTGTAATCCCCGGCATCCACAAGCTAGCTCAGGACCACCTAGAGCTAGAGTTCCAGGAGACCCAATATCTTCTTCCAGCCTCTACTGGCACCAGGCATGCCCATAATACACAGAAAAACACCCATATAAATAGAATACATTTAATTTTTTTATTTGAAAATTCACCATTGTCTGCCTATTGGTTGTGAACATGATATTACCAGTTCCTTCAAGTTCCTGCTGTCATGAAACCCTGACCATGGACTGTAACTCTGAACTTTCAGCCCAAGTAAACTCTCTCTTGCTAATGTGCTTCTGTCAGAGTATTTTATCACAGCAACAGGAAAAGAAGGAAAGTAACAGCAAACATTGTTTGGTTGTTTGTTTTGATATAAGTTCTCATTATATAGACTAGGCTATCCTAGAAATCCATATGTAGACTAGGCTGACCTCAAACTCACAGGGATTCTCTGGCCCCTGCCTCTTGAGTGCAGGACTAAAGGCATGTGCCACCACACCCAGTTAAACACTGTTTTTGATGTTAAACATAAAATCACCATAGGAGCCAACAGTTCCTTCCTCTCCTGGATTCCCACAGGAATTACAGAGAAGGGCTCAGACGTTGACACACTAATGCTCATCACAGTGTCATAACAGCAAAGGACATAGACAACACAAAAGTCCATTTGCTGATGACGGGCTAGCAAGCCAGACATTTGGGCCTGTACTGTAGCTCCCTGGTAGGTCATGTGTTTCCTGTAGGCAAAGCCCTGGCTTCTACCCTCCATACAAAAACAAAACCCTCACAAACACTGAAGTGAACTTTGCGTGATTCTACTTTTCTGGGGCACCTAGAACAGGCCAATCCACGGACACAGAACGAAAGAAAGATGTTGTTATCATGGACAGAGGCCCAAAAGAGCGAGAAGTTGTTGTCAATGGGTACAGTTTCTATTTGAGGGTGATGGAACGTTCTAGAAAGGGATAGTGACGGCGGCTGCACAACGATGTGAATGTATCAAGCTGGGGTTGAGACTCCTGCTAGAGGGTTTGCCAAGCATACGCAAGACTCTGGGTTCCATCCTCAGCATCATAAAAAAACAATAACTTGGGGGCAGGTGAGACAAATGCCTGCTTTCAGCCTGAGTTGGATCCCCAGGGCCCACATGACAGAAAGAGAAAACCCACTCCCGGAAGCTATCCTTTGACCTTCATCTCCTTACCTCAGCAAACGAGCACCCACACACATACACAAAACCGATCAATGAAGTTTATCTTAACATAATAATGTGTGTGTACATCCACATGCAGAGGCGAGACAAGAATGTCAGATGTCCTGCTCTGTCACCTCCCTTGAGAAAAGCCTCTCAACGAACATGGCTGGCAAGCACCCGGCTATTCGGGCCATGTCTGGCCTTTACATAGATGCTTGGAATTTGAACCCAGGTCCTTGTGCTTGTATGGAAAGCACTCTTACCCACTGAGCCAACCCCCAAAATAACAACGCTTAAAGATCAGGAAATAAAAAGGAAAACTGTGAATATATTTCACGCCACTGAACACTGTCCATATAAACAGTTTAACATCCATATCCTACTGTGAAATAAAGGAACTCAAAACGCCTTCCTCAGAGGTAGTCATACATACCATATCCTACAGAGAAGAAAAGCAATGTTCAGCAAGGTTAAGCCCTGCTCTAGATCACATCTGACATCAAGGCAACGTGAGTAGAAGAGACTTAGGCCTCCACAGACCCCTAGAAGCAGGAGAGAGGTGGCGGCCTACGAGGATAGTGTCAGAGCTGGAAACACAAAGCACAAAGAAGCAAAGACCTGGCTAGTTTTTTTGTTAACCTGACACAACAAGGGTCACCTGGGAAAATGGAGCTGCAACTGAAAAAGAAATGCTTTGTCAGACTGGCCTGTGCTGGGTACAACGCCACCGCCCATGGCTGTATAAAAAGGCAGGATGAGCCAGCTGCAGAGGCAGGTGGATCTCTGCGAGTTTGAGGCCAGCTTGGTCTACAGAGTGAGTTCTAGGACAGTCAGAGTCACAAAGTAAGACCTATCTCACCCGCTCCCCTGCCCAAAAGAATAAACAAACAGAAACCAAACCAAACCAAAAATAAATAAATAAATAAATAAATAAATAATCAGGCTGATTCTGAGTTCAAGGCCAGCCTGGTCTACAGAGTGAGTTCTAGGACAGTCAGAGTCACAAAGTAAGATCTATCTCACCCGCTCCCCTGCCCAAAAGAATGAACAAAGAGAAACCAAACCAAAAATAAATAAATAAATAAATAAATAAATAAATAAATAAATAATCAGGCTGATTCTGAGTTTGAGGCCAGCCTGGTCTACAGAGTGAGTTCCAGGACAGCCAGGGCTATACAGAGAAACCCTGTCTCGAGAAAAAAAAAAAAAAAAATCAGGCTGAGAGAACCATGAGGAGCAAGGCAGTAGGCAGCATTCTTCCATGGTCTCTGCTTCAGCTCCTGCCTTCAGGTTCCTTCTGCCTTGAATTTCTGCTGTGGCTTCCCTTGACAGTGGGCTGTGACCTGTAAATCAAATAAACCCTTTCCTAAGTGTTTTACCTTGGCAATGGAAAGTCACACTAGGACACCTGGGAGCGACCCAGGCTAGCCAAAGGAAGTCAGAACCAGTAAGAAACAATTAATACGGGAGAGGCGGGGCAGGCAGAGTAGGAGACGCAGGCCAGGTTCTCACTTCCTTGCTCCATCTCCACAGTAAAACTCCAGCCTTAGGCTGCCAAAGTCTAGCCTGAAAAGGGAGCTTTTAACAGTATGTTGTTCATTTCTAAACCTTTCCTGGTAATGTTTTGTCCGGATGCTTTACATGACTCTTTCAGAACCACCATGTCAAGCCCTACCCATGAGCTAGTGCTAGACTCTGGCTCCTTTGCCTAGAGCACGTTTGTCACCCCACCCCCAACAGATCCGGCTCCTCTTCCTTCCAGAAAGGTCCAAGACAGCCCAGCCCTCTAGTTTCCTGGCTCCACCCTACATGCCTGTCTGGATGGTTCCCTTACAAAAGGTATTGCTCCTGCCTCTCTCATTAGCCATGAAGAACAGCAATTCCCCAACCCCTACTCCAGCTAGGTTCAAGGAGAGGTGATACTTCATAAGATCAGCCTAACGGTAAGCCAGGGACACAGCAGAGAAACCAAAAGACACAGGGAACGAAAACAGGGCAGAAAGACTCAGCCATACAAGAGCTGCCTCCAGGTACACGAAGGCCGGGACCAGGAAGAACAGATGCAAAAGATTAAGGAGCCAGCCTCAGGGAAGAGGAAGAGGAAGAGGAAGAGGAAGAGAGAGAAGACATCCCTCAATGCAGCTGCTAAGGAGAGGAAGAGGGGAAAGGGCAGATGCAGGCAAGAGTTCTTTCCTCCTGCCTCCGTTTCCAGGGACCTGTGGCCAGGCTAGCCAACAGGAGTCAGAACAAAAAGGATACTCAATTACAGACTGAGGGCAAAAGTGAACAGAGCCATGAGCAGGAGGTTAGCACCCCAGGCATGGGAGCTCGTCCTGGAGAGATGAGAGGTGGGGACCAAAGCCAACAAGCATGGGTGCCTCGGCTCAGAAATAACAGGTGCTAAGCTGTGCTGCGGCTCTGCATGTCATCCGCATGGCGGCCTGGCTCTGGTGTACCGTGGCCTGAACTGGGAACAGGCCTAATCCCTGTAGTCAAAACACTAAGGCCATGGCCCCAAGTCTAGGATCTGCTGTCAGCTGACTGTGGTCCCACTGGCTGGGCCACTTGGGAAATGATCTCTACATGCAGGAAGTGTAAAGACAGGGCTCTTGGGGGTGCTGGCAGCTGAAGCTGACTAGGGGTGAGGACAGGGCACAACGGGGGTCCCTCAGGGAAGATGAGAGGCCCAGAGGAGCACAACCAGGGCCAGAGGAGGTCTGAATCAGCCTCCCTGGGGACCTGCCCCACACACCCTGCTGTGAGCTCAGAGCTATCTATACTTCCCAGCTGTGCTGGCCACCCCCAAGCTGGTAAAAAGAGACCAGTCTAAGCCAGTGTCTGGCTCACCGCAAGACCTCCCTTCAGGTGAGGTGAGTCATCAGATATCTCAGGACGCTCTTGTCCCCCTGCCCGGAGACTGACCCACCTGACCCAAGGCCAGGCCGAAGCAGGGCCAGGAAGGACAGTTAAGGAGTTTAGAGTGGGGGAGGGGGGAAGGCGGAGGATAGAGGCTGCTAGCCGTGTTCTACCCACTACTTGAGAGACTTTAATGTCTACATCTTTACATGTAAAGCAGGGGGAAGAAATAGCTACCCACAATCCCTAAATAAAACTGAGCAGCAGCCCAAGTATCCACTGATGGATGTCCAATACAGACATACAACGGAAGGAAATTCTGACATACGCTACAACGTGAACACAACATCAGGTGAGTTATAAGAAGAGGAGGAGGAGGGAGGAGGAGGAGGAAGACATTATCCCACGGTGGGACTGGAATGGTTGGGTCTACGAGAAAGAAAAGCAGCATTAACCCATCCCCCAGGCAAAGGCTGATAGATCCCAATGAGCTCATGTGTAGGCTAGCCTGGCCTACACAACGATTTCCAAGCCAACCAGGATGACATATGAGACCCTGTCAGAAAGAGAGAGGACAGAAGAGGGAGGGAGAGAGGGAAGGGAGTAATAGAATAAGGAACTGCTGTTTAAGGGGTACCAAGTTCTACTTTGGGGTCACAACGTTTCTGCAGGGGAAGGGTGCAGTGGCTATAACAAGAGTGTGAGTCATAGAATGTCACAAAATCTAAAGCAGGTAGCCAAAGGTCCTGGGCCACAGAGCCAGCCAAATACATTCCTAGTGTGTTTTTATTCATTTTTGCTTAATCACTTTGAAAAAAAAATAGTGTGTGTGAGAGAGAGAAAGGGAGAGGACGAGGGAGGGAGGGGGAGGGGAAGGTGAGGGAAAGAGGGGGGAAGAGAGAGAGAGAGAAAGAGAGAGAGAGAGAGAGAGAGAGAGAGAAAGACCCCATGTATACATAAGCATGGGGTCAGGGGACAGTGCATGCATACCTAGGGGTGGGGTACAATGCATACTTGGTGTGTGTGCAGTAGACGTCAGAGAACTTTGGGGAGTTGGTGCTGCCTTCCACCTTGCTTTTGAGGAGGGGGTCTCTCATTTCTGCTTTTGAATGACCCTCCATCTTGCCATAGGAGAGTTCACCTGACTATTTTTTTTAAAGATTTTTTTATTTCTACTTTATGTGTATGAGTGTTTGATTTACAAAGATGCATGCGTGCCTGGTGCCCACTGGGGCCAAAAGAGGTGCTGGATCTCCTGGAACTGGAGTTGAAGATGGTTGTAAGCCAGTACATGGATGCTGGGAACTGAACCAGGGTCCTCTGCAAGAGCAGCCTGTGCTCTTAACAGTTGAGAACAAGCTGTTAACACTGAGCCATCCTTCCAGCCTCTTCCCCGCTCTGTTTTTACAGACAGTGTCTTGTATAGCCTAGGCCTCAAACTTTCTAATTTTCCTGGCATGGTTCACTGTGCCAGTTAGTTTTATGTCAACTTAACACAAGCTAGGGTCATCTAGCTGTGAGAGGAGGAACCTCAATTGAGAAAATGCCTCTTTCAGATAGGGCCGAAGGCAGGCAAGCCTATTGGACATTTTCTTAATCAGTGATTGACAGGGGAAGACCCGGCCCATTATCAGGGTGCCACCCCTGGGCTGGTGGTCCTGGATTCTATAAGAAAGCAGGCTGAGCTATGAAAAAAGAAAAAGAAAACAAACAAATAAACAAACAAACCAGGAGCTGGCAGAGGTCTATTGTCCCCAGACCTGGGACTGGACTTCAGTTTAGTCAGCTGAGGAATACTGAAGACTAACTCCCTAGAACTTATACCTGTAACTTCAGCGTTGGTCCACTTTGTAGTGTGTGATGCTGGAGATGGGATCAGGAACATACATACATACATGCATACATGCATACATACATACATACATACATACATACATACATACGTGTGTGTGTGTGTGTGTGTGTGTGTGTGTGTGTGTGTATGCTGGGCCAGCATTCACCACTGAACCATACCACAGCTAACACATGCCCCAGCTTAGAATCAGGGTTTGTGGGTATGCTAGTTAAGCTGAGATCAGACTAGGGCATAACCTAAACTCAGTGACGAGTGTCTTTGTAAGAAGGTAAGAGGCAGACTGCAGAGATGGCTTGGTGGTTAAGAGCATTTACTGTGTCCTTGCAGAGGACCCAGATTTGGTTTCCAGCACCCACGTGGCAGCTCACAACCATTGGTAAAGCCAGTTCCAGAGGACCTGAAGCCCTTTCTGACCTTCCAGGCATGTGGTGCAGACATATACGCAGGCGCACACACATACACATAAAAATAAACAGGTTTTAGTTTTTTGTTTCGCCTGCTTGTATCTCTGCATACCACCTTCATGCCTGATCCATGCATGCCCAGATCACGCTCTCCCTCCAAGCTACCCCAGCGTGGTTGCTTTTAGCCCTGAAACAGCTTGTGGCAACTTGTTAATCACTCTGTGGTGACAATCACTAATACACTAGGTCCCCTCACATAGTGCCTCTCCAACAGCTGAAAAAGCACTGTCCTAGGGGGGAGTAGGGAGAGACACTCACGAGTGGAAACCCATGGGGGCAAGGGTGGCCGCTGGCCTGCGAACCCTCTGCTGTCCTAAGGTCACACCGGTTGCAGAGGCCTTCTCAAACCTGTGGGTGTCCACCTCTCAATGTACTGTTTGAAGCACCACGGGGCCCTGAGGATGCTTCCAGTGGGAGCAGAAGCCTGACCTCATCCTGACCCGGGGCTTGCAGCAGCTGTTCAGACTTGGTCTGTTTTTACTTTCCCAGAATCCTTTCCTCCAAAGCCATATAGACTCAGATAGCCTGTGGGTCCTTCCCATGTGGCTGCTAAGTGTGATGTCAAACATCCTGGTCACTCAAGAAGCTGAAGGATACAGGGGTCCTCCCTGAAGAAAAGCATAGCCCTCACAGCCTGCTTTAGAGAACCGTCAGCTGTGCGTGTCCATGTCCCCACGCCACACCATGGACCACACCTGCTGCACCAACTGCTGCTTGTCATAGGCTGGATGCAAGAAGGAGAGAGGGGGGAGGAGAGGGGGAGTATGAGGAGTCCTACTCCAAACCTCCAAACGAATCCCTTCAGTTTTTCCTTTCCTTTCTTTTTTCCCCTTCAAACTCAGGACATTTCACAATGCCAGGCAAGTGCTCTACCACCGAGCTACACCCAAGCGAAATCCTGGGATTTGTATCTAAGGTTGGTGGCATGAAGATCTGCTTATGATGGTGTGTGTGTATGTGTGTAAACATGTGTGGGAGCATGAGAGAGAGAGAGAGACAGAGACAGAGAGACAAAAATTTTTAGTCTGCTCTGTGGAGATAGTCTATTCCACCTATGATAATCTTCATAAAATTTTCTATTCCCAGGCAGTGGTGGCACACATCCTTGACTCCAGCATTTGGGAGGCAGAAGCAGGTGAATCTCTGAGTTTGAGGCCAGCCTGGTCTGCAAAGTGAGTTCCAGGACAGCCAGGGCTACACAGAGAAACCCTGTCTTGAACAAACATATTTTCCCCTACGAGCACACAGTCTCCTCACCAGATCCCACTCTCATCACCCATTCCCAAGCTTCGGTCAAGCTTGGAACTCAGGACAGAAGAGAGCAGTGTGCACCTAGTAGAAGCCACAAGAGGTCATTTGGGAGAGCCCCAAGGTTACAGTGTCCACTCCTGCTGGACTACAAGGCCAGCTTCTGCCCAGCTCTGACAGGCTCCTTACCGTACATCTTGCCTTCGTCCGACAGGATGATCTTGCGGCGGCCGCAGGGTGGGTAGATGGCCAGGGCCTCCTGGAAGCTTTGCTCAATATCGGGGCTCCACACACCCTCCGCATCATTGTCGATGGGCTTGTCCAGTGCCTGGCTGCCCCCAGAGATGCTGCTCCCCTCCGGGGAGTCGGGAGAGCTCCACTCGTTGGAGGTAATGGTGCCGGCCTTGCCCTCCAAGGCTCGGCTTGGAGGAGCGCCCGTTGGACCTGTCAGAGCCGAGACAAAACACAGTAAGGATGGTGCAAGTTGCAGGATGCCCAGGCAGTGCAGGCCAGTTACTCAGGGAACAAAGTGAAAGGTCTGGAGGTGGCATTGGGGTGGGGTCAGGGAGGCTTGAGCCAGTTGTTTTCCCTCAGCAAACCAAGCTTCCAAACTGCCCAGTGAGCATAAAAGACCCTTCTGATTGAGCCTTTAATCCCAGCACTCGGGAGGCAGAGGCAGGCAGATCTCCATGAGTTCGAGGCCAGCCTGATCTACAGAGCTAGTTCCAGGATAGCCAGGGCTACACAGAGAAACCCTGTCTCAAAAACAAATGAACACTCCTTGACTGTACCTCTAAGAACACACACAAGGCTGGGAAGTAGGAAACAAAGGCTTAGGGACAGAGTCAGTCGAACACCAGTGAACTCTGGACAAAAAGGATCTTAAATATTACAGGGAGGTGAAATTACAGACCCCATGAAATCAGTATGTAAAATCCTAGGAATTAAAATGACAGCTAGGGGAGGGAGCCCAGCGATAGAGGGCTTGCTGAGCATGCTTGAGGGCCTAGCTTCAGCGCTACCAATAATAGTAATAGTAGTGGTGATGATGATGGTGATGATGATGATGGTGATGATAAATATGACCCACCAATCCCACTTCTTGGTATACATATTCAAAAGAATTAAAAACAGGAGCTCCAAGAGACATCTGTGTACCAGTGTTCATAGCAGCACTATTCACAACAGCCAAAACCTGGAGGGTGCCCTAAATTCATCCCTAAATGAATACAGAATACAGTATGAGTATACTATTAGCACTAAAGAGGAAGGTAACCCTGCCACATGCTATAACATGGGCGAGTGTTGATGATATCGAAGTGAAACAAGCCAGTCCTATGTATAGGTGTTCATATACTGCAGACTTAGAAATAAGGTGCAGTAGAGCCGGACAGTGGTGGCGCACACCTTTAATTCCAGCACTTGGGAGGCAGAGGCAGGCGGATTTCTGAGTTTGAGGCCAACCTGGTCTACAGAGTGAGTTCCAGGACAGCCAGGGCTACACAGAGAAACCCTGTCTCGAAAAACCAAAAAAAAAAGAAGAAGAAGAAGAAATAAGGTGCAGTAGATGTTGCCAGAGGTTGAGGAGGGATGGTGGATGGTGGGGGGGGGGGTGTTGTCTAACAGATACGGAGTGTCAGGCTGATGTGCAGTAATGTGATCAGACGTCCTATCAGGGCCCCATACACTGCTGACAGATGAAGATGATAGGCTGCTGTTGCTTAATGACAGGAAACCTGCCTAGCAAGGACACAGCCCTGGGTTCAATCCCTACGGGAACAAGAAATCATTCCAGAAAGGGGAAAAAAACAAAGCAAAGCCAACGACTTTAGAAGCAACTGTCTGTGAAACTTCCTCAGCTGATGAAAGATCTGACTCCTCCAATTATGGAACCATAATGAATCTTTTTTTTTTTTTTTGGTTTTTCGAGACGGTTTCTCTGTGTAGCCTGGGCTGGCCTGGAACTCACTCTGTAGACCAGGCTGGCCTCGAACTCAGAGATCCGCCTGCCTCTGCCTCCCAAGTGCTGGGATTAAAGGCGTGCGGCACCATCGCCCGGCTGAACCATAATGAATCTTAATCCGGATAAATTCAAATAAAAATTTAAAATACCCAAAACAAACCTTAAAAGCATCCGGGATAAAAAATATCAGATTATCTATAGCAAGCGCCTACTGTACAGGAACAGAACCCAGGCCCTCTTGTATACCAAGAAGATGCAGCACCAATGAGCCAACCCCCAGCCCAGAAAAAAGTATTAAATTAATAGTGGTTTTCACCAGTAATATGAGTTGGATCCCCAGACACATGTGTTGAACCAAGAGGCCCATGTCTATAATGTCAGCGCTTCCACTGGAGATGAGAGAAAGACACAGGAGAGTCCCTGAGACTCCGGAGCCATTTTGCCACAGTCAGGATCAAGAGACTGTGACTCAGCACAGGAAGATGGTGATGTGGGTAAAAGCACGCACCGCAGAGGCCAGATGGCCGAGTTTGATCCTCTAAAAAGCTGGATGCTTCAGCAAACACCTGAGCTCCCAGCACTCATATAATGAGGTAGGAGGCGGAGACAGATGAAAAGTTGTTCTCTGAGCTCCACTGTGTCCCATTCCAATGGCACATGTCTACCTGAAGTTTGTGTGTGTGCACACACACTCACACATACACACACACAGAGAGAGAGAGAGAGAGAGAGAGAGAGAGAGAGAGAGAGAGAGAGAGATACACAAATGACAAATAAAACTAAATCTTTTTTTTCTCTGTGTAGCCCTGGCTGTGTGCGCCACCACCGCCTGGCTAAAACTAAATCTTTAAAAGGAGAGATAGCACTGGTAGCTCTTCCAGAAGACCTGGGCTTGAGTCCTAGCACCCACATGGCAGCTAACAACAATGTGTAATCCAGTTTCAGGGGATCTGATGCCTTCTTTTGGCCTCTACAGGCAGTGGGTACTCAGGTGGTGTACGGATACAGACACACAGGCTAAAAACCCATATACATACAAACGCAGACTGCTCTCCCAGAGGACCCCAGTTCAGTTCCCAGCACCCCCGCACCAGATGATCACAATTACCTATAACTGCAGCTCCAGAAGATCCAAGACCTCTGAGCTATGTGGCTGCCCACACTCACCTACATAGACACACACAACTGTACGTAATTACAAAGATAAAACTAATAAGATAAATGTTAAAAGAGGGAAGAACATGGAATTGTGCTGCTTAGTTTTTTGCCAACTTGACACAAACTAGGGTCATCTGGGAAGACAGAACCTCAACTGAAAGAGACTCCCATTAGATCGGCGTGTGTTCAAGTCTCTAGGGAGTTTTCTTGATTAATGACTGATGTAGAAAGACCCACCCCACTGTGAGTGTTGCCATCCCTGGGGTGTATAAAGAAAGCAGGCTGAGCAAGCCATGTTGAGCAAGCTGATACGTGGCCCTCTTGGTGGCCCCTGTGTCAGCTCCTGCATCCAAGTTCCTGCCCTGACTTCCTTCAATGGGGAACTAAAAAAGTAAACTGATACAAGCCCTTTCTTCTCCATGTTACTTTTGTTCATGGTCTTTACCACAGCAGTAGAAATGTAAGACAGGAATAAAGAAGGTATGTGAAAAATACAAACTGGAACCTGACGTGAGAAGGTAACCCACAGAGACTGAGCAAAGGCTCTGGCAGGACTGAGAGTACATAGGAACAGAAGGTAATACAGAACTGGGGCTCAGTGGTAAAGCGTCCCCATGTGTGAGGCCGGGTGCCATGCCAGCAGTAAAACAAAATGGGTAGCTAATATAGCTGAGACAGCATGAATTTAGAATATCCATTTGATCAAATCTAAGGACCTTTCCACAACAATGACTGTTATCAAATAAATAAATGATAAAAGGTGATAGAGGAGAAAAAGCTGATTTCTTCAATCCGAGCAAGGACATCCTTTGAGAGCTTACACAAATCTGACACGTGCTAAAACAATGGAGACAGTATCTTTTCAGTTATGATCAGGGAAGCTCAAGGCTGCTCACTCTGAACACTTCAAACACTACCCAAAGCCGGGCGGTGGGGGGGCACCGGGGAGGAGGAGGCAGAGGCGGGAGGGGGGGATATCAGTCCGTTAAGGACCAGCCTGATCTACATAGGTGTTCCAGGCCAGCTGACACCACACAATGAAACCAAAAGATGTTTAATTTGTGTATGTGGGGGTGGGGGAGTGGATTGAGGGAGACAATACAAATGCAGTGAGATTATGATTTTAAAAATTTCCACAAGGTGTTCCACAAACCCCTAACAAGCAGACTCTGCGTTAACACAGCTGAAATGACTCTCAAGCTCTCTAGCATGGCGGTGGGCTCCATTCCTTCCTTCTGGTTTCATGGTACCATTGTAAAATAGTACCATGCTGTGTGAGAACTGAGAGACCAGCGATGGCTCTGCTCCTCCAGCCAGCAGTAACCTCCTGTAAATCATATCATCGCTCTGGCCCTTGCTCATAAAACCCAGGGTCCTGGGTTCTTTCTTTCTGTGCTGGTAATGTCTGTGGCGCACACACTACATACACCTCGACCCCATATTTCTGCATGGGCCTCCGAGTGCACCCTATAAATACATATGGGAGGGCGGTGTCCCCACAGAGGGGAATGCACAGATATCGGGGCTAGAGAGCTAACTCAGTGTGAGAATTCTCACATTAGAAGCACAAGGCCCTAGGTTCTGAGCTCCCCTGACACACACCCATGGTGGGGGAGGTGAGGTCTACTACAGGGCTTGCCACCCAGTCCGTACTCTGTACAGAGTATTTAATAACTACTGTTCTTAAGCACCAAGCCGGGCATACAAGCTCTGAAACCTTAAACAGGCCAGGCAGGTACATACAGCTTAAGCCCTAATGATGATTAATAACTGACAGTAATTAATTAATCTTCTAATGCATAAGGTCCCATTAGGTTAGCTGTTAGGCTCCCTTTTCTTCTAGGGCCTGACAGAGCACAGTCATACACTCTGAGCTGGGCTGAGGGCAACAACACAAAGAAGCAGATAGCCCCATACTATCTTACGTGATGACCCCACCCCTCCCCGCCTCACCAGAGGAGATCGTTTCTAGACCCTATCCCTCCTCAACTTTATCCTCTCCTACACTCCAACGTTGGGCCCAAAACAGCCCAGAAGAACAGGTCTGGGAGAACTAGAGACCATTTGTGTCAGACTGCCCCACGGGAGAGGTTTTCTGAGGACCTGCACTCCATGTTCCCAAGGTTGGGTCTGTCCCAGGGAAAATGGGGCAGCGGGTCACGCAAGGCCCTAGGACATAGGATTTATTACTGCAGTGAGCTGTCCCCTGGCCGTGTGGCTGTGGTGCTCCTGGTCCTCAGTGGTGACTGGCTGGCCGCTCCCACTCTTACTAGGCAAACTGCCCACACAAGCCTGCTCCATGGCCAGAAGAATGGGGTAAGTCAACGCCAGCCCAGAGACACTCCCTCTCCTGCTCCTCCCTCAAGTGACCCTCCAGAGACTGCCAGGAGAGAGGTAGAGTGGGAAACAGATGGCAGCACCGCCCAGACCATGTGCTATGGCCAGAGAAATAAAAATAATTCTCGAATTGGCTCTCAGGCTCTGGGTAGAGGCTTCTAGCTCTGTCTCTGCCCCACACAAAGGCCAACAGATGTCCTACTTGGGACAACCAGGCCCAAAGACCATGCCACTCCACCCAAGGCCCACAGGTGCTGGCCATGAAGGAATTTCAGAAGAATCAGAAATTGGGATTGTTTTAGGATCCTTTTAAGTACTTTTCTAGGAACAGAGGAGAATTCGGATCCGCGGGTCGTACACAGAGATGCCACCCCTGAAGGGCACAGTGGTTGTGGAGAGGAGGAGAGTTTGATTGGGATAGCCGGAAAGCCAGACTGCTAGGGGCCAGGGTTGGAGCTCCGTGGCAGAGCATTTGCCAGCCAACTCTTGGACCCTGAAGTCCTCTCCATGTTGGTCAATCTCCCACACGACCAGAGACCGCTCAGCCTCACCTTACTTCCCCAGCCACAGCTCACAGTCAGTACACAATGCTGGCGTGACAGGCTGTGGGTTGTGTTCTCACTGTGCTTGCCTGTCCCCTGACTGGAGAACACGGTTATCACTCAGACATCAGAGTCTGCCCTGCTCCTGGCTCGGTGGCCGGAACTTAGGCAGTCAGCATTACCGTTAACGAGCTGATTCTGCCAAAGACTCGCTTTCTTTAGACCAGGACAAATAACGCTGTTATTTCACAATGTAGATGTTCTCCCACACACAATGGGATACATTCTGGTAAACTTACTAGTCAGTTAATAATACCGTAATGTAGAAGGAAATGGTGACATACGCCCGTATCTCAGAATTCTGGGGCCGAGGCAGGATTCTGAGTTTCAGACTGAGTAACCTTCATCCTGACTCCGCTAGCGGCTGTACCAGTCCACACTTGTCCTAACAGCGAAGAGCAGATCTCTCTTCCCACAACCTCACCAGCATCTGTAGCCATCTGAGGTTTTGATGATAACCATTTTGATCTGGGTGAGATGGAATCTCTAAAGCAATGCTAACCTCCGTTTCCCCCATAGTTATGGACTTTTAGCATATTTTTTCAGATTTTCTTTTATGTGTATGAGAGTTAGGTCTGCATGTATGTATGTGCCCATCTGTGCTTGGTGCCTGCAAAGGTCGGAAGAGGATGTTAGATTCCCACAACTAGAGGAACGGAAGGCTATGTGCTGCCTGCCATGTGGGTGTTGGGAACCGAAGCCAGGTCCTCTTGCAAGAGTAGCCAGTGCTCTTAACTGCTGAGCCATCTCTCCAGCCCCACAGTGGGGTTTGTTTTTAAGTTAGAGTAATGATATAAAACTGGGTTTGTTTTGTCGCTGTTACTTTTCTTCAAGAGAGGGTTGCAGTATGTAGCTCTGAACTACCTAACTGGCCTAGAACTAGACCAGGCTGGCCTCAGTCTCAGAGACCTTCCTGCCTCTGATGCCCCAGTGAAGGGCATTAAAGGCATGCAATACTGCACCCTGCCTACATACTTTTACACTACGGTTTTGTACATCTCCTGAAATATATTCAATACCTACATCTAAGCGATATTGGCAATACTATGACCATGTGGTTGGCTAGACATTGCAGCTCAAAGCTGCTGCCCCACACAGCAGAAACATACCGCTTCTTACCAGCCAGGAAAACAGCAAATTTCAAGTTTCAAAGAATAATTTCTACTGAAAGCGTACCGCTTCCACACCATTGTAAGGCAGAATAGTCACACGCTGACCTTTGTTCCCTGGGGACTGTCCGTGCTGATTAACTCACTGGGATGTCAATATGTGATCTATAACCAACCCCCACGGTCTCCAATCCAAACAGGATGTGATGGAAATTGAAACTCAGAGTGTTTACAAGGTATCCCTGGAGTTCCTTAGAAATGAGGAAAGAGCCCGGACACTTGGAGCACAAAGAGAGAAGTGGTTCCCTCTGGCCTCCTCTCCAGCCACCATCTCGAAGAAGAGTTTTGGAGGAGTAGGTCAAAGGTCAGCCACACCACGACCCTCACTGCCTGTGGACTCTGACACCCTGCACCTCAGTCCCTAAAACAGCAAGCCCACTGCATTACAGAGATTGACCCATGACTGAAGCTCGGAGGAAAAAGAAAACTGGAGGTTTCCTTCTGGGAGACCCGCCCTAACCTAAGGACAAGGGACACAACAGAACAGCTGCGGCAGTCCACGGTGGGGACAGGTTGGGATAAAAAAAAAAAAAATCCCCTTCTGTCTTATCACAGCACAGCCCTCTGGGCTAGAGGTCCCTGCATGGCTTGATGACCAAGACAAGAAATATCAAACCTAAGCCCCAGGTCCTCTGCCCTGACCGAGTCTAGCTTCAGTCAGAGAAATACTACTGAAGCCTGGCCCCATCCAGTACAATGGCTTCGGACTGTTCTCTAGCCCTGACTAGTCCTACCAGACCAGACGCTACCACAGTCCACTCGTCTAGAGTGACGACAATAACTGAAGCAAAAGTACAAGATAGCCCTGGAAATGTTCGAGAAGGAGGAGGGCAGGGAAGAGGCTTTGAGCCTTCACTATTCTGACATTATCGCCAAAAAAAAAAAAAAAAAGAAAGAAAGAAAAAGAAAAGGAAGAAGGGAATAGAAAGATTGCTCGGAGCCGGGCGGTGGTGGCGCACGCCTTTAATCCCAGCACTTGGGAGGCAGAGGCAGGTGGATTTCTGAGTTTGAGGTCAGCCTGGTCTACAGAGTGAGTTCCAGGCCAGCCAGGGCTACATAGAGAAACCCTGTCTCAAAAACCAAAAAAAAAAAGAAAGAAAGAAAGAGAGAGAGAGAGAGAGAGAGAGAGAGAGAGAAGAAAGAAAGAAAGAAAGAAAGATAGATTGCTCGGCAGTTGAAAGCACTGGCTGATCTTCTAGAGGACCTGGGTTCAATTCCCAGCAACCACATGGTGACTTATACCTGTCTATAGCTCCAGTTTCAGGGTTTCCGACACCCTCACACATACAGGGAAAATACCAATGAACATAAAATAAAACTATATATTTAAAAATATATATTTTAAAAAATGGCTAGGTAAAGGTAGTACGTGCCTTCAACAGCACTTGGGAGGCAGAGGCAGACTGATCTCTGTGAGTTCAAAGCCAGCCTGGTCTACAGAGCAAGTTCCAGGACAGCCAGGGCCACACAGAGAAACCCTGCCTTAAAAACAAACAAATAATGAAAGAGAGAGAGAGAGAGAGAGAGAGAGAGAGAGAGAGAGAAGGAAAGAGGAAGAAAAAGTTAGTCAATATGTTGTAATTCGTACCTGAAATTCCAGCACTCAGTAGGCAGAAGCAGGAAGATCACAAGTTCAAAGGCAGCCTGGGGCTACATAGTGAGTTCCAGCCAGCCACAGATATAGAGATCTGTCTCAGGAACATAAAAATGAACCAGCATAGTGATGCAGGTTGGTAACCCAGCAATCAGAAAGCTTAGGAGGGAGGCCTGCCACAAGTTCAAGGGCCGGCTACCCAATCTAAAAAAAAAACAACTGAAAAAAACCCCACCAGGCTGATGGTGTGTCTGCCCAGCACCTTGTAGGCAGGCACAAGGCTCTAGGATTGATCTTCCAGTTTCACAAGGGAGGAAAGAAAGAGACAATCTCCTTCCCTCTCCTCCCTCTCCTCCCCTCTCCTCCCCCTTTCCTCCCCTCCTTCCCTTTCCTCCCCTCTCCTTCCCTTTCCTTCCCTCTCCTTCCTTCTCCTCCTCTCTCTCCTGAATCCCAACTGAATCATTCAGGGTGCTTCCCAGTTCAGGCCAGGCCTAA